>CM066977.1:7204752-7804752 GCA_033971965.1 Cucurbita ficifolia
GGGATGATACGAATCCGACAGCTGATCATTTGCATAGACTTGAAGGAGCAATTACAAGAAACCATACAAAGAAGATTCAAGTATCAAATAAAGAAAATAATGGAGTGGCTGACATTGGAAAGTGATTAGAAGACTTACCTTTGCTAGTTGAACTACCAATTAAGACAATTTATGAAAGCCTTATTTTCTTCAATTTGTATTTAATAGCATTTATTAGTAATTTGTAGTTGGTGGTTGAACTTTATTATGTTAGGGTTATCTTTTTGGCCTATATAAATGTATGTAATATTCCTTTTGAAATCAATTTTTTGAATACAAACAAAACCTTTGTGTTTTCTTAATACCTTTTTGGTGTTATTGTTTTTCAAACCTTGCTTAAGGTTTGATGTTTAAACCGATTCATTGAATTAGTTTTGATCAACCTAATTCTGGAGTGAGTCGTCTTGGAATCTAAGAGTGACCATCATAGATTCTAAGCTCGATCTAAGAGTCATTCATCTTCTAACCAGCTCTTGGTTGGAATCAATTCGTTAAGTTAGCTTTTCACTGTGAACGTTTGCAAGGATTCTAGAAGGACCTCTAGCTTTGCAAAACCTAGCATTGTTGGCGCTTATCACGTTTTGACTTAGTTCAACGTGTAAACTGCACCAGCCGTAGCGCCCTAGTCTTAACTGAGTTCTCTCATGCATGCATTGTTAGGGAGATACCTATTGATCACCTAAGCACTTAATCCATAATTTAAATTTCGCCTTGGTCATATATGGGAGCTGAGAAGGTTTATTGAATTCTTAGGGCAGCTAGGTGGTTTAACACGGGCTTATGGCTCCAAGTTGCTCTATTTTGACTCCTCGTGTTTTTCTTAGTCTAGGGGCACTAGAGTCTAGAATCTTGCCGTTGCTCACTATCCTAAGGTGCTCAGTCTACTGGAGACCTCCTAACCTAGGTCATTGTCTAGCCAACCTAATTCTAACGCCCTAGCTCTGTGCGGATAAACACGCTCTATAGGGAGTACACACCTGAAGCTAACAAATACTATATCATGCATACATACAAGCAAACAAGTTCAATGGTGAAATAACACCCATCAATCACCCGAAGCACAGATCAAAACAGTCTATCCTTCTTTCTGACACAACGGAAAACATATAAAACAACATTCATCACGAATCTCATCATAAGGAGATTTTTGTGATTTCTTACATCATACATAACGTACTCATCCACATTGGCCGACTCGTATTTTAGTGATGCATGTTCTCTTTCTAGCTAAGCATAATACATAACATGTGTTTCTCAGAAATCTCTAACCTAAGGACATTATGATAATTTTACCATAACATACATACAATTCATACTCATCCAAAAACGCCATTCCGAAGTCTTTAACATGCATTTTCATAGCACCGAAGGTAAAGAATGCTTGCATGCTAGCACGTCCTAGCGATCCATACAAGTATTACTTGCCTAAAATCTATGTGGTTACTTACTTAGATGACGCTTGCCTTTCCAAGCTAGCTTTACCAGCAGCTCAAATTCCTGAAATCTCTCTCTCACGTGCTGTCACTTGCGTATTCGACTTCTCCCTCAAAATTTCCAGATTCCCAAACCAGTTTTTGATTATTTTCGATATTTGTTGAATTTTCATAACTTTGAATTGTGAGACCACACATCGGTTGGAGAGGGAACAAAACATTCATTTTTAATGGTGTGGAAATCTCTCCCTAGTAGATGCATTTTAAAACTGTGAGGCTGATGGTAATACGTAACCTATCGAAGTAGACAATATTTGCTAGCGGTGGACTTGAACTGTTAAAATTGTATTATAGCCAAACACCGGGCAGTGTGCCAGCGAGGACGCTGGGTCTCTAAGGGGGTGGATTATGAGATCTCATATCGGTTGGAGAGGGGAACGAAACATTCCTTATAAGGGCGTGGAAACCTCTCCCTAGTAGATACGCTTAAAATCGTGTGACTAACGACAATACGTAACAAGCCAAAGTATGAAGCGATCAGAACGAGCTAAAAAAAAATCGGTGGAGGGAAAATGTGGCTTCTATAGTTAAGTTTTCTTATTTAAAATTTTCCCTTTATTATTATCATTACTTTGTTTTTGGCATCACATGTACGGTTGTTTTTGTTTGACTTCTTGTGCCAACAAAAAAACAAAGTGGTTTAACATTTTTGTTGTTATTGGAATTCACATGCCGTGATTTCAGTGTTTGTGTTAGCTGTGGGTGGCAGGTATATAATATATGGCTGCTTCTTGTAATTATATTGAATGATGTCTGCAACTGCACCACCAGAATTGGAAAGCCAACAGGCCGATGTAACCTATCAACCCCACTTCCATATGCACCTTCCACCCTTCCAAGTCAACCAATTTAATTGCACTCAAGAATTGGTATCAGAGCCACCAATTTTTCTATCAAACATCTGTTCTTGAACTTAAAGAATGGCAGTAGCTAGGCAAGCCAAGAACCATGCAGTTCTTGATATCATTAAAGATGGAGATGGAGAAATGGTCCACATGGGAAAGACCACGCTTGTAAAGTTGTTGATGTGATGTCCCACATTGGTTGAGAGGAGAACAAAACACCCCTGGTAAGGATGTGAAAACCTTCCCCTAATAAACGCGTTTTGGGGAAGTTTGGAAGGGAAAGCCCAGAAAGGACAATATCTGCTAGCGGTGGATCTGGGTCGTTATAAATAGAGTCCGTTTCACTAATATTAAAGGACGGATCAGTAGAACTCCTACGGAATGTGAGACATGTTTCTAACGTAGAGAGGAAATTGATACGTTAAGGATGCTTGAAGGTGACATGTCTTAATTTCCTCAACACACGTTTACAAATGATTGTAATGTCTTTGTGCTAACCTTTTTTTACTCTTTGTATATGATAATGACATTGATATGGATACTGATGTATGTTTACTGCCAGTTGATTCACATGCCAAATGAAAAGAGACCCCAATTTTCCCACCATCTTAAAGCTAGAGCTATGAATGTACTGGTAAGAGCTAGAGCTATGAATGTACTGGTAAGTTTTGCAACATGAACTTAAATTGCGTTCAGTTTGTTTTATAATTTGTGTTTGGGTTTAATTGATTTGAGCCTAGAGTTGTCTATGGGACCCGGACCTTCCTCGTCCCATCCCACCACCTATTTTATTTCTCATATTTACGAAATTTCTCATTTATTTTTGTTGGGATCGGGATGGAGACTATTTGCAGGAAATTAGCGGGGATCGAGTTCTCTAAATTTTCACGATTTATTATTCTTTTTAAAAAAATATAGTTATTTTAAAATTTTCTATTTATATTGCCAAAACATAACTTTTAAAATTTCAAAATTTAATATTATAACATAGTTTTTAACAATTAAAAAAATCTACACCATAGTCAAACATATTTTTTTTTAGCAAGGTGGAGACAGGAATGAAGACGAGGAATATAATCTCATCCCAAAATATAATCGAGACTAAAAGATGAAAGCAAAAATAAATAAAATAAAAGTTAAATGTTTAATAAAATATAAAACAGAAAAAAAAGTCGTCAACAACAAAATTAAATCCAATTATAAGATAATGTTATTCAAAATATTACAAATGGAGAATATAATTATAAAAGAAAATACAAAAGACGAAAAATGTACAAATAGACTAACGCTCCGTAACGACTCCCTTTGTGACTGCACATCTCTCGAACACTCCTCTATCTCAGCCGACAACCTAGGAAGACCTGAAAAAGAAAGGAGAAATGGGTGAACATAAAAATACTCAGTACGCAACCTACTTGTAGGCTCTCATTACATCTATGGACTTTACTCTAGACTCTAGATATATTACTCTTGCTGTACACAGTCTTTGGTAGCTAGCTAGCTTAGCCTATGCAATGATAACCAGTATCCGAAGATGAGGCGCTACCTCCATAGACTCCACACCAGATGGGGATAACATTGTGAATGCTTGTCTACTCGTCATCCTGGGAGGTTAGCTAGCGAACCCATCCCACAGGCCATGAAGTCGCCCAAGGTTGGAGGGCGCTACCCATATGTGCCAGCTTTACTAGCTACCCGCAAGATCTACGCCCTCCCATAGGATGGATCCTCCGTGCAAGATAACCACTGACTACCCGAATGATCAACGCCCTACCACATGATGGATCCACTGTGTAGGGTAATCCACTGACTATCCGCATGATAACCACCCTACCACAGGACGGATCCATCGTGTAGGGTAATCCATCAAACCACCAAGTCACACATCCTAACCAACCTCACACCTAACTCAACAGTACCGTACCGGAGTGGAAAGGGAAGTGGGGGTCCACAGATACTATATCGGCTGTTGTCGGCCTAGGAGGCAACCTTTGTCATTTCTGGATGTCATAGAGGTCTGCTAGGTTCTTAGGGGCGTCTAAGTAGTTTAAATCTCATCTCTCATTTTTAGGACATTCGAGGTTAGTTCCTCGGACCAAACCAATCTCTAGATGCACATAGATCTAAACCTCTAATCACTCACGATCCTAGGGTGCAAGGTCTACTGAAAATGTATTAACTTGGGTAAACATGTAAACTGTACTAGCTGTAGCGCCTATTCTCAATTAAGTTCTCTCATGCATGTTTTGCTAGGGGGATATCCTTATCGATCGCGTAAGCATGTAATCTAGGATTTAAACTCCACCTTAGTCATATCTAAGGTTTGAGGAGGTTTATTGGATTCCTAAGGTAGCTAGGTGGTTAATATGAACTTCATGCTTCAGGCTGTTTTGTTCTGACTCCTCGAGTTTTTCTCCTTTGACCGTCACTCACAATCCTAAGGTGCTCAGTCTACTGGAGGTGTCCTAACCTAGGTCATCGTCTAGCCAACCTAACTATAACGCCCTAGATTTGTGCAGATAAACACTCTCTACAAGGAGAACTCACAATCAAACACTTGAAGCTAACATATACTTTATCGCGCACACATACAAACAAACAAGCTCAACAGGGAGATAACATCCATCTAGCACTTGGAGCACAGATCACAATAGTCCATCCTCCTTTCTAACAGAACGGAAAGCATATAAAACACCATTCATCACAAATTTCATAATAGGGGAATTTTTGTAATTTCTTACATCATGCATACCACACTCCATCCATATTACCTAGCTCGTATTCTTGTCATGCATATTTTCTTTCTAGCCTTATCTAATACATAAAATAAAATGGTTCTCGAAAGCCTCAACTTAGGGGCATAACAGTAATTTTACCATAACACAGTACATACTCATCTAAAATATGTATTATCTAACCACCTAAGGTAAGGAATGCTTGCATGCTAACACGTCCTAGTGATTCCTACAAGTCTTATTTGCCTAAAGTCCGTGTGGTTACTTACATGGATGATGCATGTCTAACCAAGGTAGTTTTTTTGCGTGTTGGGAGCTCCAAAGTTTTTGAAATCTCTCTCTCACGTGCTGTCACCCGCGCATTCGATTCCTTCGTCAAAATTTCAAGATTTTCAAACCAATTTTTTATTCTTTTATATTTTCTTTGAATTTCCCTAACTTTCCCTACATAACTCAAATTAACTTAGTTTCTCAACAATAATTGTAGACGTTTTAATCCATCTTTACTAAGGAATTTGTTACATAACTTTTAAGAAATAATCGAGTCCAAAATCGTTAAAACTAAAACTTTTTTTTTAAAAAAAATGAACTTCTTGACGTTCATCGAAGTTCAACTTTTCGGTCTAAATCAACTCCGAATTTTTTCATAAAACTTGTGCAAAATCCCTCCAATATCAACACATTAAAAATTTAGAACTTAATTCCAATAAAAACTCTCGAATTTGAAAGAAAATCAGAATCAAGAACCCAAAAATCATACCTTCCATTCTTCTTCGATTCTTGACGGAATTAAGGATTCAAAAGCCTAGAATGGTTCTCCTAAGGCCACTAAGCAATTTTTGTGAAGAAACTCCAGCAAACTTTTGACTCCACATGGTTGTTTGATACGGATTTTGACTCTCTCCCTAACTCTCTCCCTTTCTCTGTCTTTTCCTTTTTATTTCTTTCCTGCTAATCTAGACCCCTAAGAATGGAGGATTAAAATGACCCATTTACCCTTTGGTTGACTTTGACTAATTTTTCAAAATTTTCACTATTTTATTTTATAATTTTCTTGAATTCTTAGAGATTTTTCTAACCATTTTTTCTTCTATCTCTTGAATTCGGTCTCTAAAACCATCAATAAAATCTCGAAAGTTTGATTTTAAAAGAAAAAAAATCAGGTTTTTAATTTCTCTTCGGGGTTCCGGTGTTACGAATTCTCCTCTCCTTAAAAACTTTTGTCTTTAAAAGTTGCTTATGCCCGATTCTCATAGGTAGGACATCCTCTTGTCGAATTTCCTTGCCCAAGTTGCTACGTTGTCTCTGCAGTAATTCTACCCACTCGTGACTATGAACATCTGCTCATTGTACATGCTCTTAAGGATGATGAAAACGTACTAAACCTTATAGTCATCCACAAGATTATCGGAGCTAAAATTTATTGCAAGGATCAATAGCTTATCTATTTAAGCTCTTCTAGTTGAATTTCCTCATTATTATTATTTAGATAGTTTACACTAAAAAATACACACTTGAATGATATTTAAAACTCATTTAATTTTCATTAACAAAAGTAACCATAAATAAGTTCTCTACAAATACGATAATTTACTTATTACTTGCTACTTGTAACAGTTTATACTTGCACTTATTCTTTTGAATTTCACACCAATTTACTATATACTTACACAAGACATCAAGTTTGTTGACGTAGTTATCAGGGAACCTAATTTAGTTACTTTACTTGTTGTAGATTATAGTGAGTTGGAGCCAAAAAGAAGCCATAGTAGCTGAATTTTCTACCGATGAATTTGATGTATGAACCCATCTATGGGTTTGAAATTTATTTTGGATCCCGAAATAGAGAGAACTTTTAGGCGAAGGTTGAGGGAGCAATGGTTGAGAATGGTAGAACAAAATATGCATAAAGGAGACCTTGGAGCGCAACAAATCAGGAGTTCGAAACTATAGCATTGATTGCTAATCCATCTAGAATCTCTGCTAATGTTATTCATTTAGTAGATGACAGGGAAAGAACTGCACACCCAACTGTGGAGGAGCTAAATTCGTGTATTATCATACCCCAAATGCAAACAACTACTTTTGAGCTAAATCTCGTGATGTTTCAAATGCTGCAAATATTGAGTAATTTCATGAACTACTTTCAAAAGACCCCACCAACATCTAAAGTCATTTTTGGGAGTTAGTGACTCATTTCGATTCCAAGGAGTGGATAAAGACGTGATTAGACTGAGTCTATTCCCTTATTCTCTGAGTGATGGTGCTAAATCATTGTTGAATACCTTAACACATGGAGCATTTGATTCTCGGAATAGTAGCAGAGAAATTTTTTATCAAGTATCTCCCACCCACTAGAAATGCAAGGTTCAGAAATGGAATTGTTGTTTTTCAACCGTTTGAATATGAAACACTAAGTGAACCTTGGGAGGAGATGCTTAGAAAATTTCCTCACCATGGACTACTCTATTGTGTCCAAATGGAGACTTTCTACAGTGGATTGTACGTTGCTACTAAACAAGTGATGAATGCTTCTGTCAATGGAGCTATCTTGTTAAAGACGTATAACGAAACTTATGAGATCTTAGAAAGAGTAGCATCTAACAATTGTCAGTGGGCTAATTTGAGAAGCAATCTAGGAAAGAAGACCCAAGGAGTACTTGAAGTTGATGCTTTGACCTCTATCAATACCCAATTAGCTTCAGTGACTTATATTCTATTGACTCTAGCGTTGAGACAAGGTTCAATGACTAAAGCACCGGTCCAAGTTGCAACTGTAATGACTCAACTCGCAGCTGAATCTTGTGTACGTTGTGGAGAAGAACACACTTTTGACCAATGTCCAAGTAATCCAGCTTTAGTTTTTTATGTGAGGGAATCAAGCTAGTTAAGAAAACCAGAAAAATAAACCCCTTCGCAAACACTTATAACTCAAGGTGGAGAAACCATCCAAACTTTTCATGGACGAAATAAAACTTGAACAATCAACAAATGTCTCTTAATGCAAAGTACCCTCTAGGTTGTGGACTACAAAATCAAATGACATATGGTTCTCAACAAGCCAATACCCAAGAAAAAGAAACTAACCAAGCTCAGCACTTACCAGAGACTTCTCTTGAGAGTTTAATGAAGGAATATAGAATATAGGCCGAGAACAATACTGTAATACAGAGTTAACAAGCATCTTTACGAAATCTGGAAGTTCAATTGAGTCAATTAACTACCGAATTAAGAAATAGACCTCTTGAAAAGTTGCTAGCGGACACTGACATACCAAAAAGAGAGGACAAGGAACAATGTCAAGCAATAAAATTGAGAAGTGAGAAAGAAATATCCAACAAGGGAGGTAAAATTAAAGAAAACAACCGCAGTCACTACCAATGGACAGCTAATATACCGTTGAGAAAGTAGAAAATGCTCAATAGGAGTAGAACAAAAATTATGCCAATAGGAGAACAATCTCTGAAAATACAAGTAGTAGATAGCAGTCGAGAAGTGAACAAAACGTATACTCCAACACCTCCTTTACCATAGAGAATAAAAAGAAAGAAGGAAACCCACTTTGAGAAGTTCATTGATATCTTTAAGGAAATTCATATAAACATATCACTAGTAGAAGTCTTTAAACAAATGCCCAATTATATCGAATTCATGAAGGATATTCTCACCAATCGAAGAAAATTTGAAGAATTCAAGGTGGTAGCGTTAAATGAAGAGTGTAGTGAAATATTGAAAAACAATATCTCACTAAAAGAGAAAGACCGTGACTCGTTCACAATTTCAGTATCAGTTGGAAGGAAGGAGCTAGGTAGAACATTATGTGATTTGGGATCAAGCATTCTAATGTTGCTGTCTATGTACAAAAAGTTAGGCATTGGTGAAGTTAGACCAAGTACAATCACCCTTCAACCAGCAGATTGATCTTTCACTCATTTAGAAGGCAAGATCGAAGATATCTTAATTCAAGTGGACAAATTCATACTTCTAGCAGATTTTATCATTTTGGTTTATGAAGCGTACCATGATGTACCAATTATCTTGAGAGCCAATTTTTAAAAACTAGAAGAACATTGGTAGATGTCCACAATGAATTATATTGGTGAGAGTGAGTGTTCAATAAATAGAATTTAATGTCAACAACAGTTTGAAGTATCTAGTAGAGACGGAGGAATCTTTAACAATTTATGAATTGACAAAAAATTCAGCCGACAGTCGGAAACAACAACAAAAAGAAGACAATAGCTGGAATAATTTCACTCAACATCTAGCACGATTGGAGAAACTCGTAAGAGTTTTGGAATCACTGGTATTAGATAAAAGAAAATTTTCACCAATGAAGTCATCTATTTAGGTCACCCTTAAACTACATCTTAGAAGTAGAACTATTTAATGTAGGGAGGATAGACTTCACAAAATTGTTCCAATCCTCTAGAAGATGAAGAATTATAAAAAAAAAAAAAAAAAAAAAAAATCAAGTTAGTGTCCTTTTATGTTACGGTTTCTTTTCTTGCATTAAATAGTTAATTTTAATTTCCATAAGAACGATGTTAGTAATATATATACTTTCTATTTTATTGATTAGAATATTTTACTTATACCTTTTTTCAAGTTTACCCTCTTCTCCAATTAAAAATACATACAAAGATTTTTTGATTAAATATATTAATTTTAGACTTATCCATAATTGAGATTAAATTGTTATCCATAATTGAGATTAAATTGTTTCTGTATTACCTAATTACTATAACTCATGTTAATTTGCATAATTATTTACTATAATTAAGGATAAAGGGTGGGTGTGGGAACACAATGTTATGTACATCAAAGAAAAAACTTCCATCGAAGGATAATATCAAGTTTGATAACTCTCTAATCTCTTACTCTATTTTCTTATTCTATTAATTTTGTCTGATTAAGATGTTGATTTTTCTGTGTAAATCAGTTTGTCGGGAAAGCTAAACTTTATAGAGGAGTCATTAGAGTTTTATGCAGTTACATGTTGACGGTGTGATTTAAGTTTATTAAAGAGTTGTTATTAGTAATCTATATGTTTGTTTAGTTGATCAGTTTACATACGTAGTTGTTTCTATGAATGATTTTCCTACTTGAGTCTTCTAAATAGAAATTACAAAACACTTATGGAAGTAATCACCATGCATGACCTTCGGAGGAGGGCTTGAAAATATGTTAAAAGAAGCTAAAATTCACCTCAAAGTTCAACGACTTATCTACTTATGCTCTCTTAGCCATCTTCCTCATTATTATTGATTTTCTTGTTGTTTTCTATTTCTCGACAACAATTGTCACTTTGTATATATTTTGTTTAGATAGTTTATCCTCATCAAGACACACTTGAATGACACTTAGAACTCACCTAACTTTCAACAACAAAAGTATCAAAAAAAAAAAAAAAAAGTTATCGTGAAATCAATAATTTACTTTTTACTTATTACTTTGGATAATATAACTTGCACTTATTCTAAAAGATTTCACACTATTTTTCTATACGCTTACATGAAACATCAACGTGCTACTCAAGATAATACATACTTGCACTTATTCTTAAAGATTTTACACCATTTTTCTAATATAACTTGCACTTATTCTGAAAGATTTCACACTATTTTTCTATACGCTTACATGAAACATCAACGTGCTACTCGAGATAATACATACTTGCACTTATTCTTAAAGATTTTACACCATTTTTCTATATACTTACACAAAACATCAATATTTTTCCAGTAAAGATAAAGTATCCTTGTGTGGATGATGAAGGCCATTGAACCAATGTTAGGGTAGTTGCATCTTATCTTTTTGTAGCCCTTATATTAGATAACTTATTTTTCCATTTGGTTTCAAATGCCAAGTTACTTATTTTTTGCTTTACTCTTTTTTTTAAGGTTTTACTAATATGTTTACATCGTTTGAAATTATTTTAAAAATTATTTTAAATGAATGTTTTCACACTCAACCGTCATGGAGAATTGAGGATTGAGGTATAACTATGTTCATGTCGATGTTCTTTCTCCCAATAGAACTTATGTTACTTTTTTGTTTTTAGAGTTGAACATGTATAGGGGAGATTCCAACAATTCAACCAATGGAACATGTTATAAATTATAGATAAACATTGAACTACCAAATAAATATCTCAACTATGCATCAATGAACACAACAGACCGCAACAAAAATGTTTGCTGAAAAAGAAATTATGGGATACTGAAATACCCTTTGAGATACATAACTACATCAGTGGTACGTACAGTTGAAAGAGGACTCCCTAAGCAGTTGTAGCCACTTCAGTTTTGCTCTTCTCCTCCTTGAGTTTCTTCCAATTGTCAATGCTGTCAATTATTTCCCCAGTTTTTATGAGATATCGTACTCGTTTTCCATTTTCAAGGACTTTGTGACCGACCCGGCTTGCTACATCCTTTTCTTTCGAGTAAAGCATCACATTGGAGCTGTGGATGGGTGCTTCGACCTGAAATATCAGCACCAAGAGGTATGTAAGTTCATAACAAGAAATTAGACTATGAGGTGAAACTAATCTGTTAAACATGACACAATGAAGAAACAATCAAATATAGAATCCAGTTCACACTAAAGTATTGGTCACTCCTTGACACAAATATGGGGATGGGAGGAAATGGAAAATAAACCACACCACCAAACGGACTTCAATTTCTTGGAGGGTCTAAAAGTTTCCGGGTTGATGAAAAACTGACTATTCATAAATTTTCATTTTGTATAGACAATAGTTGATGATTTGAATTTGTTAAAAAGAACAGAGAAACAAACCTTAATAATCTGTCCTTGTTCTTCCTCCTCTCTGCTCTTTACATGCTTTGTCTTCAAATTTATTTCTTTCACTGTCACTTTGCTATTATGTTTGAAAATGTTTGTGATTTCTCCAATTTTTCCCTTATCACGGCCAGCTATAACTTTCACTGTGTCTCCAACCTTGACATGCATTTTGTGTAATACAGGAAGGCTGTTTGGCTTACATTCCTTCCGTTCCCATCTTTTGAGCTGCCAATAAGGGAAAAAAATGTAAAAAGAGGTAAATATATGGCGAAAACAGTAGACTTTGATCCCATTCCAAAGAGAAATGCAAGAACAGAAACACCAAACATATCATTCTAAATTTTTACTTTTGTGGCAGAGTTCATTTTGAAGAGAGAAGATTTTGATGACCATTACTGGAAAGAACCATTAGCCATAAGAACAATTATAGAATCATTATAAAACCTACCATTGATACTTCAAATCCACCTATGACAACAGTGACTTTTTATGGTGAAAAAAAAACTTCCTATATCAAAGAAGCATTTGATAGTGCTTCATCAAATTGCTACAATTGCATCGAGTGTATTCTAAATTAACATCTTGGATGGAAAATTGCTTAAACTTGCATTAAATGATGGTTATTGAAAGGGACTTCCAAAGGGTTAGATCACAATACATTTATAATATCACAAGGTAGCAGTATGTACATCATTCTTTCAGCAAGTCTACCATTCAACATATTCCTGTTTCACGTCTCTTTTTCTTTTCCAGATATACTCATGGTAAACATACTTGATCTTCCATTAAATTTAAACGTGTTGAAAAAGGACGAAATCATGAAAAGGCAAGAAAACTAACCTTCATTACTATGAGACATGGCTTCTCTTTCGATGTTACCTGCAAGTTAATCAAGAGATGCTTAGAGATAAACTATCCTACCAATTACTTCAACACGATATAATGCAAAACAAGCTCAAATATAAACAATAACTGATACAATTTGTTAGCTTGAAAGCCACAGAAAATCTGGGAAGTAGTCTTCAATTACGAAGGTGGGGGGGGGGGGGGGGGGGGGGGGGGGGGGGGGGGGGGGGGGGGGGGGGGGGGGGGGGGGGGGAAACGTGGTTTGAGGAAAATTTGACAGAAACTTTTAAATTTGATCTATTTTTTTGTCCAAATACCTCTTTGGAATGCAGTGCAAATGTACTTGGATTTATATACGGCTACTTACAGATAGTATACAAAATAATATCAAAATGCTAAAAGTCTGTTAAGACAACCAAAACAAGAGGGGAAAAGAAAAGATTTATGAATGAGAAGCTCAGACAATGGTTGCCTGATGACATTGAAGATCTAGTTTCAGGAGAGAAAATCAAAATCAAGAAATCAAATCATCATCATTTCCAACACGAGAGAGAGAGAGCGAGCATAAATGGAGGGACACTAACACAGACCGACCGCCGCTCCCTCGTCCCCAAACAGAAAGGGAAAATGTACAACTAGAAAAGAAACGCTCAACGTTTCCATGTTGGTGATGCAGGACACAGCTCAGATGTCAAGATGAACAAATAATTTACAGAGCAAAATTAAAACTAAAAAATCACAGGCAAAAACGATTATAGAGCTAAGAAGTTCATCTATCGGCTAAATTTCAGTCGACAGTTCACCCAACCAGGGAACCAGCTATACATTTTGAAGCATAATTGCTCAGAATAAAAAAAATTGAGAGGCAAAAAGAAGAGAAAACAGCGTAAAATGAAGTAGAATGAGAAAGCAATTAGAATCGAAGGGAGAGTAGAAATTGTACGGGCGCAGCGAAAATTGTAGACGGCTGAAGGCGCTGACCAAGAAAGGAACTGGAAGAGAGCGAAAGAGCGGTCATGGAGCTCTGAAGCGAGACCATGGCTGCCATTTTTTCTGCCGCGGACTCGTCTGAGAGAAGTATTGGGGGGGGGGGGGGGGGGGGGGCTTTACAAATGGATAATGCAATCGCAGACTGCACGGATAGAAGAAGATGCCGTTGCGCTTTAAAACGGCGCCGTATTACCGAATCTAGAGTTTTGTTAACGAAATTCATTCACAGTACATACACCCATACCATACAATCCAATCGACACGCCTAACCCTAACCCCATCTATTTTGAGTTTAAATCAATTATTCTAAAATTAATTTAATTTATCAATTGTCTAAAATTAGTCTAATTCAAATTCAACTCTAGTTCAAATTTATTTATTTTTATTAAAAAGTTAATGTTCTTACTTAAATTAAAATTATAATAAAAAAAAACAAAATTTATACTTTGATTAATTTTTAATTGAATTTATAATTTAATAAATTTTGCATTGAAAATTTATTAAGAGTGTATTGTCATTGTTGTTCAATGGATTTACTAAATATGTGTAGTACAATTTTAGAAGGGAGGATTGAACAATCATGATGAATGAACCAAGTTTACCTTCAATCTTCATTTAGTTATGTTTCAATTGGTATCGAATTAAATTGTTCATTTTACTTAAATTATCTATTAAAAAATCTCAATGCTTTCATTTTAATGATATGTTATACAAAATGTGGAGAAAATGACCAAAATGATCTGAATTAACTGAGGTGTTAGATTTGATTCGATTGTATCAGATCATTTGCTCATCAGATCATTTGCTCAATCAAAAAATGACAGCATTGGAAGGATAGCAGCAGAAAAAGTAAAAGAAAAAAACTTTTTTTTCTTCTATTTTCATTCGATGCCTCAATTTACAAACATCAAAAGGAATAAAAAAGATTAACTATATTACATTCTTGTTAACTTCTGCTAATTTTCTTTCTTGGTATGTTGAGAAAATCATTGTCAATATAAAGAAGAATAAAAGACAATGAACCAAGAACCATTTTCTAAACTTCAGATGATTCAGCTGTACTATCCACGGGCTGTTGTCCTCTGTGTTCAGGCCTTGGACTCCTGGCTTCTAGTTGATCAATATCAATGGCGACTTCATCCGTTGTCGTTGACACCGTATTTCGGTTACGTCTGTTGTTCTTCCTTTGTTTTAGGATTCGGGACAAAACTTGTACATTGTCTCTCATTGAAGGTCGCTTTTTCTGGACATGGTTGACACATTTGTATGCAAGAGCTGCAACTTCGTTCAGCTCTTGAACATCGAAATTTCTGTCGAGACGGGAATCAACAAGTTCTTCCCACCCAACTTTACCATCAGAATTCATAGCAGCCTATAATCATCATCACAGAAAGATATGTGTGTTTTTAGACGAAGGCTGTGAGATACTAGTGCCAAAAACGGGCTTACGCAAACAAAGTTGTGAAGGAAAGTACTCAAAACGGTAGGAACTTCAGAGAGAGAGAGAGAGAGAGAGAGAGATCTTACAAGCTCAACATATTCCATAAGGCCCTGTTGAGGATTTCTGCCAGCTATAATCTCAAAAAGTAATACTCCAAAGCTATAAACATCGCTTTTCTTGTTGAAAGCCCTCGAAGATACGTACTCAGGATCGAGATATCCAAAAGTTCCTCGGATGTTAGCTGCTCGACTGTCTACCATCTCTTCTCTTGAAAGCCCAAAATCAGCAACCTGCTTATCATTATATTAACTCAGATGCAAGCGAACTTGATGATATATAAAACATTGTCTTGGAAAATCCTTGATCTACATTAAAGCAACAGAATTTAGATGAAAACAATAACAAGTTCCCTTCCGAGTCTTGTTGCAGAGACGCTTAAAACAAGCAGAAAGGGCATACCCTTGCTCTCATGGACTGATCCAACAAAATGTTGGCTGATTTGATATCCCGGTGAATTACTGGAGGAACTGCCTGAAGTAAAATTTGAAGCATCATTAACATCAATAGCATTCAGCCATGCACGAATTTTCAAAACGTTCATGTGCTGATTATTTGCCTGATTACCGAGGATAAAAGAAAGTTACCCCATCATGGAGATACTCCAAACCCCTTGCTACATCTAAAGCTATACGAACTCTCATATACCAACTCAGTAGTCCATTCTGATCACCTATACAGAAACAAGAGAAAGTCATTCTCTATTGTAGAAATTATAAGGAGCTTGTGCACAATTACCATACAATAATTTTCTCTTCAAATTTATGAAGCTAATACTATACATCAACGTGAACATTGAGACTAGATGATGACAACAATAATTAGATTCATTGATAGTGACAAAAGAAAGTTTCTAGTCAATCTCTGAAACTGTTCCTTTCACAGATCAAGAGGGAATATAGTCAGCTTACTATACAAGTGAGAAGCTAGGCTGCCTTTACTCATGTAGACATACACAAGCATATGTTCGCCTCTTTCAGCACAGTATCCAACCATATTCACGAGGTTTCTATGATGCAATCTTCCCAATAACATCACCTGAATGATCCACAGGGAAATAACAGTTATTGATACAGTAAACATAGAATACGTGAGTTTGTCAATTAGAAGAAAAATACATGGAAAAGAATAAAGCTTCTAAGAAATAAAAAATGGCAAGAATATTGGTCGAGCTAAATGTTATACGAAATTATTTTATTTTATTTCTGAACTCTAAACTAAAGATCTGACTTCCAGAGTAAGTTTAAAACCGTTTCATCCTTTGCTCATTACATTTTTTCTCTTTTTATCTTCTTTGATGACAACAGGTAATCATCAAAATTAGATTCGAAAGTGGAGCAATGGAAATAGGGAAAAAGAACTATAAAGCCATAACCTTGGAGTAGCAAACCAGGCATATTTTTTAGCAATGGATATTTGCTCGTTAAAGTTTGAGGAACAGCTTAAGGAAACAACCTTTTTATGAAATTGTGCATTTTGTAACATATCCTATATATGAAGCCCAAATTAATGATTCACCATCTTTACCTCTGTCTGGAATTCTTTTTCTCCTTGTTTAGAATTGGTTGCGAGCACTTTCACAGCAACAGTCTCACCAGATGGCAAAGTAGCTTTATAAACGGAACCAAATGCCCCTTGTCCTATTACACTTGTAAAATTGCCGGTTGCCTTTTGCAGATCCCTGCATCGAATCACAAACACCGTTTAATAACAAATTAAATTACATTCTCATCACAGCTATCAAATTACAATTACATCTTCTTTCTTTCTCAGACGATAGTAGTCTCTTAGCGCCCTTAGCCATAAGTGGAGGTGAAGGAAAGAAAATTTAGAAATTGAATTTTTTTTACTGCTAATCTCTAGAGAGCCATGAAATCTATAGAAGGAAGGTATTGGGAGAGTTTCTGCAACCAGAGTACCGGTAGAAAGTGAAGACATACTAAAAACTGAAAGATTTTCTAGCAATTATCAAAATTCCTCAAATAGGGATCATCTTTTTCTCTCTACATCGAATATTTTATTCAGTTGAATCATAATATCAAGGCATGTACATCACAGAAATATGACAGGATCTCATACACACTAAATGGTAGGGATGAGTTGCATAAGAAGACTTACTTAACAGAATATTCAGGCATCCCAGATGCCGAGATCACACTGCTTCTCTTAAATCTGTCAAGCCATGAGGATATGCCATTTCGGCTGAACTTCACTGGTGATTCTGGACCCACTCTTGAGTCTGATAGAATAGTACAAGAATCTGCTCCATTTGTTCGAATGGGAACATTCGCTGCTGTCCTCGAACTGCTTTTACCAATCTGCAACCGCTTCCTATGATATCTAAAGCAGAATAGAGCAAGAATCACCAAAAGAGCTCCAATCACCACTCCTATCAAAATTCCAATAGCCAACCCAGTTGACTCCTCTTTCATCTCCTCTTTGGTGCTCCTCAAGTTCTTATTCAGCTGTCGAAACCTCCCTCAACTGCAAAATGGATTTAGAGCCCTTTAACTAATCTGCTCAACTCATCATTTACATTTTACGGGAATAAATAACAAATGATGTTAAAAATCAAGAGGACCATTCTTTGTTCTTCCCCATCGACAGCCATTAGTGAAGTCAACAAGATGATTAAAAATATGCAAGAAATCGATAAAATTCCAGCAGACAAGTATTATTCTAAAGAAAAATGTAAAAAAAAAAAACACCCCAAAGGAGCCGTACAGGCAAATATTATATAGACTTTCTCTCTCCCTCCAGCAGCAGATCTCACTTTCTTTCTGGAGTACGAATCAACATTAGATAAGCATGACATCTTGATCCCAAATACTCATAAAACAATAAAACTCCTCCAATCCAACTCCATCGCTACAAATTAGCGTTCGTGAGATTTATATTCAGAAGATCACCGTTGCAAATAAATTTAGCTTAAATGGATCAAGATGCTGGGAAAATAACTATTCGCTACAAATTACCATTCGTGGGATTTATATTCAGAAAATCACCATTGCAAATAAATTTAGCTTAAATAGTTCAAGACGCTGGGCAAATAACTATTCACTACAAATTAGCTTTCGTGAGATTTATATTCAGAAAATCACCATTGCAAATAAATTTAGCTTAAATGGATCAAGACGCTGGACAAATAACTATATACTTTTCAAATAATCGATCCCTATTCTCTACCAGTAGACATTAACAAACTCCTTAGTCTGATGCGAAAATAGCCTTTACATTTTACTGTAGCCTACCCTGCTATAGCCTCTCATTAACACTACAAAAATCAGACTCATAAAGGATCTGAGAACACGATAGTTCTAATAACACAAAATAAAGCCGAAAGCAAGCATTACAAATAAATTTAGCGTATATGGATCAGGACGCTGGACAAATAACTATATACTATTAAAATTTGACTAAACTTTTTCTACAGCTAAGAATAATCGATCCCTATTCTCTACCAGTAAACATTAGCAAACTTTATAGTCTGATGCGACAAATCGCCTTAAGAATAACGTTACCAAAATCCAGCAAATCATTTAGAGCTTTACTGTAGCCTACGCTGCTATAGTCTCTCATAAACACTACGAAAATCAGACTCATAATCGGACTCGTAAAGGATCGACAACACAATAGTTCTAATAACACGAAATAAAGCCGAAAGCAAGCATTCGTGTAAGTAAACTTCATTTAATTCTCTTTCCCCTACTCCCTAGCAATTTTACTCTGTTCATTCAAAAAACCTACCGCAGAATCCATATGAAGCAGAAGAATCCCCTCAGCATCAGATTATAAACACAAAAAACCACGGCAGTTGAAGTATAATCGACAAGTAAATGAAACAAAGAGATGAAGAAACATTCTATGCCACAGCAGGATTTACATTCAAGTGTACCTAGCGAAAAGACGATCATTAAAATCCAAAATCGGCACGGCGGGGGTCATTCTACAACAAAAACGGAACCTGAAATGAAGAGTTAACAGAGAAGCGCGATGAATATGAAATATGGAAGGTATTATTTCCCGGAGATTCGAAGAATGTGAACAAGAGAAAGGAAAAAAAAAAAGTAATCAAAGTGCAGCGAATACAATCTGTACTTACAGCTCCATATTCGGAACAATTTGAGAAAGAAAATGCAAAAGGAAACATTACAATTCAGAAGCACTGAGATGGGGACCGGCGGTCGCCAACGCCATCGTTTTTGTTTGAAACGGAACACGGCATTTGTGGTCAAGCCGTCAAGCCGATCAACTTAACGTGCTTTGAATTTTAAATTCATACAATAATTTTTTAATTATTGTTTATGTTAACTAATAATACACCTAATTTTTTTAATTTGTCTTAAATTTTTATTTTTTCATTCAATAATATATTTAGATTTTAAAAAAATATATAACCGAAATATTAGTATTTTATTTCAAAAATACTTTAAAACTTTTAATAGAATTTCAAAAATACCATTAAACAAGTTTGATTATGTAACGACCCCAAATTTTGTACTCAATTTAAGGTCGGTACTGTATACATATCGTAAACATTGAATGCGGAAGACTCCATTTAAATTCCATAAAACATAACCTTTATCTTAAAACACAGCCATAGACTTACATCTTTCGAAAACACCTTTAAAAAAGGACCCAACAAAAGGTAAATAAAATAAATAAACATTTAAATTAAAAACATCATATTCTAGACTAAGTCTAAGAAAATAAATACGACTACCCTATGCATGTGTCATGGTCTCGAATTGCGACGTCGTCGTCAGCCGTACAGGAATGTCTTGCCTTAACCTGAAAAATGTAGTAGCACATGGCTCGAGTATTTAAAGAAATACTCAGTAAGTGACCCCTATCGGGGTTATGCAACAATCACATGCAAATAAGATGATGGGACCTATCTTTCGTTTCGTTTTCCTACGGTGCTGTCCTAACGGGTAAACTTTGGACGTGTACCATATACTCTACACACAGCCCATACGTGCGAGTATGGGCTCACCAGCTTGTTCGCACACCGCTGGGCCACTTTCCTTATCCGGTGGGCATACTCTGGGAGCCCTTATGCCGGAACCCGTTAGAACTAGTAACCGTCACGGCAGCGATATGCAAAGCATAACGATCGTTGTCCTGCCATTGGATGTACGCGTCCGTACCCTCGTGATGGAATAGGGGTATCCCCCAAATGCATGAACACACATAATGCATGAGGTCCCCAATATTTCTACTTTTATCATTAATGAATATTACCCCGCTATCATCTTTCATTCGTATCATATCCTTTCTCATATCATTTCACATATCGTTCATCATTCATATCGGGGTTACATTTCATTTCATTTATCGTGATATCATGTCATTCATAACATACTGTATACATACAATTTAGAAAGCATAACAAAACGCTCCATGCTTTTAACATGTCATTTCATAACGTGCAATTCATACAACAATTACCTCAATGGTCACAAAAAATAATTTAAACATAACATATCACATCACAATATATCGTATAGTAAACATGTCATATTGTAAACACTTCGTGGTCAAATCGTTCCCTAACTTATCATAGTCTTAACGTTCTTATACCTATCACAGTCATATCGTTACGTGAGCATACCTTAGTCATGTCATCACAGGAACGTATCCTAACGCTATTGTTCTATCAGTCTATCACAAACTATCCCTTTCTACCCATATCCTAACCATATTCTTTCATCAATCTCTCCTATCCATAGCACTCCAGTATGTAACCTAACCTTAACGTTTCATGAACGTATCTTACTCCTATCGCTACATTTCGTTTTGTGCATCCTTCTCGTATCCTATCTCAAACATATCCTTGAACACATCGTACCACAATTATTATCATACAATTAACATATTATAACATAACATAACATAAATATAATATAAGCATACCGATTCACAAATAATTCACACATATCAGAACATATGACACGTGCAGAACCACAGGCACGTGTCAACATCAAATATAACCATGCCGATAGTAAGGCCACTTACTTGGATGACCTTAGCCGAAGTTCATCTAACTCCAAACTAGCTTGCTTTCGTCCCTTGAATTCGTTCCCACTTACTTGGATGACCTTAGCCGAAGTTCATCTAACCAAATGACGGTAGGGCCACTTACTTGGTTGACCTAGGACGAACCTACTACGACTCCTTGATGCTAGCTTAACGTTTCTCTCTAAAATTTAATTCTGCCTAAGGAGTCCAACATCATAAATTAGGATTCTACGGTGGGAATTGGCTCACCTAGTTTTTAATAAAGTAATTTAAACTTACTCCTACTAATTTAAACTAGTTAAGTCTAATTTTGCATAAAATAATTTAAACTTAGTCCTAATAATTATGCATAAATACTTTAAACTTGACTCAAAAAATTTAAACTAGCTAGAGGTAGTCTTTAAACTTGACTCAAAAAATTTAAACTAGCTAGAGGTAGTCTTTAAACTTGACTCAAAAAATTTAAACTAGCTAAAAGTAGTCGTACTAACCTTAAACGTGTCTGAAGAATTGACTAGGAGGAAAGGGTCCGAACGTATCAGACCCAAGCCGCATAAGCCAAAATGCTGACCTTGAACCGTCAGATAGTGTATCTCCCACTGACTTCAAACTGTTCAAGTGGGATGCTAAAATGAAGGGACAGATCTCACTTTTATAGTAAAGTCGGTCCTTCCCAATTTTAAGCAATGTGAGACATTTTTTTTTCTTTTATTTGCTTAGTTTCAAAATTTTGGGTCATTACAATTATAAAAGAATATCACCAAATGATAAAATGAATACAAGTTATAAACCCTCCTCAACACAATTTCTGAATCCGGCCCGATGTGGAATAAAAAAAAAAAAATTGTATTAACAATATTATTATTGCAATTAAGTTTGTTTCACACTCATTTTTGTGATTTGAATTTTGTAGATAAGTTTACCTTCTTGGATTTTATTTGTACAAGTAAATTATGATAAATTATAAGAATTATTCTTGAAATGGTCTTTACCTTCAAAAGTTTTATCAATATTTTCTAAATTTTTTAATATTTCATTAATACCGTTAAAAATAAAAAATAAAAAATAAAAAAATGTCCTTAACATTAGACTAAATCAATGAATAATTAAAAAATATTTAACTTTTTAGCCAAATTTTAAAAATAAAAAAAATATATTTTTTTAATTTTGAAAATATGGGTTATAATTCTTCAAATCACTCTTCAAGACAAAGAAATCAATAAGCCAAAATAGTGCTTTAAGAGTTTTATTTTAAGAATTAAAAACAAAAAAAATGAATAATTATAAAAAAAAAAAAGTCGTAAGAATGTATAATTCTTTTTACCACATTTTAATTAATAGTGTTAAATGTTACAACTCGGTAGCAATTTGGTAGCAATTTGGTAGGCCATGGTGGAATTAGACTTGTCGTATTTTTTTAGGTGACAACTTGATAGGTGAAGGATGAATTTTAGCCGGCTGGATTCTTAGTAGGTGACAATATGGTCGGTCATGGAAGAATTAAAATTGTGTGGACTTTTAGTAGGTCACAACTTCGTACAACATCGAAGAGTTGTCTCTAAATTGGTTGTTTCTCTATATATATTAATTCTACGTAGCTTTCTTTTTCTGTCTTTTTTATGAAAAGCATAAATCTGGCCGAATAAGGAAATAAAAAATTACTGTATTAATATTATTATTATTATTATTATTATTCCAAGTTTGTTTCTTGTAATTTGGATTAAGTATTCTCACTAAAATGCTAGAAGTTAGACTTTAAAAGAAAAAAATTTGGTATTTAATACATCGTTAAAATTCGGGTGTTACAAGAAGAGATCGAGCAGTTTTGAGGGAGAATCAAATTCAAGCTCTATAGACAAATTTGTGGAACTAATGAAATATTTTCCTCGAAGGAATAGATAGCTGAGGAGGTTAGATTAGCCTGACCATCGAGTTGATTTTTCTAATATAATGTAATGAAGGTTGACCTCATTAAACAGGAAATGAATTCTAGGTTTCCAATAGGTGAATGAACCTTCTTCTCCGACCCAAAATTTTTCACTTAATTTAAGGTTACTACTGTATACATATCATTAACATTGAATGCAGAAATACTTCACAAACTTACATAAAACGTCACATTCATCTTAAAACACAGCCATGAACTTACGTGTTTTGAAAACACTTTTAAAAACGATACAAAAAAAGACTAAATAAAATAAATAAACGTTTAAATTAAAAACATTTTTTCATTTTCATTATCATTTAATACAACTCCGCTAGCGCTCTATACAAATCATATCATTTTTCCTATCATTCCACGTAGCGTTCATCATTCATATCATATCGTTTCTCATTTTTCCGTTCTCATATCATACATAACTCTAACGGGATTATATTTCATGCCATTTATCGTGATTTCATGTCATTCATATCATGTTGTATACATACAATTTAAGAGATATATATAACGTTCCATGCTTTTAACATAACATCTTCTTATATACATCTCATACCATAACATATCACATCACAATATATCATATTATAAACATTTCAATTTATCACATATCTCGAACCATACACGTTCAGGCTTAAAGTTTGATGAAGAAACAAACTCAACCGAACCACTGTATGAATGTTGGAGCTTAAAGTTTGAGGGCTGGCAATTCAAGTTTTCAAATAAGAGAGGTAAGGCAACCAATTTTTCTTCTGTTTGAGAACGAACATGATGACGTGGCGATTCAATTGAGCCTGCCATGCCTTGGTTTTTCTAATCTTACCTCGATTTTAAGCCAAAGGAACACCTTTAATGGTTGTTCTTGCAAAAAGTCTTAACAATTCTAGAAATCTAACACAATAAAGGATCAAAGAAAATTTGTAGGATTTTGAGTTTGGAAAGGACTTAAAACGAGCGGCTGAATACGATCAGGTAAGTAAGTAGTCATTTTAGTATTTTCTTAAGAAATATTTGTAAGAACTGATTGGAAGGGCCTAGAAAATTAAGTTTACTCATTATAAAGTGAATATGAAAAGATTAAATTAAGAACTACATTTTATGGAAATCAATTGGACATTTTACTCTGTAAACATCTAATAGGACCTAAAATCGGGTAAATCATGAAACTAAACCATTACATGATATTCTTTGGGCACGAAATTTTATAATATGACCTAATATCATTAATTTATGATTCAGGAGGAATTTGAAGGTTATAAGTATGTTTAGGGCACGACGAAAATGGCCCAATTATGCCTACTATGTTATTGTATTGTTCTAATGAATTTTGAATGTACAAATGAATTATGCATGACCTTAAGATGATTTAGCATGACAATGACCTACATACTTCGAAATAGGGCAGAATAAAGTACAACGTTGTATGTTTAGGTTGGTTTTGAACCTAAGAACTTATGTCTGTGCTCGAAGGATATATAGCCAAGCCAAGTAAACTAAATCCCAAAAAGAAAATAAATAAATAAAAAAAAATAATAATAATAATCATGACCCTGAGCCTAATACGATGCCCAAAGGTCTAGGTAACACTCTATCTAGCCTTGCCTTGTGTTCTAAGTCACCCCAAACCTTTTATTTATGCAATACACCATGATATCATGTTTTCCTCGTCTAGGTGGGATATCTTAGTTAAACTTATAATAGATTTATTTATTTATTTATTATTATTTTTTTTTTCAGGATGTTAGACTCAAACTATGTTATGGGATGTAGGAAAATGCCCGGGCCACTACGGACTGAATCTAGATTTTGAATTCTAAACATAGAATTTTCTCAGGTTTATGTTCTTTACCGATCATGTAACGACCATAGATTTCTATTTATACTAAAGTTGCTATTGTATACATATCATAGACATTTTATGCGAAAATACTTGATTCAAAATTTTATAATAAAAACATAACCTTGATCTTACGCGTTTTCTAGAAGGACTTTAAGTAAAATCATAAAAATTGAAAATAACATAAAATAAAAATGTCCTATACTAACCTATATGCTACAAATGGAAATGCAAGTTGATCTATACTAACCTATTGATAAGACAACCTTAATCCTCAGCCCAACCATCTAAAGTCTTGGTCATCCCTATATAATTCTTTAATATGCTCAAAGAAGTAAAGAGATTATACCTTCTAGATAATGCATCAGCTACCATATTATTCTTACCTTGCTTATATTTGATGACATATAAAAATGTTTAAACTACAGTTCAGTTTGTTTTGACCCTTAAGATACTTCAAGCTTTCATGATCAGAGTGAATCACAAATTCTCTAGACCATAAGTAGTGTTGCTACACCTGCAATGTGTGAACTAAAGCAAACAAATCTTTATCATAGGCGAGATAATTCAATGCTGCCCCATTTAGTTTTTCACTAAATTACATTGGTTTTCCATATTGCATCAAAATAGCACTTATGCCCAAACCACTTGCATCACACTCAATTTCAAAAGTTTTATCAAAGTTAGGTAAGACAAGTAATGGTGCATTGATTAATTTCTTCTTAAGCTCATTGAATGCATTCTCTCGTATTTTCCCCCATTTAAAAACTACATTCTTTTTTACTAAGTTATTCAATGGTGTAGCTATGGTACTAAAATCTTTTATAAATCCTCTATAGAAGCTAGCTAGCCCATGAAAATTCCGAACTTCACTTGCATTTTTTGATGTTGGCCAATCCCTAATTGCTTTAACTTTCTCTTCATCTACTTCTACTCCTTTTTTACCAACTATGAAGCCGAGAAAGTTAATTGTTTCCATGCAAAAACTACACTTATTAAAATTAGCATAAAGTTACTCTTTTCTAAGTGTAATCAAAACTGACTTAACATGCTCTATATGCTCATGCAAAGACTTCGAATAAATTAAAATATCATCAAAATATACAAAAACATGCTTTCCCAAATATTCTCTCAAAACATGACTCATTAAGTGCATAAATGTATTAGGAGCGTTAGTTAACCAAAAAGACATAACAAGTCATTCATACCATCCAAACTTAGTTTCAAAAGCGGTTTTCCATTCATCTCCTACATGCATTCTAATGTGATGATATCTAGATTTCAAATCAATCTTTGTAAATAGACATGAACTATGCAATTCATCAAGCATATCGTCTAGCCTAGAAATGGGATATCGATACTTTACAGTGATTTTGTTGATGACTCTACAATCCACGCACATGCGCCATGTTCCATCCTTTTTTGGCACCAATAATACTGATATAGAACATGGACTCAAACTTTCTCGTATATAGCCCTTCTCCATGAGCTCCTCCATTTTCCTTTGAATTTCTTTAGTCTCGGTTGGATTGACTCTATAACCTGGCCTATAAGGAATGACAACCCCCGGAATGAAGTCTATTTTATGTTCAATACCTCTAATGGGATATAGTCCTTGAGGTACTTCATCTTGGAACACGTCCTCAAATTCCTGTAAAAGATATTGAAACATATTAGGCAAAGACAAGTTATTATCGTTATAGACCAAATATTCTTTCTTGTACATAAGTACAAATATGATTTTTTATGAAAACATTGCCCTTCTAACCTCTCCAACTCTAGCCAAACAACTTTCTTTCCTTTTTTTTTCAATTTTATTCTTCTTTTCACTATTTTTTTTCTCAATTCTTCTTCCTCGAACTCTTTATTTTTTTTCTCCAACTTTAATTGAAAAGAAAATACATCTGCAGAACTCAAAGGTACAAGAGTGTTTTTTCTACCATCTTTTATAAAAGAATACATATTCAAATAAGTATCATACATGATTTTCCTATCAAATTGCCAAGGTCGGCCAAGTAATATGTCTCCAGCAAGCATTGGTAGCACATCACAAAGAATTTCATATTTATATTTTTCCAAAGTAAAAGATATTAAAGCTTGAGAAACTACCTTCATTGTTCCACTGTCATTGAACCATTGAAGCTTGTAAGGTTTATGATGGTGTTGGGTTGGAATTTGCAACCTTTTGATCAACGTGGTGCTTACTACATTGGTGCAACTTCCACTATCAATAACAAGACTACAAGGAGTCACTCTGACTAAATACCTTGTGTGAAATAGGTTGTCTCTTTGATCATCAACATCATTCTCTGTAACTTGAGTTTTAAGAAGTCTTCTCGTAACAAGTGCTAAATGACTCCCATCTTCCAATTCCTTCTCATTTTCCTGGACTTCTTCTTCAACTAGCTCATCTTGGTCACTTTCCTCACCCTCCGTGACAACTTATCCATTCTTGATGATCACGACTCTCTTGTTTGGACAATCACGAATAATATGATCAATTCCTTGACATTTCTAACATTTGATGTCTCCATTTCTTTCTCGAACCTTCTTGTATTCATCCACTTTTTCTTTATCCTTGGAGATCTCAACATTGTTCTTTTTGTCAAGCTCATACTTGCCTCTACCCTTGAAATCTATCTTTTCAATATTTGCATTCTTTTTCCAAGCGTTGAAAGTAGTAGACTTAGAAATAGCATACCTCTTAGAGTTCTCCTTCTCCCAAGCTAGTTGCCCTTCGATTTTGACAGCAAGGTGTAACAATTCTTGCATATCAAAGTATGCTTGCCTATCCATTTGATGAGCAAGTTATCGAAACCCACCAAGGAATCTAGCCATTGTATCCTCCTTGTCTTCATCAATGCATGCTCTATTCACAAGGGCCTCCATTTCTTTATAATATTTTTAAACACTTTTGGATCCGTGTTGCAAAGTATAGAATTTTTGCTTGAGTACTCGACAATAATGCTTAGGAATGTACCTTTTTCTCATTAATGTCTTCAGTTCCTCCCACATTTCAATTGGTTCTTCATAATTTCTCCTCCACTTTGATTTCAAAAATGGCCACCATATAATTGCGTAATCACAAAACTCAACCACAACAAGCTTCAACTTTCTTTCTTTAGTGAAATTGTTGCAATCGAAAACATGCTCAATTTCGCTCTCATATTGCAAATACTCCTCTGGGTCAGATCTCCCATAGAAAGTTTGAATTTTAAGCTTTACTCCCCGGATTTCTCTTTCTTCTTCTCTTTCATATTGGTACTCCCCCTCAAATCTTTTTGGTGCTAAAATTTCTCTACCCCTTCTTCTGCCTTTTCTCTCCCTCGACCAACATCTCTCCCTCCCTTAAGATTATGTCCTACCAAAAGGATGACATTTTCATATTCTTCATTTTCAACTCCTTCGTTCAAGAGTACTTCCCTTCCTTGAAGATTACCTAAAGTTATTTCAATTCGCTCCATCCGATCTGTCAATGTACTAATAACTTGATTCAAACGAGTAATGGTCTGGACCTGTGCTTCTCTCCACCTAGCTTCATTGATCTCCCCTCCATTCCCTCCGTCTTAGTTCATGATTGTACAAACAATAGTTAAATATGTTTAGGACCTCACATACTCAACTCACTTGTATATTACACACAAAGGTAGACTATTTGGAAAAGTGCCTAAATTATAATCAAGGTAGGCTAATATATGGATAAATCAATTCTGATAGTACCAAACTATTCAAGGAAATTATGATAAGTTAATTATGAAATAACATCAAAATAAAAACAGAAATGAACTAATAAATAAGGGACACAAAGATATTTTTGGATAGAATTGCACTGAGAAAAATTAATTCAAAAAAGAAAGGTCGTTAAGATTTTGAGAATGATCTAATTTTTCTTTTTAAAGAATTCAGAAAAATTTAGAAGTTATCTTCCGGTTTAACTTATGAGAAAAAAAAAATATGAAACACAACGATTCCAAATTTAGATGGTTTAAGAAAAATGTGAATCAAAGTTTATTTGATCTTCAAATAAACATGCAAATGGTCTAAAATAAATGATAAGGACAATTTATAACCACAATATTAAAAAGAAAAAATTCTAGACGTTTGTTTTTCAAGATCTAAATATGATCTTTAAGAATAAAACGAGAACAAAGTCAAAAGATGAGGAAGAATGGTGGAAATGGCAGCAATAAAATAAATGGACAGATTTGAAGAAAAGATAAACAATAGTATAAATGAAAGATAAAATCTGTCACGACCCGATTTTCGAGGCTTCGAAAAAAAACGAATGGGAATTACAAATATAAAACAAGAAAAGGAAAATCAAGGACACCAAAATTAAATATAAAATCAAAGTCAAATGTTACAAATGGGAATTACAAATATAAAATGAAATACAAAAGACTCCAAATATGAAAACGGACAAAGGACTCTAAAAGACCGACAAGGGACTGACGCTCCGAAACGACACCCCTCTGTGACAGTGCAGCTCTCGAACACCTCCCCGTATCGACTGGTACTTGAAAAAAAAGGGGAGAAAGGGGTGAGTATAAAAATATACTCAGTAAGCAACCTACTTGTAGGCTCTTTTCGCATCCTTATCTTAGTAGGTATACACGGTCTTATCTCTTGGTTCTAGTGAGTGTGAATCACGCTACAACTCTCTTTTCTGTATCTTAGGAGACTTGCCCATCTTATGCAGTGGAATGATCAGTGTCCTGAGGTGAGGCGCGACCTCAAAGTAAATCTGAGGGGATCGTTTGGCTGGATCTGAATACATAACTCTCTCTGAACATCATCCATGGAGGTTAGCTGACAACCCTCACACGGGACCATACATCCACTAAATTTGAGGTGCGACCCCCTGTGTGCCGGTTAGCTACTAAGTCATCCTAGTGGTTCCACATCCCCCACTCAGGGACGGGTTTCTACGGCCCAGGGGTCCTGTTCAGAAGACCCCTTAGCTATCACCACTAGGTCTGGGCACCTGTCACACTTCCTTGTCCAGATCTGCCAGGCTCAACGATCTCCGTACCGGAGCTCTGTCTCGACGGCACGGTATCGGAGCAGAGAGGGAAGTGGAGGTTCTGATGACACTATCCACATTGCTCACTCTAGCGGGCTACCTACAGTTACCATGGGTGTCCTACTATTCTTTCTAGGGAGGAACTTGGTGGCTTAGACTTGGATTCATGCATCTCTAGGATTCTCGTGCAAGATCTCACAAACCTATCGGGTTTGGAATTCTAGGCTCTGGATTCGCTGGTAATCATTTTGTGGGTCTAAATGCACGGTATTCTAGAGGTCTCCCAATCTAGGGTCTCATCTAGTCTACTTATTCACAAGCACCCTAATCTAAGCTCATAATTTCTTCCTATTCAACAAGAAAGGTAACACAAGCAATCATCATATATAGGAGTTCACACGCAACAGTTCATGCAATATTAACAAACGTGTTCACGGGAAGATAACGTCCATCTTCACCTGGAGCGCAAATTTCACAAGTTTCCCATCCTCCTCATGCATACATACATTATCAGAATCTCAATCTAAACAGATTACATAATCATTCATATCTAGAAGTCATAGATTTCCTTATTTATTTCATTTTCATGGTTTCCATACTAATATGCTAGGTTCGGCTAGCTAAGTTTATGGGTATGATAGCATGCATGCTTATTCCAAGTGGTTCCTACAAGTACTACTCATGGGAATCCAAATGGCTACTTACTTGGTTGACACGGGCCTTCCCAAGCTCGAGTTTTCTTGACAGAAAGGATTTCAAAAATTCTGAAATTTTCTTGATAGGTCCTAATTCACATAAAAATAGGATCAGAGTTGGAATCGGTGTGGAAAACAAGCAAACGGAGGCCAAACGGAAGAAAAACGAGTACTCACACGCCTACACGCGCTTGCACGCGCGACTGACGCGCTCTGAAGGGTGTATTACGCACGGATTCTATGCGCACTTACCCATTCGCTCCATTCTACACAGTTGTGGGTCAAGATGGGTCAGTTCAGACAGGCCGGAGCGGTCTCGTGGCGGTTCGGTTCGAGTGGTTCCCGAGTCGCATGCGGAGCGCCGGTTCGGACTCAGGTTGACCCGAATCTGCGCCCTGACGTGTGTCACCTAGCCTGTGGGACACGCCTCTCCAGCTGCAGTTCACCACATGTCGATCACGGTTCTGCCTCGCTCCTCCGTACGCCGGCCGATGCTTCTCTCTCCTTCGTGTGTTTCAATTTCCAGATGTTAGCGTTTTCGATCTATTTTCTTCAGATTTTCTTATATTTCAATCCGTAATCCATATCAACAAAGTTTCTTTACGAACATTGTAGATCTCATATTCTACTCCTACAATATATTTTTCCTTTATTTTTTCCTTGAGCACAGGATGAGTTAAGGCCGTCCAAAGGTATGAAAAAACTCACATTTTCTGTTTTCGATCGGTTTACCCGAACTCCGACTAAACTCCGATTTTCGTTCGATTTTCGTCCAAGAACTTCAAGAAGCCCTTGTGAATCTTATTTTAGTTACATACCTAAAAAATTCCAGATCTAACGCTCAAGAAACTCCTCAGATCTAGATAAAATCGAAACAAGAAGTTTGGAACCTTACTTTGTCTGCTCTCGGATTTTCTTGCCGGAATGAGTGAATCCACCACCCAAACTCCTTTTCCAGTACCGAGAGAAGTATTGCTTCGAAGTTTCTTGCCTTGGATTCGATCTCTAACGGCGGTTTGTCTTCTCTATTCTTCCTCTCTCCCAAAACCCTAACTTTTCTCCTTTCTCCTTTTTCTCTCTCTTTTTTTTTATTTTCTTTCTCTCTCTTCTCAGAGTCCAAACAACTAGACCCCTTAGGTAAGAGTAGGGGCAATTTTGCTCCTATGTTGTTAGTTTTATTTATTTTTATTTATTTATCTAAAAATTCGGGTATTACAAAATCAATTCTAGAGTAGGCCACAAAGATGCAACCTACCTAGGCCCTGTTACCAAATTCATAAGGCAACCCTAATCCTTAGTCCAACAATTCAAGGGAAGCAAGAGCTCTCTAATCAAGGAAATTAACACCTCCTTATACAAAATTTGGATAAACCAAGAGATAAGGCTAGAATTAAATTACCTCTTAAGATAAATATGTAGAAGCATGATTTGGAACCTTGTTCTGAATAGAGTCACTCCACAATCGAACTTCATCAAAGCTTGATTGAATGATTCAGATGCAATCTATCACAAGAATTGTTTGAAACTTAGAAATGAGAACTTCATCAAAGCTTGATTGAATGATTCAGATGCAATCTATCACAAGAATCGCTTGAAACTTAGAAAGGAAAGGATGATGCTCAAATTATAAGGGCGAAAGTCTTAATTTGAGAGCTCAATTTCATTCCTCCAAAAATCTTCCTTTTACATAGTAATTTGTGGGTATTTATAGTCTTCAACTCTTCAAATGCCTACTAAGGAAGTTAGTGAGTATGATTTACTCCCACCACCCTTTAAATCTCCACAAAAAAAAAAAATTATGGCCACTTTCGTAAGTAATTTTCTACCCTTTTGCTCACTACAATAAATTATGGAATTAAAATAATAAATAAAGTTTTCTAACAAATTATCAATCAAGTGAAATTTATAGCAACTTCATCCGCTACTTCAATCGTGCAAATATTCACTTTCGAAGCTCCAAATGGTTCTTCCTCAATCGAATCAGCTTGTAACACATGAAATAATGGTTGAACCAAGCCTATCCAATTTTGTAGGTGAAGAATGAATGCTTGTTGAATCTTCTTGGTCTTGGATCGTGTAATAGGTTCAGTTTGAACATTTGGAACACCGTGATCCTTATCACCTATAGTCTACTAAATTTAAATTACAAACTACCCTATGCATGTGCCATAGTTTCCTAGGCTGCTATGTCACCGTCAGCTGTATAGGAGAGTCTTGCCTTTACCTTGAAAAATAAGAGTAGCACATGGCTTCAGTATTTTAAGAAATACTGAGTAAGGGACCCTTTTATCGGAGTTAGATGCAAGCACATACAATCATGAGTGGGACCTATCCTTTAAATCTTTATTCCCTTAGGCGACTATCCTAAGCGGGTAATTGGATGTGTATTTACTATTCTACACATGACCCACACGTACGAGTATGGACCCACTAGTCGGTTCACACACCTCCTAAGTCTCTTTCCTGGTTGGGCTAGCATTCTCTAGTATTGTTGTCAGACACCCACTAGGAATAGTGACCGTCGTAGCATTATGATAAACATAATGATCATTTTTTGCCTCATAGCGTACACATCTGTACCATCGTAAATGGAGAAATTTTCCGATGCATGTAACACACAATGACGCATGAGTTCCCAACATTTTTTTTCATTAAACATGTAAACAACCTCTTCCGTTCTCAGCTTTCAATTCATATCTCGAGGTTGTGCATCGTGTCAAAACATCTTATCGCATATCATTCATATCATACATGTGTCATAACATAAGCATATCATGTCTTCCCACATACCATATCATATCATGCATGTATCATTTGATAAAAAATATTACAATAGGCATCATATCGTCAAAGATATGATATCATAACATTTATCATAACATTTATCATATCATTTACATATCATATTCATAGTCATATCATATCACAAACATGTCGTTTCATAACATTTCACATATATCAAACATATGACACGTGCAGAGTCATGAGGCATGTGTCATCATACAGGATACAATTTCAAATCGTACCATAGTAATGCCACTTACTTGGTTGGTCTTGGCCAAAATTCTCCCTAAAAATAATTACTTGAGATCGTCCTTCGAATCTTATCCCAAGCATCGTCGGGATATTTCCTATAGAACATTTACTCAATTCCCTTAATAACACCCGTTTTCTAATCTAATTTAACTTGAATTGAGAGATTTAGCTCCATACAGACCTTAATGGCCTTTGATAAGGTCGAATTCAGCTTCGGGAGGGTCAAAATGGTGGAGGTTTGTAAAATTACTTTACACCGAACCAAAAAGTCGAGTTTTGAGTCGAGAAGCCAGGTCGAGCCGAGCCGAGCCAGCCAAGTCAAGCCGACTGAGCTGAAGAGTCGTTGATTGCATGCACGACACATGGCAGAGGGAGGAGCTGATGCGTGTGTGACAACATTTTAGCTTGAGGCGCAGGTTGTCGGGTCAGCTCCTGCAGGTGCGCGGGTCGCAGGTTACGAAGCTGTTGCAGGTGGGTCGAGGGCTACTCGATATAGACCTGCAAGATTTGTGCTACAGGGCGGAATGGGACGAGGTTATGGGTTGTGCAGGTGGTTTCGGGTTTGAGCGCGGGTGCGTGGGTTGCGTTTACTTCACGGGCCTTTCGTGGCAATTAGGACGTGATTTCAGGATTGAGCTGAGTACAGAGAAGTGGGGTTGTTGGGCTGGGTTGAATGTTGGGTTGCGAGTGGGTATCCGATCCAGATCCGAATCTGACCCAAAATGGCGTCTTCCTCATCGACTTTTGCGAAGAAAAATGATGATTTTCTCTTTTCCTGGGAGTTCTCCGACGATGTTTTCTGTCACCTTTGTTCCCCAAGTCTGGCTTGCCTTGTACCTTGGGTTACCCTCCTTCACATTGGAGGTGTCGGTACTTAGTATAAATTGAAAACAGAGAAGTACGACATTGCATTATTTAAAAACTATCTTCCTCCTCGCCGACAGTGATTCTAAATTAAACACATGTCAGAAGGGTATCGTTTGACTTACCTATGCATGCTTAATCTTGCTAAGTTCTGTCTTGGAACCTCACCCTTCGTACGATGTAAACGTGAGTTTTCTAGATCTCGCCAGCTTTCTCCGGTATATGTAACTCTTCGTCTTTTTTCAGTATTCTCACTCTTTTTTCTCTTAGATGGGTTCTGTGAGGAGTGACTGAAATGTGGGAAGTGTCTTGATAGGCGTTGTGGTTGCATGGGCATATTCTGGAGAGTTGCCCGAGATTCTGGTGGGGTGCTGGAATTCTCAAGGTTTCCAACGACCATGTATTTTTTTTTAATCGTTACATTATAACCCCTAAAAAGAACTTTCGTGCACGAAAGTCTCAAACTCCTATATTAATTCGGGATATTTTTCTCTTATCTCATCCTCCCACTCCCACATGGCTTCTTCTGTTTGGTGGTTTCTGCAGAGTACTTTGATAAAAACAATATTTCTGTTGCATAAGGCTTTCACTTCACGGGCGAGGATTCTTACAGCTGCAGTGGCTTGTAGTCCAGTACGTCAGTAGGATCTGTCATGTATTTCCCGAGCATGAACATGTGGAACACATTATGTACGCTTGAGAGGGAGAATGGTAGGGCTAACTTATACGCTACTAGACCAATTTGTTCTAGAATTTGGAAGGGTCCGATGATGCGAGGACTTAGCTTGACCTTACACCAAACCTCAACACACTCTTAATTGAAGCCACTCTAAAAAAATACCATGTCCTCTAGCTTGAATTTCAAGCTTTTGCACCTCACATCCGCGTAACTCTTTTGTCTGCTTTGAACGGTGCGCATTCTTGCCCTCATTTTCTGTACAGCCTCATTAGTGACCTAGACTGATTCAGGTCCTATCAACTCCCTATCTCTCACTTCATCCCAACATAACAGGGATCTACGTTTTTTTTATATAAATCATTGAATGATGTCATTTCGATGGTTGCCTGGAAGCTGTTGTTGTACAAAAATTTCATTAGGTGTAATTTGGAGTCCAAACTCCTAATGAAATATAACACGCAAGCGCATAGCATATCTTCGAGAATCTGATTAAAACGCTCCGTTTGACCATCCGTTTGTGGGTGGAAGGCAGTGCTGAAATCGAGGCGAGTACTCAACGATTTCTAGAGTCCGCACCAAAATGCTGGCATAAAGTGTGGGTCTCGATCTAATACTATCAACATTGTTACCCAATGCAACCTCATAGTTTTCTTCACATACAGTTGAGTCCAGTTGTCCACTGTATATGTTGTTTTACTCAGTAGGAAGTGTGACAAGTTTGTCAATCTGTCGACAATTACCCAGATTACCGTATAGCCTTTTAGTGTTCTAAGTAGGCCTACAATGAAGTCCATAGCGATATTTTACCACTTTCACTTGGGTATATTTAGGGTTGCAGTAATCATGTCGTCCTTTGTCCGGGAGTTTTTACCTGTTGGCACACCAGACATTTACTCACGAATTCCGCTATATCTTTTTTCATACTTTGCGCACCAGAAGTGTTGTTTCAAGTCTTGGTATAATTTGGTGCCGCTTGGATGTATAGAGAATGGTGAGTTGTGTACCTCAGTTAATATTTCTTTCATTGATTTCTCAAACGTTGTGACACTTTGCGGTCCTTGACATAGCAATCCACTAGACTCGTTGATAGCAGACTCAATATCTTATTTAGTCTAGGGTCCTCTTACTAAGAGTCGATAATCCTCATTTGGAGTGTGGGATTGTTGGGAATAAACTTAAATGAGAAAAAAAGAAAGGAAAGAAGGTAGTTTTTATTTTTTAGTTAATGTGGGTTTTAAAATTAAGTCAAAAGGCTAAACATTTATTTTAGGAAGTAGTGGTTTTATGGGTTAGAAAACGTGGGAGTCTGATGGCCATTTTTAGCTTTAGAAAACTTATAAATACGTTTTGTTTCTCATTGTAATAGCCGAGCAAGCAGAGCAAGAGTTATATAGAATTAAAAAAGAAGTACAGAGCAATAGAAAAGGGTTTTGAGAATTCTTTGTCTCCTTGTCTCTCCCCTCTCGACATCTCCTTCACAGCTTCGTGAGAGTTATCTAAACAAGTTAGTATCAGAGCGAGCGTTTATTTTCTACAAGTTGGTATCAGAGCAAATTTTATCTCAACAAATTAGTATCAGAGCTGATGGTGAACATGATGGGACAAATATCGCTACCACGATTGACGAAGACAAACTACGAGAATTAGAGCATCCAAATGAAAGCTCTTCTCGGTTCGCAAGACACATGGGAGGTGGTCGCAGAAGGTTTCGAAAAACCGAAGGATACCACAGGTTATATGGCAGTGCAAAACAAAGCGCTAAAGGAAGCACGATCAAAGGATAAGGTAGCATTATACATGTTGTTCCAGGCTGTTGACGAGTCGGGCTTTGAGAAGATTGCAAGAGCAACTACTTCAAAAGAAGCGTGGGATACTCTTGAAAAGGCGTTCAAAGGAACCGACCGAGTCAAGCAGGTGCGTCTCCAGACTCTGCGTGGCGAGTTGGAGAGCATGAAGATGAAGCAATCATAAAATATATCTGACTACATTACACGTGTACAGACCGTGACAAATCAGCTAAATCGAAACAGAGAAATATTACTCGAGACACGGGTTGTGGAGAAAATCTTGAGGTCGTTAACAAACAACTTCGAATGTTGTATGTGCCATAGAAGAGTCAAAGGACCTAGCGAAGTTCACAGTCGATGAGTTCGCCGGTTCTCTCGAGGCACATGAGCAACGTAAGAAAAAGAAGAAGGAGACACTCGATCAAGCGCTTCAGACTAAGGCATCAATAAAGGATGAAAAAGTACTCTATTCACAAAATGTTCAAGGTAGAGTGATGTCGTTGGACTCACTAATCCCTCGTAGCTTAAGTAATTCCCAGGAATCAGATATTCAAGGAAGTTTCCAGATATGTGTTATAATAGTGCTCATATCGATTATATGAGGCTAATTAGAGACAAAAAGGACAACAAGCTGAACCCTTATGCCAAATTGATATCAAAGTGAGCATTAAACCTAGCTCTCAAACCATGAGTCTTCGTTGAAAAAAAAAATGTAACGGTCATAAAAAAAATTTAGCTGCTGGAAAACGTGCGAGAATTTCGTCGAGATGCCAGAATTCTCGTTCCAACCTTTCAACACCTTCTCGACTTCTATGCTGCGCCAAACGACCTCACCCCTATCAGCCACACTCCCAGATCGACCTGCAAGGAAAAACCAAAGAGAGGAAATTTGAGGGATAGAGATGGCTCAAATTTCTGACGAGTACACCGTTGACACATTAAACCATGGTAACAATCAATAGAGCGCTATCCAACATGGGAATGAACAGCCATCAAGTACGTGTACACAAAGGGTAAGTAAACGATCCTTCACACAACCATTGGACTGTTTATACGTCGCCGGCGAGGAAAAACTTGCAGTGAAGTTCATTACACATACTCGTAGCATGTCCTCTAGAATTTGATACAAACGCTCCATTTGACCATTCGTTTGCGGGTGGAAGGCAGTGCTAAAGTCGAGACAAGTACCCAATACTTTTTGGAGTTCGCATCAAAATGCCAGCATAAAGCAGGGGTCTCGATCCGATACTATCGATACTGGAACTCGATGCAACCTCAAGTTTCCTTTACATACAATTGAGCCCAGTTGTCCACTGTATATGTCGCCTTACCCGGTAGGAAGTGTGTCGACTTTGTTAATATGTTGACAATTACCCAGATTACTGTATAGCCTTCCAGTGTCCTGGGTAAGCCCACTTTGAAGTCCATAGTGATATTTTTGTTGGGAATAAACTTAAATGAAAAGGGTAGTTTTAATTTTTGTTAATTTTAGTAAGCTTTGAAACTCAGTCGTTGAAGGAAAAGGCCAAAAGAAAAATTGAAAGGCCAATAACTATTTCACGAATAGTGGTTTAGAAAATGATGGTTTATGGGATAGCCATTTTTAGCCTTTAGAAAACCTATAAATTAATTTGTTTTCCATTGTAAAAAGCAGAGCAAAAAAGCACAGAGCAAAAGTGTAGAGAACAAAAAGTACAGAGCAATAGAAAAGGGTTTTCAGAATTCTTTGTCTCCTTGTCTCTCACCTCTCGACATCTCCTTCACAGTTTCGTGGGTGTTATTCTAACAAATTAATATCAGAGCGAGCGTTCATTTCTACAAATTGGTATCAGAGCGAGTTTTATTTCTACAAATTGGTATCAGAGCGAGTTTTATTTTCTACAAATTGGTATTAGAGCCGATGGCAAATAGGATGGGACAAATGCCGCTACCACGATTAACGAAGATGAACTACGAGAATTGGAGCATCCAAATGAAAGCTCTTCTAGATTCTCAAGACGCATGGGAGGTGGTCGAAGAAGGTTTCGAAGAACCAAAGGATACCACGGGTTATACGGCGGTGCAAAACAAAACACTAAAAGAATTACGATCAAAGAATAAGGCAGCATTATACATGCTGTTCCGGGTCGTTGACAAGTCGGGCTTTGAGAAGATTGCAAGGGCAACTACTTCAAAAGAAGCGTGGGACACTTTAGAAAAGGTGTTCAAAGGAACCGACTGAGTCAAGCAAGTGCGTCTCCAAACTCTGCGTGGCGAGTTGGAGAGCATGAAGATGGAGTCAGAAAATGTATCACGCTACATTACGCGCGTACAGTTCGTGCCAAATCAACTAAATCGAAACGGAGAAATGTTACCTGAGACGCGGGTTGTGGCGAAGATCTTGAGATCGTTAACCGACAACTTCGAGAATGTTGTATGTGTCATAGAAGAGTCAAAGGATATAGCGAAGTTCACAGTCGATGAGCTCTCCGATTCTCTCGAGGCACACGAGCAACGTAAGAAAAAGAAGGAGGAGACACTCGATCAAGCGCTTCCGACTAAGGCATCAATAAAGGATCAAAAGGTACTCTACTCTCAAAATATTCAAGGTAGAGGTCGAGGAAGTCGCGTGAATGGCTGAGGTAGTCAAGACAGCAAAAATGAAGAAATTTATAAGGAGAAGAGATTATCGAGCCAAGCAAATTGGCGTGGAAGAGGACGCAGTCGAGGAAGAGGCAGCCAATCAAACATTCAGTGCTATAAATGTAAAAAATATGGCCGTTATGCGAATTATTGTAACTCCAAAAAATGCTACAATTGTAGCAGAATGGGCACGTTGCAAAAGCTTGTCAAGCCGAAAAAAGGGTGGAAGGAGCAACCAACCTAGCCTTGGAAGACGTAACAGATGAACGTCTTCTCTTGATGGCTCAAGATGAAGAGAACATCAACAACGACACTCTGTGGTACCTCGACTTAGGGGCAAGCAACCATATGTGCGGTCACGAGCACCTATTCAAAGAGATGCAAAAGATTGAAGATGGTCATGTGTCATTTGGAGATGCGTCAAAGGTAGAGGTCAAATGCCGATGTACGATACATTTCTTGCATAAGGATGGTGTAATGGGGTCAATCCAAGATGTTTATTACGTACCAGACCTCAAGACCAACATATTGAGTATGGGGCAACTCACAGAGAAAGGTTACTCGATATTCTTAAAGGACCGCCTGTTACATCTGAAGGATAAGAAAGAGTGTTTGGTTGCTCGAGTCGAGATAGGAAGAAATCGGATGTACAAATTGAACTTAAGAAGCATACGAGAAAAGTGTTTGCGAGTCGACATAGAAGACAAGACATCACTATGATATCTCCGTTTTGGTCACCTACATCATGGCGGCCTAAAGGAGTTAGCGAAGAAGAATATGGTACATGGGCTACATAACATGGACTTTGAAGGAAAATTTTGTAAGAATGCGTGCTCAGTGTCACAATCTGCAATACGATTGTGCCCCGAGTAAGTCATCGAGGACGATGACTAAGTTAAGTGGGGGAGAATGTCACAACCATACTATGAAGAGAGTAGGTTGTGACCCTCACGTCATGACAAGCAAAGCGGCGTCCCTCAGGAGACGTCCATCCGGCCACATACGGGCCAATATAGAAGAGTGCCATGATGCGATCGAGGAGGACGATGCATCATCCAACACACCACCATGCTAAGTGGGCATTAAAGACAAGTTGAGACATAAGCAAGACAGAGACATCAGAATAGACATGAAGGGCAAAGATAGGCTTGTTGAAGGGCCGGGTAGGGCCTCGGGCCTTAACCTCGAAAGTCGGGGTTTCATAAAGAATTTGGTCATGCGGTTCGGGAGTTAAGTCCGTCCATATGAAATATGAATGCTCGCCAAATTTGATGCCAATCGGACATCGGACGGCAATGCACGACACCGTATGACCGTTCACCAAAATCATATCTACTCCTGGAAGATTGAAAATGGCTCAAAATGTAATATAGGGGTACCATGGAGTTAGCTCTCCACCACCCCTGGGCCCTGTGGCCTAAGTGAGCTACCCTGTGGCACATACGTGTGTCACAGTGTGGGCGAGCGTGTCGAGACGAGTGTCTCGAGCGACTTCCTTTGAAATGGGTTTTTGAAGGACAGTACCGGACGGCACGGGTGTGCCGGTATTGCACCCCAGCCTGCGTGTCGGAGGTTGCTACATACACCCGTTATCCGATACAGTATTCGTAAATGACTCGGCATGGGCACGGGAGGGCCTATGCCTCAATAGAGTCCGGATGGATGGATGTTCGAGAAGTCTCGATGAGATGAAAGACACGCGAGCCCATTCTCGATGGCATGACTGAGCGAGTTATGATGGCCGACGACATCTCGAGACTCGAGATGGCGTCAAGACATATGGACCCTGTCGATGGAGATCGAGATGACAAGACGAGATGCGACGTTGCATTGAGAGACCTTAGCCCGAGTAGAGGCAAGGTCGAGTCGGATGACTTGGCTTAGTGTAGAGGAAAGTTGGTTGTGTCGCAGACGATTAAACATGCACGTGCAAGCGGTGTGGTTGGACAAGCTTGGATTCCGCACAAGCGATGTCCGATTGGCGAAGACAAACCTCGCTTAAGGTCCGACGAAGCCACAAAGTCGGGGCGAAAAATATATATGGGGCTTAATTCCCCTTAAGGCTGGTCGTGAGCGTATCAGGATCACGACGCCGCACGGTAAAAAATGTAGGACCGTGACACTCAGCAGGCATGCGAGAACCTCAATTCAAAAGAAGACTGAATTTTGGACTAAACAACCTCTTGAGTTGATCCATACAGATATTTGTGGACCAATTAACCCCGAGTTCTTCAGCGGAAAAATGTATTTCATTTTCTTTATCGATGATTACTCACGGAAAACTTGGGCTTACTTTCTGAAAGGAAAATCTGAGGCATTCGAGGTGTTCAAAAAGTTTAAAGTAATGGTGGAGAAGGATACTGGTAGACACATCAAAGTTGTACGATCCGATAGAGGTGGCAAGTATACTTCGATGGCTTTCATGGAGTACTGCGAGGAGCAAGGCATAAGGCGATTTCTAACTACACCGTACACCCCTCAACAAAATGGTGTGGCCGAGAGAAAGAACCAGACCAGTCTCGACATAGTTCGCTCAATGCTCAAGAGCAAAAGGATGCCGAAGGAATTTTGGGCAGAAACCGTGCAATGTGCCATCTACGTACAAAATCGATGTCCACATGCGAAGTTAGATGATCAAACACCACAAGAGGCTTGGAGCGGTTGTGGGAGAGATTTTGTAAGGGTCTTATTAATAAGAACTATGGTAGAATATTTGCCAAATCATATTTAAATATTATAAGATATTCTAATATATATTTAACTAATTTGAATCTCATTCAAATTTCAAATATATTTGTATTTAATGTATCAATATACATTAATTAATTTAATATTTAATTGTATCAAATACAATAAATATTTTTTTTTAATATATCTAATATATTAAATATTAATTCGAACTTATCATATATATATATATATATACATTTGTATTTAACATATGTAAATATTAAATACTAATTTGAGCCTTTCAAATTTTCTTTCAAATAAATCGAACTTTAGTATTACTATGAGTTAGGAAATGGAACTTATGGACTTATGGATTATAAATATAAAATTAATTAATTAAATTCTCTAACTACAAAATTAATTAATTAAATTCTCTAACTACAGGTCATTCCACTCTAGACCTAAAGTTGCAATTTTATGCACTAAAGGACAAGTTATGTTCATTGATATAATCATTACAAGAAAGTCGATCTTTCACGAATTGTTCATAATTACAGCTGGGTCAAAAGTTTGTTTTATCCCTGTAATTACATCTTTCACTTTAAGTACTACTGATTCTCTAATGAACAATTTTTTTTTATGATCCAATCATAAACCAACTCTCTCTCGAGCTAATGAGAGGGTGAGGCTCCATTGTTCAAATCCCGAAATCAGTACTTAAGAGGACAACTCATCTACTTTTCTTATATGGAAGGAAGTGAATTCCATCTCATGATATTAGGATCTCAACTCCCTATTTGGTCAAGTCCTAAAATGGTAGGCATATTAAATCGGTTAAAAGAGTCGTTCTCACCCATGTAAATTAAAGGATAAGCCCTCACAACCAGGAGTTCATAACTCACAAAAGATTAAGGTCGAGTCGCATATGGTCATCATATGAAATATTAATCTTCTCGAATTTATAACAATAGATTAAATATTTCTTGGTCTAGACTTATACAAAATCATTGTATAGGATACCCCACTTACATGTCTCCACATGAATGATTTGGATCAAATCATTTGTAACGATTAAAAAGTGGGCAGTATCAATAGTGTTACCCAGATAATGCACCCAACATTATTCATATACTATAGACACTTTAAGTTATTACTTGAACATAATATTCTTGTATGTCAACCACATACTATTCAAGATACATTAATAACCTTGGATTTTCATACCATCGATAACAATTAAGTTACAAATAAAATAATAAAAATTATTGTTAAAAACTAAATAATTAATTACAAGACTTTAAGGCATAAATCACAATATCATGTAGTAGAGTGGAGTCAGTCACCAGGTCAGATTCGATGTGACGCATCACCGCGCAGATCATCGACACGTGTTGCACCAGAAGCCGGACGCGCCTAACGCCTCTTCGCTTGACACGTGTCCCAATAGCTGTCTGAAGTGTGTACTTCCTCAGCACTGCGAAATCCAAAATCTCCATCACTTTTCATTTTCTTTGGTTGTTTGTATTTCTTCTTACGTAACTCGGATTAATATGATTCCTTCATGAGTTTGTCGATTTTATATCCTTCTATACGTAGGTATTTTTCTTGTAATTTATTTCTAAATATAGGTAGATATAACGGGGTCCAAAGTTAGCCAAAAGTTTACACTCACCGATTTTTACGAACGTTGGAACTCTTATCTTCAATCCGAATCAACTACAACTTACTTCACCAATTATGAACGCAAACCTTCCTAGATTAGCATACTCAAATTTCATAACCTAACTCCTAATATTTCTTGCATATCTTATGAAAATCGGAGAACAAGGATTCAAGAATTCACCTTCCGATTTTCCTTATTTTTTGACAATTTTGTATGATTAAAAGGTAAAAAATGCTTCTCCTCGTAAGTTCTGTGAAGGATTAGTGAAGGAAGCTCGGCTAGAATCGGACTCCTCGTGACCGGAAGGGTGGTTATTTCCCTCCCTCCCTCTCTTTAGAACTTTCTTTTCCTCTCTTCTCCTCACTTCTTTTCTTTCTTTTTCTGTTTTTTTTTTCTTTTATTTATCTTTTACTCACCTCCATTTCTGGTGTTTAATTAAGTAGAGGGCAGAATGACGGAATTACACATCTAGAATTAACTTGGACTATTTTTCTAATTCTCCACCATTTTTCTTTTATATTTTTCTCGAGTTTACTAGAGTTTTCTAATATAATAAAATTTATTTTTAACTTATCACATTATACTTTAAAACAATTTACAAAAATTTTCTGACTTTTAATAATTCGGTAGAAAAATAGATTTGAAAAAGTGTTGGTAAAAAAAAAAAGAAATGATTTTGTTAAACATAAAAGACAAAATACGATTTGGTAAAAAAATGATTTATGTTTTATTTTTTTTTTAATTTATATATTTTCATAGATTTAATTTGAATTCAAAATGGTGAAATACTATAAGGAAGGTTGATGAGATAATAAAATAAAAACTGAAAGATATAATGATTTTAGTTCATTTAAAAATGTATTGTATAGTATTATTATTATTTCAATTACATTTGTTTCACATTTATTTTTGTAATTTGGATTTTCTGTTGCAGGGTATATAAGTTTACTTTCTTAGATTTTAATTGTATAAGTGAAGTATGTTAAATTATAGAAATTGTTTTTAATATAAAAAAAGTTTTATCAAAATCCTAAATTTTTTTTATAATAATAAAAAAATCAAACAATACTCTTAGTAATTACTTTTTTTTAAAAATATTTCTTAATTTTTTAATATTTTAATAAAATTCTGGAAGTTTAAATAATAAATAAATAAAAAAGTCTTTGTCATGGGATTAATAATTTTAAACGTAACAAATACTTAGATTTTAAACGTGACAAGTACTTGGAATTGTGATCTAATATATTTATATATAGGAGACAATATGGTATCGAATGGTCATCTACTGTCCTAGTTTTGATATTAACCATAGAAAACTCCTGACAATAAAAACCTAGTGAATTTAGATGTTCTTACATCCACTCACAAGTTTGTGGCTAGCTTTTGGTTAAAATTTTTGTTTGATTATGTAAAATTTTTGGCACATAGTTTTCACATGTGATTCTTAAAATTATAATTTTAATATATATATATATATATATTAATAATTTTTAATTTTCTATATTTAATAAGAATAAAATATAAAGGATAACCCAATAAAAAAATTACCATAAAAAATAAAATAAATTAAATTAAATTAAAATTAAAATGCATAATAATAGTTCTTATATACAAAATAATTAGTTTGGAATTTAAATTTATTCCTCGTGAGAAAGTTGGAGAGTATTATTTGATTTTGTTAGTTACAAAATATCACAGATTATCTAAAAACTTCTATAAATATTTGTCATATAGTTCTATGGATTTATTGGAACTCATTGATAGTGAAGTTACCCTAATTTCTCCGTCTCTTCTTCTAGAACAAATCGATAGAAAATGTCTCATCAAACTTCTCGTGTTTCTACTTTATCTATGAAGAGCCCAAACACTCTTAAAGCCAAACTTATTATATACTATGCCGCCAAACATGTTACACCATAACATTTATCATATTTTCAGTACATCACATCATAACATGTGTCATAACATTCGTGTATCATCTTATAGTCATGTTGTATCACAGGCATATCATGAACTTATCATCTCGTAAATAAATAATAGTCATGTCATTTCATAAATGCGTCACAATCATATCGTTTCATAAACATAACCTAGTCATATTCTTTCATAAACATCTTATAGTCATATCATTTCATAAACGTATCATAGTGATATCATTTGATAACATATCTTAGTCATATCATTTCCTAAACATTTAACACATATCAAGCATACGACACTTGCAGAATCACAGGGCACTTGTTATCATTCAAACATAAATTTCTTACCATAACCATAGTAAGACCACTTACTTACTTAGCCTTAGCCGGCACTCTCCATAAACTCGAGAATATTTGGATTCCGTCTCTCGAAGTTGCTCCAAGTATCATCAAAAGTTTTTTTCCTATTAGAACATCCATCTCGTTTTCGTTAAAAATTGTCATTCCTAGCCTAAATACTCGTGAACTTAAAAATAGGACGTTATACTGGCCTTAATTGTCTTTATTGTCAAATTCAGCTTCGGGAGGTTAAAAACTATAGGAATCTGTATCAAATAGTGCAATCCAAGCCGAATAACCTATTTTTGAGCTGTTAGAGCCGCCGAGTCGAAGCTAGAGCCGAGTCGAGCCGTTTACGCCGTGTGAGCCGAATAAGTGGTCGTCTGCACGTGCGACACGTTTTTCTCTAGAAAGGTGTCACGTCGGGGGTAACGTTACAGGTCAAGGCACGGGTCTCAGGTCGAATCTTTTAGGTAGACGGGTCACAGGCGTCAAGACTATGGGTTTCAGTGCTTAGTCGAGTCCTTATGCGTGTCTGAGTCGACCGTCGTGCTTGGCCTCAGGTCTGAATATCTGCAGTGGGTCGAGGCTTTAGCTGTTGGGTTGTGGATGTGGATCGAGGTTTACTGTACTGCAGGTGGGCTGAGGCGATTTGGGCTCATGGATCAACGGTTCGAGTGGGTTAGTGGACTATGTTTCTTGACGATAGGGCTTTGCAGGTGGCTGATGGGTTGGTGCATTTGAGTATACGACCTAGATTCGGATCCAACCCGAGACATCGCTTACCCGAATCGTCTGCGATTTTCCTTTTTATTTTCTCTCTCCTCTATACACTGTAATTCGACGCCTTCCCCTTTGAAAATCGATTGTCGTGGTTTCGTTTCAATGTCTCTTCCACTCCCACGATGTCACAAATCTATGTTTGTACCTAGAATCACATATCTGTTTATTTTTCAATCTTTCTGAAACTCAAGTCTCACCGGCAAAAAAAGACTATGTGATGGTCACCTGTAGGACGAGTGATTTACTCTCTATGTACACGGGTTTGATGATCGTATATTCCTTACAGCTACGTGGGTATAGTTGGTTGAAACGCAATTCGAGGGTTCTTGGTCCTCGTCGGTTTACGTTCATTGGAAAGGCATAAAAACAACTGCTCGTCTTCTTCTTCTTCTTCCACTCTATATTTTGCTATCCCCAAATGAAGGAAGAGTTGGGGTGTTTGGAGCATTGAGGGGCGTGGTCTCATGGGTTAGTTGGAAATGCGAGATTTTCGAAGCCTCGCCGAAAATCTCACGTTTTTCGACAACCACGGTTTTTTTTTTGAATCCATCAAGTCTATCTTATCCTCTCTAGCCTCACAGCTTTAGAACATACTCGCCTCATCCTCGTGAATCAGGTTCTATTTAAAAATACTTAATAAATAGTTTATTTATAGATCTCTAAATCAATGGTTTCCTCCATTTATAAATAGTCTATTTATAGATCTCTAAATCAATGGTTTCCTCAATTTAATGGTTTCCTCTACGTATGTACTCAGTTATATTTCTATTTTCATTAAGTATCAGAGCATCATCTTAAGGACCTAAGTTCTCAGGACAAGAATCTAAACAAGTCAAGAAAGGTTGGGGTACCCTAGCATACCAAGGACGCGATTAAGAGCCTATAAATAAACTACTTACTAAGTTTTTGTACTCATTCAAGTCTTTTCATATTTTTTTCTCAGTAATAAGAAAGAGCTGGTCAAGAATGGAAACACGCCGTATTTCAACTACTTAATTGTTTTAAGTTTCTTTTTTACTGACCTAAATGTATTAAAACTTCATTTTGGTTTTTGTAAATAAAATGTATTTATGTTTTGTTTTCAACACAATTTTTTTCCATATTGTACTTTATATTTTTACAAGTTCGTCGTTACTCGAATAAGAAAAATTGGGTCATGAAATGTCAGGCATATTATTTGGATCGTGGGCGCTAAACCAGGTCCCGTGCGGGTAGACAGTTCGAATACAAATTTGGTTCAGGTTAAACCGTAAAATGTGTCGTCATTTGCTCCACCCTCTGCATGGCACTTGTCCACACCTTAGCCAGCTGCATTGTGCCACGTTCATACATTTTGAACAATTTGGCATCATGATCTTGACATGCTCATAACAAACCTTAAAGAATGTCCAAGACCTATTTACATTTTTTGTCCATCTTTGTGACTTCATCAGACCTTAGGCGAGGTTTGCCTTCGCCAATCGAACACAACTCATGCAGAATCTAAACTTGTTCGACCACAAATGTCAATCGTATGTGGATGTTCAATCATCTATGACTCTATTCAACTCGCTTCTACACTAGGCCAAGTCATCTGGTTTGACCTTGCATCTACTCGAGGCCAAGGTCTCTCACATGCAACATTGCATCTTATCTTGTCATCTTTGTTTCCAACAATGCTGCCCACATATCATGATGTCCTCGCATCTCTAAGATGTCATCGGTTATTGTAGCTCACTCGAATATGTCCATCAAGAACGGACCCACGTGTCATTCATATCAATGATAAAAGCAAGTACCGAGACTACTCCAAAGGTGGTCTCAATGATAAAAGCAAAGAAACTAGTCCAACAAGGCGGTTGTGCTATATTAGCATGTGTCGTAGATGCAAGAGGAAAAGAAAAAACCTTAGACAACTTACCAATAGTAAACGAGTTCCCAAACGTATTTTCAGAAGATCAACCAAGAATACCCCCATTTCGAACGGTCGACTTCGCTATAGAACTCGAGCTGGGAACTGGGCCTATTTCCAAAGTACCCTACTGTATGGCGCCAGCGAAGTTGAAAGAACTCAAGGTGCAGTTACAAGACCTACTAAACAAAGGTTTCGTTCGACCTAGCGTATCTTCTTGGGGTGCGTCGGTGTTGTTTGTGAAAAAGAAGAACGGATCGATGCGTTTGTGCATAGATTATAGAGAGCTAAATAAGATAACCATAAAGAACAAATACCCTCTGCCTCGTATAGAAGACCTATTCGAAAAAATCAAAGAGAAAACGGTATTCTCCAAGATAGACCTTCGATCAGGTTACCACCAAATCAAAATTAAAGAAAAAGACGTACCAAAAACAACATTTAGGACAAGGTAAGACCACTACCAGATCGTAGTGATGTCATTTGGCCTCACCAATGCCCCAACTATGTTTATGGAATTAATGAATTGAGTATTCAAGGACTATCGGGACATGTTTGCTATTGCGTTTACTGACGATATCCAATTATACTTGAAAACAGACCTAGAACACCAAAAACACCTCCGAAAAGTCCTAACCACTCGGAGATATAACAAGTTGTATGCCAAGTTCTCCAAGTGTGAATTTTGATTGCGACAAGTCTCGTTCTTAGAACATGTGGTGTCAAAGAACGGAATATCTGTAGATCCCACCAAGGTCGAAGCAGCACAAAGTGGGAACGCCCAACTACGGTTATAGAAGAAAGGAGTTTCCTAGGATTGGCGGGATACTATCGAGGTTCATGCAGGACTTCGCTAAAATAGTCTTGCCTTTAACACAACTAACGAGAAAGTGTATACTGTTTACGTGGAATGATACTTATGAAGCAAGCTTCCAGGACCCAAAACAGTGGTTGGTAACCGCCTCAATACTCATGGTACTCGAGATTTCAAAAGGATACGTGATCTACAGCGACTTATCTAAGAAAGGTTGGAGCTATGGAGGAAAAGGACCCCGCATAATATCATTTCGTACATAAATATCATAACGGAGAAATATCCCGATGCATGTGACATACAAATACGTGAATTCCTCATAGTTTTAAATCAAGACATAAACTTGTGATGCAATTCGTAGCTTCTTTCTTTCCATGACATAGTGTCCCATTCCTCACCAATTAATTTAATTTACATTTGTTTGACCTTACACAAAGTTTCAAGCTTACCGGTGTGAGAGAGTGTTAATATATTAATATAATAAAATTGTGTTTTAACTTATCACATTATACTTTACCACAATTTACTCATTTAGCAAAACACTATATTTTACCATTACTTTTGAAATTTTTCTAATTCAAAGTAAGACTTTTAATAATTTTTTAGAAAAATAGATTTGAAAAGGTGTTGGTAAAAAAAATATGATTTTGTTAAACATAGAAAATATAAAAGACAAAATATGATTGGGTGAAAGAAAATGATTTATGTTTTAGTTTTTTTTAATCAATATCCTCAAATTTTTTATAATAATAAAAAAATCAAGACTAATCTTACCTATTATTTTAAGATAAAAATCGTTAGTAATTAATTTTAAAAAAAATATTTCTTAATTTTTTAATGTTTCAATAAAATTCTTGAAGTTTAAATAATAAAAAAGAAAAATTGTTCTTATCATTAAGATTAATGATTTTAAAGGTGACAAGTTGGTACACAATAATAGAATTAGACGGGTTCAATATATTTATACCTATATATATATATAGGGGACAATATGATTAGGTTAGAGAGAAATGACCATCGTCTCATTACCCACTAAATAGAAAAAACAAAATAGAAAACTCTAGAGTTACTATAAAAGTAGAGTGACTTCTATATAAATATTTATGTCATTGGAACTCATTTAGTACTCTAATTTCTCTACCTCTTCTTCTAGTACGAATCGATAGGAAATGTCTCATCAAATTTCTCCTGTTTCTGCTTTATCGGTAAAGAGCCCAAACATTCTTAAAGTCAAACGTCCTATTGCAAACTTTCATCCAAGCATATGGAACGACCATTTCTTTTCACTATCATCGGAAGAAATGGTAAATTAATCGTCTATGTTCATGAATTATAATATATTCATACTTATTTTTTTATTATATTAAACCTTTAATTTTGTTTTTGAACTTCCTTGACTTTTTTCTCTTTTAAATTTCAGAAAATAGATGGTGAGATGGAGGAACAAACTAAACAATTGAAAGGAGAAATTAAAAAGATGTTAATAATTTCTAATAGAACTCCTTTTAAGATACTGAACCTGGTTGATTCAATTCAACGATTAAATGTATCTTATCATTTTGAGAACGAGATTGATCAGATCTTAGAACAAATATATACGAACTATAGAGAGTTCATAAATATTGATGGAAGTGATGATCTTTATACGATCTCTCTTCTATTTCGACTCCTTAGACAACAAGGTTATAAAATTCCTTGCGGTAAGTTTATTCATATCTTAACTCTTATGTTATCCTATCACCTTATGTTTTAGGCTTATACATTGAGAAATTGAAAGTTATTTTTTTAATAGTTTTAAAAGCTAATGGTGGTTTGTGTGCACATGAATCAGACATATTCTCAAAATTTGTAGAAAGTAATGGAAAATTGAAAGAATCAGTAGCGGAAGATGCAAGAGGAATATTAAGTCTATATGAAGCGGCACATATGAGGGTGCATGGAGAAGATGTCCTTGAAGAAGCTCTTGATTTTAGTATCAAACATCTAACAAATATTATAGCTAACTCAAGCTCAATTTTTGCCACCCAAGTTATGAGCGCCTTGAAATATCCTCTAAGAAAAGCCATTCCAAGAATAAAGGCAAGGGAGTACATACCAATATATCAGCAAGATCCTTCACATTCTAAAACTTTGCTTACTTTCTCAAAATTGGATTTCAACATATTACAGAAACTTCATCGGAAGGAGTTGATTGAAGTCATCAGGTGTGTACTTATTTTTTGATAGCATTAAATTTACTGTAATATATTTAGATTAAGGTTTATTATTGTCATTTCCTCTCCCGTTAATATTGATTTTCACTGGTTTGATATATCATATCAAGCCTTATGATAGGATTTGAACATTTTTTTTAAACATAAATGCTTTTTCTCCCCTAATTATATTTGCATATTGTGTAGGTGGTGGAAGGATTTAAACGTCGAAACCAATTTTCCTTATGCAAGAGATAGAATTGTTGAGTGCTACTTATGGACATTGGGAGTATACTTTGAACCTCAGTTCAGTGTTGGAAGAAAAATTTTAACCAAAATAATCGCCATTACTTCAATTTTAGATGATACATATGATGCCTATGGAACATTTGAAGAACTCCAAGTCCTCACTCCAGCAATTCGAAGGTCACTTAAATTCCTCTAAATCAATGAAGATTTGAGCTTTAATACTATTTTTGGATCTAGATTAATTTTTTTTAGTGAACTAATATTATTTTTAAGAAATGAAAAATAAAAATTGAAACAAAATCCACTCTCTTGGTCTTTCAAATTTTTTTATATTGAAATAATTGATATACAAAATAAAGTTGATGTCATTATATTTTACAGGTGGGATAGAAGCATGGTCAATGTGCTTCCCGAGTACATGAAACCTTTTTATATAGCAATGTTAGATCTTTATACAGAAATTAGTAAAGAGATAGACAAGGACGAAAGTTCAGTCCACATTCATGTTGCGAAAGAAGAAGTAAATTTTCTTCTTCTCCTCCTTTTTATTAATGCATATACGATTTTTCATTTTTATTGATTTGAACAGATGAAAAAGCTGGCTGAATCCTACTTTGAAGAAGCGAAATGGTTGAGCAAAAATTACAAACCAAATTTCAAGGAGGACATGGAATTGTCATTAAAAACCACAGCTTATTCCTTGCTTACAAGCATTTCACTGCTCGGCATGGGCGACATGGTAACCAATGAGGTACTTGAATGGGTTTCTAGAAGACCTAAAATTATCAAAGCCTCAACAATCATTTGTAGATTCTTGGACGACATCGTTTCCCACAAGGTTTATCATCCATCAAAAGCACCCCAAACAAAGTTAAGTTTTTAAAAGTAAACTACATTTACTTATATGTTTTTCTTTTTCAGTTTGAACAAGAAAGGGAACATATTGCTTCAGCGGTTGAATGTTACATGGAGCAATATGGTTGTTCAGAGGAAGAAGCTTGTGTTGAACTTCATAAGCAAATGGTTGATGCATGGAAGGACGTAAATGAAGCATGTCTTCATCCAATTGCTGTTCCAATGCCTATTTTAACGCGGGCAATAAATTTTTCAAGATTTATGGACGTGCTTTATTCAGATGAGGATGGATATACACAATCAAATGGCAGAACAAAATTTATTATCGAATCTCTTCTTGTGAACCCCGTACCTTATTGAATATCTATATTGGCAATAAATTTTGTGGAGCCTAAAATGTATGACCTATTTGAGTAGAAAATGTAAGAGCTCTATTTGAGTAGAGAATAATGGTCAACAAAATTTTACAACTCTAAAAAGTAATCTTAGTATAACATGATATAATATAATAGAAAAAAACATTGACCTTATGACACGGCTCGTATGCCTTTGCCATTACCATTACCTACAACAAATTAAAAGAAAAAGGTAGAGTAAGTATTCTCGCTCTAAAGTTTGAAACATGCAAGCATCATGCTACTTAAAACTTATGGAACAAAAGATTTATGTCATTTAGAACTTATTTCCTTGGCCATACCTAAAATGTGAACAACTAAGTGTGTTGGCTCGGAGATAGACTCTAAGCTGAATCTAGAAACAATCAGTTAAAGCAAGCTTAAGAGCACCAAGTTAAGTCCGAAACTGTAAGTGAATTTATTGTTATGATGCCTATGGGTTAAGTTCACTAAACTGATTGATGCATGAATAACACATTATTTATGGTCTATTCAAGTGTTATTATTAATGATATGATAATCTAATAAATTGCTATGATGCATGTACTTCCTATGATCACATTATTCCGTGTGAGTCACCATGGTGTACAACAAATATAAACATGAATGAAATACTATAAATATGTATGTACGTCTCATAGAGAATTTACGTCATCATAAGTGAGGAAGTACTATGTGCATCATCTTATTGAACTATTATTCTTAATGAGGGACCTCATGCTTATTATATGTCACACAAACATAAATTTGTAATATCGAACTCTAGCTAAAAATTAATTTGAGAGCGTTAAAGTATGAATTTTAGAGCGTTAAAGTATGAAATTTGAACTTCTTAAATTTTTTTTAGAGCCTTAAAAGTATGACTTTTAAGATGTGATTGAAGAAAACCATGCTTAGAAAAATCACAAAAACTCTAAAAAATTATATAAAAAAAATAGTGAAAAATTAGAAAAATAAATAGGCTCATTTTGACCCAACTTTTCTAATTAAGGATATGTAAGAACCCTAATGAGAGTTTAAGGAAGAGAAAAAAGAGAAAAGAAAAAAGAAGAATGTGATTTAGGATTTTAGAAGAGAACTAGAGAGGGAAAAATCGAAATCCGCTCTAAAGAGACATTTGGAGCAAAATTTTCTCCGAAGTACTCATGGTCGGATTCTTAGTTTTGGTTTTATGTTAGATTAGGGTGTTTGCTTTGGAATTAGGTTTTTTTTTTTCCTTGTTCTTGGAGGATTTTCGCACACGGTCTATGAAGGAAGTCAAAGTTAACTTGGATCGAAATATGTTATGGCTTAGTTTTTGAGGATTCAAGTGACTAATAGATAGATAAGGACCTAAATAAATAAAAGTAAAGTAAAATAAAATAAAATATGAAAATGCGGTCAAATCAAAATAGAACTAGAGCAAATAAAATTCAAAATGAAATACATTTACAAAATTATGGACCAACACTCCGAAAGAATCCTCTCTACAACTGCACAGTTCTCAAATACTCTTCCACCTCGATCCGCATCCTGTGAACATCTAAAAAAAAGAAGGGGAATGAGGTGAGTAAAAATATTCATTAAGTAACCTACTTGTACGCTCTCAATCGCATCCAATTTTTAATAGGTCTCTACGAGTTTTTTCCTAGGTTCTAGAAACTTCTCTTGCATGTCACAACCTCTCTGTTGGGGCTTGGGGCTTGGGGTTGTTACCACATTCACTGGGGGAAAGCATCCTGAATCTTCTATCCATGCAGTCCTAATCCATTTTTATGACTAGTTTACAACATTGCAGCGTTAGCTTTAACCTGTTTCAACACTTAATAGAGGCACTCTCCTTGTCAACCTCGTAATCTCTAGTCTCTTTTGATTCCGATTTATAGAGACACACCGTCGGTCTTGACCTGTCTCTACACTTAATAGAAGTATTCACCCTAAACCACCTACATGTGTAGTCTCTAATCTCTTCCAAGACCGATTTATGGGTTTTCTTGTTTCTACACTCAACATGAATATTCACCCAAAGCCTACACGTGTAGTCCCTAATCTCTTCAACGACCGATTTAAGAAGTCTAAGGTGCCACCTTTGACCTATTTCTACACTCAATAGGAGTTCACATCTTGACACTTACCCGTGTAGTCCCAAGTCTATCTAGGATCAATTTTTGGGTTCCTACATTTCTACACTCGATAGGAGACCTTGTACTAGGGCTAACTACCCGTGTAGTCCCTAGTCCATCAACGACCAATTTACAGGTTTGCCCCTTTCTACACTCAATAAATTTTAATACATGCATATTGTGATATGATAAGACTATACATGAAATGTTACTATGATAATTTTCCTTCGGTTTCGGATACAAATGACCTCCAATTGACATAAAGTGGCATATAAGACTGAAATTCGTGACTCTTAAAGGGTTGGTATATGTAACGACTCGACTTTCCACACACACATCGGTTGGATTCATCACTTAACAACAAAAAAATTTTAATTTAAAATACATGCAAAAATGCTAAAGATAATTTATAAGAAAAAACATACTCGGGTACCCTTTTCTATATAATTTAAAAATATGTAATTTAACCAAATAGTTTCACAATAAGGTAATTAAAGAAAACGACAGCATTCTAAAATTTTCGAGTTCCCATAAACTAGGGATGTTCAAATAAAACTTAAAATAATAAAATCAGTTTGATGGAGAAGCACCATAAATAATAAATTAAGACATAAAACTTCAAATTGTCACATAACGGTTCTTTCCACCCTACTCATAACTCCCATGCTACAGCCTTGTCTTACGTGAAAAATCATTTTTAAAATATAGGATGAGTATGAAAATACTCATTAAGGCTCTTCCCTATTAGACTTTGGTGGTTGATACTTTAACATATAGTTCATCAATCAAAATCAAGATCAAGGGACCTCGGTGATTGATTATCTGTAACACACAATACCTAATCTACTCACCTAAAATAGTTTTCAATAATCACTCCTTAGTGTCCAACAGTGGTTGGTTATCCGATCACACCGTGTGTAACCCTTATCACATTTATTTCATTAAAAAATTATAACATTCACAATTGTGGACCCAAATTAATTATTTTCATGATCAATAGACATGACAGCAAACAACATCCATATAATAGCATACACATCAAACCGTATTTCAGAAAATAAAACAGGTTAGTTTCAATAGGAAAGTCCCTTACTTGGAACGTTTTCCTTAACCGCTACTAGAAATATTGGTCCAACTCTGACTTAGATAGAACCTACATCAATAGATTTACCAATCAACATGATGATCGTTCTCTTATGGAATTGGTGGTCTCAACATAATGATCGTTTTCCTGCCTAGCCATCGTAGCATTATGACAACCATAATGATCATTTTCCTGCCTAGTAAGTACGCGTCCGTACCATCATAAAAAGGGGTATTCCCCGATGCATGTACACACAATGATGCATGAGGTCCCAACATTTTTCTTTTTTCATTATCAGTTTTCCTTCATATCATTATCATAACTTTTCATATAATTCGGGGGTTGTGTATCATGTTGAAACATCTTATTGCATGTCATGCATATCATACATTTTATCATGTCACGTGTATCATATCATAAACATAACGTGTCTCTCAACATATCATGTCATACTGGTCACTTGTGGATGTATATAACAAAATGATGTAAAATTGACGAGAATAAGTGCAAGTATACACTATCACAAGTAGCAAATAATAAGTAAATTATTGATTCCACCGCAACCTATCTTTTTGGTTAATTTTATCGCTAAAGATTAAGTGAGTTTTTGGGTAAAATTCAAATGGTGTGGGTGATTTTAAACTAATTAAACGAAATTAACGCACAGTGCCACTGCTGTTGAAAAACAATGAAAAAATCAACAATAATGAGGAAGGTTTAAGAGAGATTAAATAGATAAGTGGTTAGTTTTGTGGTGGATTTTAGTTCCTTTTAATAGATTCCCAAGCCCACCTCTGAGGTCATGCATGGTGATAACTTCCATCATCGTTTGTAATTTCTATTAACCAAGGCTCTAGGAGAAGAATTCATTGTTCCCTCTTGTAAGTGGCTAACTAAACAAACATGATAAATCTCTGATTTGTTGTCATAGCTGCTGGATTAGGGTTCTTCTTCTTCTCTGGTTTTACAGCGGTTCATAGAAGCAGATGCTGATGTTGTCTAATCCGAATTTGTGCTTCCTAAAATGTGGTTCCCCTGTGGATCTTTTTTTCTTATATATTGTGCATCGCTTCCCAGTTAGGGCTGAAAATGAATAAATTGTCCACCTAGTATGTTCCTAATTGGAGAGTCAATGATCCACTTGGATTACTAATTAGGATTAAAATTTTCATGTCATCCTTGAAAATTTGCTTTTTGAATTACTTCAGCATAGGGTCAGCAATTTGTTTCCAGATTTCTACAACATCATGGTTCAGCACAAATGTTCTAAAATTTTATCAAATATCTCAATTAAATGTACAATTAAGCTCGATTTATGCAAATTGATATTCTTTTCGTGTTGAACCATAATGAACTATTTCATGCTTGCTAATTAGAACAAATGAAGCAAATAATGAGAAAATGGTTTGTATGAGTGCATAATTAACCACAAAAAGACTTGATATAACTCTACTTTTGGAGAGTTATCACATACCGTATACGTATCATATCATAATATGCGTCGTATCATCAAATGTATCGTACGATAACATATATCATATCATTCACATAACATATCATAGTCATATTTATATATCATTCACGTATCATATCTCAAACATATCATCAAACGCATCGTACCATAACATATATCATATCATTCACATATCATATCTGTCAAGGATATTTAGTACTAAATTATAGTTTACCATATATATCATATTTGATATTTTATTATAAGGCAAATATCCCTTCTTATCATAGGTATCTTTCCATTTATTGTTATTTCCATTCATTACTATTTCCATATCCTTGTAATTTATTTGATTATAAATAGAGCACTTTCACACACCATTTACCATTTAGGTGTGGTGGATTAAACAAACATTCTCAATATCATTCACATATCATAACATATATCATATCATTCACATATCATATCTCAAACATATCGTCAAACACATCACATTATTTCATAAACATTTCACGCATATCAAGCATATGACACGTGCAGAACCACGGGGCCCGTGTCATCATACAACAATTTCTAACTGGTATGACCACTTACTTGGTTGGCCTTAAATTTGGTTGCTTTTATCTTCCGAATTTGTTCTCACTTATATCGAGGTTTCACCTATTTGAATATAAACTTAATTGCTTCAATAAAAATCAAATTTCATTTTCCATAATTTTTAAATTGTGTCGGGTAGTAAAACTTAAATTAAAAAATATACCCATATTATTTCCTTGTTATTCACAGACATGCTCTCTTTGTTTTTTATTCTGTTTACTTGTATTTATTTTTTCTTCTAATTCTATTCACAAACATGCTCTCTCTTTAATTTGTTCAAAGGTAGTCTTGCCAATTTCATCTAATTTATCTTTCTGTTTCATTTTTTTTTTATTTTGTTCCCAGAAAATTTTAATCTTGATGATTTATGGAACTCGTATAAAATTATTGTTATTTAATTTCTAACTCAAATCTAAACTATTTCAACCACTCAAACCTAAATAATGGTAACAATTCAGACAAATCTAAAGATATAATTAGGTGTGATTTACTAGCAATGAAATTAAGATAAAAGAAATAAAATATCTAATATATACTCATTTATTTTCTTAATGAGTTAATGTCCATTTTAGTTTTTATCTCTCAAAATAAATGAGCTTAAGAGGTTGGTTGAGGAGAGATAATTGAGGGAGGGACGAGAGGTGAGGGGAGAGAAATTGGAAGAAGGGTTGTTTTATAAAAAATTTAAAAAAAAAGTAATTTTTTTATATTTATTTATTTATTATTTTACTTGGAAGCCCAAGTGTTACAATATTTGGCTATTTTGATTTAATGGTATCTACTGTAACATTAATAAAAAAATATATATTAAAGAATCTAAAACGTAAAGAAGAATGATGTAAACTCAATGTACAAAAACAATTGAATAAGGTAAATTTTATATTCGAAAAGCTAAACTTCGTTTGAATTCAACCATTTTAACTTTAACTTTACCATAGGTTAAAAGCTTACAAAGCTCCTTGTTGCTAAATATATTCAACAAGGTATTGAGTTGACAAGAAGAGATTCAATAAGAAGTTTTGTTCTACCACTTCCATTCGTATATCCATCCTCATCCGAATAAAGCACGTTTATAACTCTAGAAAGATTCACTACACGCATTAGAATAGGCATTGGAACGTCGATTGGATGAAGACATGCTTCATTTATGTCCTTCCATGCATCAACCACTTGCTTATAAAGTTCAGCACAAGCTTCTTCCTCTGAACAATCATAGTGCTCCATGTAACATTCAACTGCAGAAGTAACGTGCTCCCTTTCTTGCTCAAACTAAAAAGAACATCATATAAGAAAATGTACTTTACTTTTAAAATTTTTAACTTTGTTTGTGTTGCTTTTAAAGGATAGTAAACAATATATACCTTGTTGGAAACGACGTCGTCCATGAGTCGACAAATGACGGCTGAGGCTTTAACAATTTTAGGTCTTCTAGAAAGCCATTCAAGTACCTTGTTCGTTGCTATGTCACCCATGCCAAGAAATGACATGCTTATAATGAAGGTGTACCCTGTACTACATAGTGCCAATTCCATGTACTCATTATAATTTGGTTTGTATTTTTTGTTCAGCCATTTAGCTTCTTCAAAGTAGGCTTCAGCTAACTGTTTTATCTGTAAAAATAAATGAAAATGAGAACTCTTATATACATGTATAGAAAGGAGGGAAAGAAGATGGAAGGAGAAAAGGAAAGTTTACTCCTTCTCTTGCAGTGTGAATGTGGAGTGAACTTTCATCCTTGCCTGTTTCTTTACTTACTTGTTCGTAAACATCTAACATTGCTATATAAAAATGTTTCATGTATTCTGGGAGCACATTAACCATGCTTCTATCCCACCTGCAATTCCCTAAGTTTCTCATAGATAAAAACTCAATTTAATTTTGAATTTGATTTGATTCAAGCACAAACTTGTTTTTCTCTTTTATATTTTCTATTTTCTATGCTTAATAAATCATTCTTTAAAAGTAAAATCATAATTAATGGTAACTAATTCAAATAACCTTTGGATTGCCGTAGTGAAAATTTGGAGTTCTTCAAATGTTCCGTAGGCATCATATATATCATCTAAAATTGAACAAAGGGCGATTACTTTGGTTAAAATTCTCCTTCCAACACTGAAATGTGGTTCAAAGTATGCACCCAATGTCCAAAAGTAGCTCTCAACAATTCTATCTCTAGCAAAAGGAAAGTTTGTTGGGGCTTCCAAATCCTTCCACCACCTAGGAAATAGGTAAATAAGATGCAAATACAGTACAGAATGAGTGAGTACTTTGAAAATATACCTATACACATTACGAAATTAAACTCCAAGGATTAAAGTTGATAAGTTATGATCAATTTAATTATATCGATAGTTTAGCAAATATGAACAGAATACAATAAATATATATAAAACCTTGTGAGTTCCTTCAACTCCTTTTGATGAAGTTTCTGTAATATGTTGAAATCCAGTTTCGAAAACGCAAGTAAAGTTTGAGAATGGGAAGGATCTTCGTGATACATTGTTATATACTCTCTTGCTTTTAATCTCGGAAGGGTTTTTCTTAGTGGCCATTTCAAGGCATTTCGAACTTCATCTGCAAATTTGGGGTTTGAGTTCGTTATAACATCTCTTACACGTTTGACACTAAAATCAAGCGCTTCCTCAAGGATATCTTCTCCATGCACCCTCATATGTGCTGCTTCATATAGACTTGATATTCCTCTTGCATCCTCCGTTAGTGATTCTTTGAACTTTCCATTACTTTCTACAAATTTTGTGAATATGTCTGCTCCAAATTCATGTGCACACAAACAACCCCATTAGTTCTTTTGTATTTTCTTCTTAAACAACTTTGTTTACCTACAATAGCTTTCAAAGTCTGGATATATAATTTTCTTTTATCTCCTGCGTTGCAAATGATTATAAAACAACAGTTTAAGAGTTATATATGAATAAACTTACCGCATGGAATTTTATAACCTTGTTGTCTAAGCAATCGAAATAGAAGAGAGACAGTGTGAAGATCCCCATCGCCATCAATACTTGTGAAGTCTCTATAGCTTGCATATATTTTCTTTAAGACTTGATCAATCTCATTTTCAAAATGATAAGATACACCTAACCGTTGGATTGAATCAACCAAACTTAACTTCTCCAAAAGATTTCTATTGGAAATCATTAGCATCTTTTTCACTTCTACTTTCAACCGTTTAGCTTGTTCCTCCATCTCAACATCTATATTCTGAAATTGAAAAGGAAGTCCAAAAAAATAAATAAAATTTGAAATAATTATGATTATGATATAATTCATGAACACTAAAGATTAATTTACCAATGCATCAGATGTTAGTGAAAGGAAGTGGTCTTTCCATATGCTCGGATGATATTTCGCAACAGGGCGTTTGTTTTTAAAAGTGTTTGAACTCTTAATTGTCGAAGCAGAAACCAGAGAAATTTGATAAGACATTTTTCTGTCTCTTTAGGGAAGAGGGAGAAATTTGAATGGATTAATGAGCAATATTGAATATAAAGTACATATTTATAGAAGTTTTACGACAACTCTTATCACGTAAATATCCCATTATATTTTTAGGCAACAATTCAATTCATAACCGATAAATTTATAATTTTTTACGGTTGAACTCAATTATAAACCATTAAATTTAGAGCTTTTATTACTAATTTATAATTATTTTAGCTCTATTACATTTAAAATAAATTGAAAATCTATTATGCAAAATTATTCTTCTTCAAAATACTGTAAGGTTATAGGAGAAAAAGATTATGGTATATAAATTAATTTTAGAGAGAGAAATGATTAAATTTTAAATTCTATTTTTTAGGAAATAAGAGGGAAAATATATATTTCTATTTTCCATCATTCTCAACTAGTTAACCTATGATACTTTCGCACGTGTCAAAATCAATATAATATTACGTATATTTAAAGCTACTTTATTGATTAACAAATTATTGAGACTTAAAACGTATATTTAAACATCCATTATTCATTAATAAATAATTAAGACTTAAATGAAAATAAAAATTTTAAAATGGCTCTGATAATTGCACTAAGTCCCACTTGAGACATAAATCGCTACTAATTAATGCATAATAAAAAATAAAAAAGTCAATAGTAATTTTCTTTTAAAACCATTTAAGAGTATAGGTGAAAATGAAAGTTATGGTTAGACCATAAACAAAAATGGACAGTAAAAGAAACATATACCTAAAATAGAAGGAATCAAAATATGACTCAAGTCTAACGGTCCTATGTAGCCTCGCAATTTTAGAACACACTTGCCTCGTCCTCTCGTGGTTCAGATTCTATCTAAAAACTTAATAAGTAGTCTATTTATAGGTCTCTAAATCAATATTAACGCTTATCGTATAACTAAATGTCTTGTAACTATATCATATACTTTCGAAGGATAGTCGTAAAAAGAAAAGAAAAAAAACGAGGTAACCATGGGTGCTCCAATCCAACCCCGAGGAGTCGTCTTTTGGCCATGGTCCCTTCATGAAAGTTTCTTAAAAGGTTGAGAATATCATTTAGGACTCTTGAATCATCCAAATTCGTCAAGAATCAAGGAAGATGGAGAAGTAAAAGTTTTAAAAAAAATTTCTCGATTTTTGTCCAGATCTAAGAGATTTACTTCGAATTATGTTTTGAAATTTTAATATGTTGTTTTTTTTAAGAGGATTTCACATAATTTCCATGACGAAATCAAGATTTGAATTAGATTGAAAGGTTGAGTTTCAATGAGTCTAAAAAAGGATGAATTTTCTAGTTTCGAACCTATTTAGATGCATTTATTTTTCTCCAATTTATTTCTCTCGAAATAGAATGAAAATAATTTTGATAAGAATGATTTAAAACTATATAAATTTGGTGAGGAAAAAAGTTTATTGGAGGAACGTAGAAAAGTTATGAAAATAAAAAGAAATTAGAAAAGAACAAAATCAAATATGAAATCGGGAAAAAATTTTGAGTGTATGCGAAGAATGAAGATCAGACACGCATCATGCAGCGGGGTAGTGAGTGTCTGTAACGCCAAAAAAAAAAAAGTTGAGTCAATAGAGGGGCAAAATGACCTGAAGTTCATCGAACCACCGTCGATGAAGTTAGAGAGAAAATCGAGAAGAAACGGAAAACCCCATCAATCCGCTTGCAAAAGAAAAAGAAAGTTAGAGAGAAAATCGAGAAGAAACGGAAAAGAGTCACCGTGAAGTTCATCGAACCACGGTCGGAATCCACCTTCAGGTGAGACCTGTACAAAAACCGATAGGCTAGCGAGGCCAACGCTCCGTCAAGATCTAAGAACGATTCGTGAGGTAAGGTTCTGAACGACATTTCCAGATCTGAGCTTTTCCTATGTGAATCGAGTCCTAAAATGCCGGTTTATTCACCTAGGAACAACTCTACACCCGATCTGTGAAGAAGTTGGCCAAAATCTCAACCCAAAGGCGGAGATCCGAGAATCGTCTAAGAACGGTAAGCGAACTTCCGATGCTCTTAACTCGTCTGGTAGTTAAGCAAAAAATGACAAAAAAATACCAGGACGTAGCCCGTAATACAATCTAGAACCTTGCCGAAGAAATCATATCGATCCAAAATACGAATCAAAAGATATGAAAATCAGAAATGGGACTCTATGTTACGGATGGCAGAGGACAGAGAAGAGAAGAAGAAAGAAAGAAGAAAATAATAATAATAAAACAGAGGCGGCCGGCAAGCGGCGGAGGGCGGTGCGATAGGCGCCGGACACGCGTCGACCGTCGGCTGCAACAACGCAGCTCAAGTGAGACGACGACACGTGTCGCCTGCAAAGCCCGGACCGAACCAAAAACCCGAGCCAAGCTAGACCGGCCGACCCGCGTCTGCGCAGAAGCAGCCACGCGTGCGGCCTACGACTGGCGCCCTTCCTCGCGCGTGGTCGGCGCACAGCCAGCGCGTGAGCGCGCGTGAAACGGCTGTTTTGGCCCGTTTACCCTCTGTTTGGCCGATTGTTGTCTCGATTCCAGTTCTAATACTGTTTTTATATGAATAGGGATCTAATTGAAAGAAATCAATATTTTTGGACACCTCACGGGCATAGAAACGCTAGCGAAAAGGCACACATCAACTAGGTAAGTCACCACCCGGTATTTAGGAAGAAATACTTGTACGATTCGCTTTGATTGTATGCATGCTTTGCCTTAGATTAGCTTTATATGAATGAGATTAGGCAGATTGATTGTTAAAAAATGTATTGGGTGAATTATCTAGGTGTTGCTTGTACGCTTTAAGCTTCCGATGTATGTATGCACGCGTTTAATTTACGTTGTTATTGTGTATTATGCGTTCCGGGTGCTTGATGGATGACTTCGCCCCATTGAGCGCGAACTTCGTGTTCTGGGTGCTTGATGGAGGTCATCGCCCTGTTGAGCCTGCGTGCCTAGTTTGCATGAATTATACATTATGATGTTAGAAGACAGTTGTATACAACGGAGGTTTTGACGTCAATTTCGTAGGGTTTGGCTTTGCCGTAGCTTCGTCGGATTTTCTCTGTCTTTCTAGTTTTTCACTTTTCTTTTTTTCTTCTCTACAGGTACCTTCGGGGTGGCTGAAGGTCGGGTTTAGTTTCCGTGGTGACCCAGACGTCGGCCGCCCTTTGTGGGTCGTGTGGGAACGAAAACTCCGGCGTCCACCAGAGTTTTCGGTCCTGCCGATGACTTCCAGTTTTTTTTTTATCTGATCCGTTACAAGAGATGCTTCAGACGTTCATGATGACCTCGATGGAAAATCAGGCCCTGACGAACCAAATGATACAAACTATGATGGCTAATTAGTCAGCACGACAAGGGGCCAAAGATTCTGGGACTATGACTGTGGAGTCCCGCTATCTAGGAGATTTTCAAAGGCATAAACCGCCTTCCTTTGACGGAGGCAAGGTGGATCCCATTGCCACTGAGAATTGGCTAGAGGCCATAGAAATGACCTTCCATTTTATGAACTGCTCGCTAAATTACCAAGTCCATTGTGGGACGTATATGCTAAAGGGAGAGACGCACTTCTGGTGGAAGGGTGCCAGAAGACCATTATACCACAAGGAGAATTTATTAACTAGTGCCAGTTTAATGATGCTTATCTCCGCAAATATTACCTAATCACTGTTAGAATAAAAATGCTGGCATCATTCCTCGAACTGAAACAGGGAGAGAGGTCAGTGGAGGAATACGACTTAGAGTTCAATAGGCTGGCAAGGTCTTCTCCAGCCTATGTTAGTTCTGATGAGTCGAAGGCCGAACGATTTATTGCGGGCCTGAGGGAGGAACTTAAGGGGAATGTGGCATCCTAATCATCCTTCGACTATGCAAAAGCCCTTCAGGTGGCAACCCTCCTCGACGCGCCCCGCATCGACAAGCTACAGTTGGGAACAGCACAATCATCCCACACTCCAGCCCAGGGAAAGGGGACAGACCGTAGCCACCCCAGAACGGGTAGACCAACTCGTTGCCGCACTGATAAACGAAGAAGAGCCTCGGTACAGAACATGACCCTTTGTCCTAACTGTCGGCATCCTCACACGGGGGAATGCAGGGCAGGAACATACATCTGCTACAGATGCGGCCAGGTAGGGCACTTTGAAGTGGATTGTCCTCAAAGGAACGATCAGCGTTCCAACCGACCTGCAGTACAGCATCAGAGGAGCCATGGTGCTCAACATCAACAGGGGCGAGTTGTAGCCCATGCAACGACAGCCAGACAAGCTGACTAGTCTGACTCAGTTGTCACAGGTACGCTACCCGTATTTGGCCATCTTGCTTTAGTATTGTTGATTCGGGTTCAACGCATTCATTCGTATCTGAGGAGTTTGTAGAGCTAGCACACCTAGAGAAAGAACTTTTAGAGATCACCCTTTCAGTATCCACTCCTGCTCATGAGCTGTTGTTAGCTACCCATAGGGTTAAGAGAGGTGGTGTAACAATATCAGGACGTGTTATCGAAGCTACACTGATAGTGTTAAGCATGCAAGACTTCGATGTCATCCTGGGTATGGATTGGCTAGGCGAGAATCGCGTTTTGATAGATTGCGAGACTTAAGTAGTGACTCTCAAGCTTCCGTCAGGGGACAACTTCACCTACAAGGGAGCCACTTCCAAAGGAGCCCCAAGCGCCATAACATCATTAAGGGCTAAGAAGTTGATTTGTAGTGGCGCAAGTGCATTTCTAGCCAGCGTGACCTTAGAAAATAGTAACAAACAAATAACCTCATTGGTACACATCGTCAGGGAGTTCGTGGATGTCTTTCCGGAGGATCTGCCAGGTTTTCCCCCAGCTAGGGAAGTCGATTTTGGGATCGATTTAGAACCAGAAACTGCGTCGATCTCTAAGGCACCTTACAGGATGACACCTGCAGAACTCAGGGAATTGAAGGAACAGTTACAGGAGCTGTTGGATAAGAGTTTCATCCGACCCAGTGTATCACCCCTGGGGAGCCCCAGTTGTGTTTGTCAAGAAGGACGGGTCCATGCCGTTGTGTATTGATTACAAAGAACTAAACAAGGTCACCATAAAGAATAAGTACCCCCTTCCGAGAATTGACGACCTGTTTGATCAGCTATAGGGAGCAACAGTCTTCTCCAAAATTGACTTAAGGTCGGGGTATCATAAGTTGAGGGTCAGAGAAGTGGATATACCCAAGACAGCCTTCAGAAGTCGTTATGGGCATTACGAGTTTCTCGTTATGTTCTTTGGTCTTACCAATGCACCAGTAGTTTTCATGGAACTAATGAATAGGGTGTTTAAGCAATTCTTAGATACTTTTGTCATAGTGTTCATCGACGACATTCTGGTATACTCTAAGTCAGAGGCAGATCATGAAGAACACTGGAGAAAAGTCCTGACAATACTGAGAGCCCAGCAGTTGTATGCCAAGTTCTCCAAGTGCGAGTTCTGGCTGTCTGAACTAGCATTTCTAGGTCACATGGTGTTAAGCAAGGGGATTAAAGTGGACCCAGCTAAGGTAGAAGCAGTGATGAGGTGGCCAAAGCCGACCACAGTCATGGAGGTGAGGAGTTTTCTAGGGCTAGCTGGATATTACAAAAGGTTTGTCCAATATTTCTCCAAAATTTCCTCCGCACTAACTCAGCTAACTAAGAAGGGCAAGCCCTTTGCTTGGACACCAGCCTGCGAACAGAGTTTCCAGAAACTCAAGAAGAGGTTGGTAACCGCACCAGTTCTTACAGTTCCAGATGGGTCTGGTAATCTGGTGGTGTACAGTGATGCATCAGGGAAAGGTTTAGGGTGTGTGCTCATGCAGGAGGGTAAGGTCATTGCGTATGCTTCTCGACAACTGAAGGAATATGAATGAAACTACCCCACGCATGACCTCAAGTTAGCAGCGATAGTGTTTGCTCTAAAAACATGGCGGCATTACCTGTATGGGGAAAAAGTACAAGTCTCACCGATCATAAGAGCCTCAAGTACTTGTTCATGTAGAAGGAGCTCAATATGAGACAAAGGCGATGGTTGAAACTGGTGAAGGATTATGACATAGAGATCCTGTACCATCCAGGCAAAGCCAACGTTGTAGCTGATGCATTAAGCAGGAAGGCGGTGCATACTTCTGCGATGATCACCACGCAAGAAAGACTATAAGATGAGATGAAGAGGGCTGGTATAGATGTGGTGGTTAAAGGTGGTACTGTTCAGATGGCACAGTTGACCATACAGTCCACCCTACGAAAGAAAATTATTGGCGCTCAGAGGTCTGAGGAACACCTCAGTACAATTTGAGGTCAGATTGAGACAGAGAGACCAGTAGGGTATTCTATCTCCTCAGACAGGGGCCTGCTGTGGCAAAACCTCCTGTGCGTTCCCCGAGATGAGAGAATCCTAAAAGATATTATGACTGAAGCCCATGATACATCTTATACGTTCCACCCAGGAAGTACGAAGATGTATCAGGATCTGAAAAGATACTATTGGTGGTCCGGAATGAAGAGAGACATAGCGGATTTCGTAAGCTGTTGCTTGACCTGCCAGCAGGTGAAGGCCCCGAGGCAGCGCCCAGCCGGACTGCTACAACCCCTGAACGTTCCTCAGTGTAAATGGGAAGCAGTCTGTATGGATTTCGTCTCGGGTTTGCCAAAGACAAAGCACGGTTTCAAGGTCATCTGGGTAGTTGTAGACAGGCTGACCAAGACGGCTCACTTCATTCTAGGCAAGTCTACATATCGAGTAGATCGGTGGGCTCAGTTATATATCAAGGAGATAGTACGCCTGCATGGGGTACTAGTGTCCATAGTATCAGACCGGGACACCAGGTTCACCTCTCATTTGGAAAAGTCTCCAGAAGGCACTAAGAACTCAGTTGATGTTCAGTACAGCGTTCCATCTGCAAACGGACGGACAGACCGAAAGGCTAAATCAGATCTTAGAGAATATGTTGCAAGCCTGTTCCTTAGATTTCTCTAGGTGTTGGGACGAACACCTGCCTTTGATGGAGTTTGCCCACAATAATAGCTATCAAGCGACCATCTAGATGGCCCCCTTTGAGGCGTTGTATGGGCGTAGGTGTCGAACACTAGTGTTTTGGGAAGAGGTAGGCACACAACAATTACTGGGACCAGAGTTGGTTCCAGTTACCAATGCAGCGGTGCAGAAAATCAAGTAGAGGATACTCACCGCACAGAGCCGACAGAAAAGCTATGCATATTTGCGTAGAAGGGACCTCGAATTTGAGGTGGGTGACCACGTGTTCTTGAAGGTAGCCCCTATGCGAGGGGTGCTGAGGTTCGGAAAGAAGGGAAAATTAAGCCCAAGATTCATAAGCCCCTTCGAGATCCTAGAAAGAGTTGGGACTGTGGCTTACAGAATTGCCTTGCCACCGAACCTTGCCGCCGTACACAATGTGTTCCACGTATCCATGCTGCGAAAGTACACTCCATACACTACCCATGTAATCGAGCACAAGAAGCTTCCTCTTCGGGAAGATCTGTCCTACGAGGAGAAGCCTAGTAGAATTTTGGCTCGAGACACTAGGTGTTTGCGCAACAAAGATATTCCCTTGGTAAAGGTCTCATGGGGTAACCACCGTGAGGAAGAGGCAACCTGGGAACGAGAAGAGGACGTGAGGAGAGATTATCCCCAGCTCTCCCAAGAAATATCCACTTTCGAGGACGAAAGTTTCTAAGGAGGGGAGAGTTTGTAACGCCAAAAATAAATAAATAAATAAAAATAAAATAGAGAAGGGCTGAGTCAATAGAGGGGCAAAAAGGTCATTTTGCCACTCCAGCCATAACAGGGGTTCAAGGAAAACCCCATCAATCCGCCTGCAAAAGAAAAAGAAAGTTAGAGAGAAAATCGAGAAGAAACGGAAAAGAGTCACCATGAAGTTCATCGAACCATCGTCGGAATCCACCTTCAGGCGAGACCTGTACAAAAACTGATAGGCTAGCGAGGTCGATGCTCCGTCAAGATCTAAGAACGATTCGTGAGGTAAGGTTATGAACGACATTTCCATATCTGAGCTTTTCCTATGTGAATCGACTCCTAAAATGCCGGTTTATTCACCTAGGAACAACTCTACACCCGATCTGTGAAGAAGTTGGCCAAAATCTCAACCCGAAGGTGGAGATCTGAGAATCATCCAAGAACGGTAAGCGAACTTCCGACGCTCTTAACTCGTCCGGTAGTTAAGCAAAATATTACAAAAAATATCAGGACGTAGTCCATAACATGATCTAGAACCTTGCCAAAGAAATCATATCGATATGAAATACGAATCAAAAGATATGAAAATCGGAAATGGGACTCTATGTTACGGATTGCAGAGGACAGAGAAGAGAAGAAGAAAGAAAAAAAAAATAGAGGCGGCCGGCGAGCGGCGGAGGGCGACGCAACAAGCGCCGAACACGCGTCGACCGTCGGCTGGAGCAACGCAGCTCCAGTGAGACGACGACACGTGTCGTCTGTAAAGCCCGAACCGAACCAAAAACCTAAGCCGAGCCGAGCCGAGCCAGACCGGCCAACCCGCATATGCCCAAAAGCAGCCGCACGTGGTAGTCGCGCGTGCGGCCTGAGACTGGCGCCCTTCCTCGCTCATGGTCGGCGCACAGCCTATGCGTGAAATAGTCGTTTTGGTCCGTTTACCCTCTGTTTGGCCGATTGTTATCCCGATTCCAGTTCTAATACTGTTTTTATATGAATATGGACCTAATTGAAAGAAATTACTATTTTTGGACACCTCACGGGCATAGAAACGCTAGCGAAAAGGCACGCGTCAACCAGGTAAGTCACCACCTGGTATTTAGGAAGAAATACTTGTAGGATTCGCTTGGATTGCATGCTAATACTTTTGCCTTAGATTAGCTTTATATGAATGAGATTAGGCAGATTGATTGTTAAAAAATGTATTGGGTGAATTATCTAGGTGTTGCTTGTACGCTTTAAGCTTCCGATGTATGTATGCACGCGTTTAATTTACGTTGTTATTGTGTATTCTGCGTTCCGGGTGCTTGATGGATGACTTCGCCCCATTGAGCGCGAACTTTGTATTATGGGTGCTTGATGGAGGCCATCGCCCTGTTGAGCCTACGTGCCTAGTTTGCATGAATTATACATTATGATGTTATAAGACAGTTGTATGCACTCTGTTATCTTCTATGGCCCAATTCTATGATAAGCCTAGGGAATTGCTGTTAGGAGCGATAAGTCACTCTAAGCCAGACTTAACCTCCCCATAGGAACTTAGCGGATTACCACGGCAATAAGGTACCTCAGGAGTGTTCATAGATTGCTAGTGTGAGAACGGTATCTATAGCTTCGTGGGAGAGCCAAGGGTTTCTGACCAGTCATTGCTGCTCTTAGTCATTTCTCATGGGAAATATGTCCCCACGTCGTACAGCCCATTAGCTGCATGGGAACGGGTTGGGTCGCACCCCCATAGGGGGACTACATGGGCTTAGGAGGTATTCAGCACACCCCTAGGCTAGATACCATGTAGTCCCAGGTAGCCATGTAGAGGTAGCGCCTCATAGAGAGAAACCGACCATATCAGCACAACATAAGGAACCTCTAGGTGTCTAATGAATAGACAACGAACCGGGGAAGCCCAAGGGGCAAGCTCCAAGGAACTAAGATTAGAACCAAATGTTCTAAAATTGAATTAGAAGACCGTGAGAACCCGTTAAGTTAGGTTGCGAAAAGAGCCTACAAGTAGGTGGCTTACTGAGTATAATTTTTATACTCATCCTTGCTATGTTTTCCTTTTTCAGGAGCGCGAGGCGTTGGTCAAGGGCGGGCGTGAAGGAGACGAGGATTGTCATAGAGGAATGAGTTGTCTCGGGGCGTCAGTCCAGTCTTTATTTTGTAATTGCATTCTTTCGAAATTTATTTCAAAACTGTTAAGCGTTCTGTTTGTTTGTCGTTCAAAAACTTTATTGGAATTAAAGGATTTTCGCTATTGCATATTTAAATTATTTTGTGCATTCGTGTGTCGTTGTTAGTCACGGTTCGTAGTAAAATATTGGGTCGTGACAGTGTCTGAGGAGCAGTTAACACGTGTATCATACGTAGTGGAGCTACACATATAATTCCTATTGTGTTGGGAAGGAGTCCCACATTGGCTAATTTAGGAAATGATCATGAGTTTATAGGTAAGGAATACATTTTCATTGGTATGAGGCCTTTGTGATTCCTAACATATTGAGACAAACATTCAACTTGATTCGCTAACTGAAATTATGGGGGAAACGCAAGAAAATGAAGAATAAGGGCTAGACACGCAGCAAACACCCACGAACCAGGCCAACTCAGCTCTTGCGACCCGCGGCTACATTTCCCTTCTATGCGTGGTAAGAACATTGACATTTCCCTTCTATGTATGACTAGAATATGCATGACTAGAATAGGTACAGTGTCTGTATGGTACCATTACGTTAGGCGTGAGGTTTGTTAGGGACATGCGACTTGACATATTTTTGGATTATCCTACATGACTAATTCGTTTTGTGGGTGGGTGTTGATCATGCAGATAGTCGATGGAGCTGTGGCACATACAGGGGATAGCGCCCTCGTCAAAAGAAGTAAGGTGGGGGTGGGGGTAGAAGACGAAATGATTAATAAGTACGTTTGAACTCTTGAAGGGGAATATGAAAATAGACCAAGAGTAGGTCATTGATGACAAATATATCCTTTCGTGTATTTATGACACATTTATAATGATTACATTTTGTGTGCTTTATCAATTCACCAATTTGAGGGATTATTTATTTTTAAGACTCAAAATTTAATCGATATTTAGTAATTGGTGTTAATACAATCTTATGTAAAAAGATATATAAAAAAATGTAAGATAAAAAGAATCAATTATAAAAATACAATATGACAACCAATTTTGTTATTCATTATAATTAATCTTTCTTTTTTCTTTTTCCTCCCATTAAAACATTAAATGCAAGGCTAAATAATTTTGCATTAAAATAAATTCGAATTCGAATTCGAATGAGAGTAGATAACCAATAGGAAGAATGTCCATTTGAACTTATTTGAATACCTTTTTTAACCAAAAACACGTTGATTGAAGCCTATTTGGATACCTTTTTAACAGAAACAACGTAATTGGAGACTACTTGGATAACCTTTTTGACGAAACTAATATCAATTGGAGCCTACTTGGATATCCTTTTTAATGAAACTAATGTCAATTGGAGCCTACTTGGATACCTTTTGAACAGAAACCGCGTCATTTGGAGTCTACTTGGAAATACTTTTTAACCAAATTAATGTCAATCGGAGCTTATTTGGATACCCTTTTTAACATTGGGATGGGATCAAAGAAAAAGGAAGCTTGTGAATGATGTGACTCTTAACCAAATACATCATTTATTTTTTCCCTATAGGACTTAGATTTCCATAATCTCATGCTTCCTTTTTCTTCTTTACGTGACATTTCTCAACTTCTTTATTTATAATTTTAATAAACTATTCCATCCAATTCAAATCCACTTGGTGTTTCCATCCCATTTTCCACCATGCTTTCAATCCCTTTTATCATACAAATTTTATATCCTTTTCTCCTTTTCTTTTTTATTTTTTTTATTTTAAAAAAATATTCTATTTAGATATGGGATTCATTGTCCAAAATAGAAGATAACATTTCTTAATTAGATAGCTAAATCATATATGAGAACTAATGAACATGGCACACGAGTTAGCTTAATCATAGTCATGTCCACGAGTAAACTACTCTATATTTGAACTTTTTTTTATTAATTATATTATTTTTTTAATTTAATAATATATTATTAGAACCCACTCAATTTAAGTGTTTTGAGAAATTAAAAGGTTGAAATATTTCATCACTCATCGTCTCTTATTATTAAATGTTATATGTATTCTTGATGGGAGTTGGAACATGTATGAATATATAATAAAATTTAATAAAATTTATTTGATTAAAGTCAAATGATAACATTTAATCTTATCTAGAAAATAAGATTATCTTATTATATTTTAATTTGTAAAATCAACCAGAATTATTAAAGTCAAGTGTGATTATCTTAATGTATATTTCCATATCTTATAAATTATTTTACCAATTTTAAATTAATTTCTTTTTATTTTTTGTATTTTTATAATACATATTTTTCTGTTACGGGCCTCTACGTGTCCTTTTTATTAAATAAATATTTTAATTTACCCTTTTAAAATTATAAATTTAATTTTTAAGTTTTAATGAGTTTGTTAAGAAGTATTAAATTTAAATTAGGAATTTAAAGGATTTATTATACATAAAATTAAAATTTTAAAAAATTATTCACACAAATAAATTGATTTTTAAAAAACAAAAAGAATCTCCACGAAAGGTATTGGATCAAAATAAAACATTTTCAGAATTCGTAAGATTAAAAAATATGGAGAAATACATTCAAAACCATCCATGTAACTAAAACTTGAACAACCAAAATTATGCTTCTCCGTTCAACGCAATTCTGTAAAGATCCATAAACAGAATCAACATTCTTTTCTCTAACAATAATCCAAAACAGTGTGGAGAGAGATCAAAGCATCATGTAAGAATGGGAACATTTAAATTGCAGAGAGTTCCCATTGAAGAGAACAACCAAACAAGCTACAATTCCATGGAGAAGTTTTCTTCCTCGACCTCAACTTTATACTTTCAAATTATAATTTAGTATGCAAAATATATACATATAACATATATTACACGGGCCTGATTGATCAGAAAGTGGAAGCGGAATCGCATCAGAACAAGAACGGAGTCGGAGAAAATGCGGGGATCACGACTGGGATCGATGCCGGACTTCGCCTGAGAGAGGGAAAATAACCGAAAGATTCGTTTCAGATGTCGCTTTCATTTCACAGATCCCTTACGATTTCGATAATGATACGGAAGATTCACGAAATCACAAACGTACGTACCTGAAATCGTTACTGTTACTACGGCCGTTAACTCCTCTGGCCTCTCCGTCTCGAGATCTGCTTTTCCTCTTCACCGATCGTTCCGATTCCGCCGTCTGATCATCGCTCTTCTCTCTCTCCCTCACCACCAGAACTACCTTATCCTCCGAGATCGCTCCTAGCGACGGCTTCCAATCGGCAGCTAGTTTTGCCGCTGAAGGCAACAACGCACCTCGTTTTCTCCGCCGGTGTTTTCTGGTGGTGATCGGAGCCAGAGATTTCATCTCCTCGGCGCCCGGCCCCGCCGTAGCCTCCGGATTCTCCAGGCGAGACATGTTCACCGGCACGCAGCAAGAAACGAACTCAAAAAGGAATTTCATCGGGAAACTAACCGCCCTGCGAGTCTCTCGGTGTGAAGAGAGTGGTCAGAACGAGAACGAAGGCTCTGATCCGACTCCGAGAAAGAGGCGAAGTTGAAAGTACCAAAAATTTACAATCTCTATCAAAGACTGAAGCGGCAGGAGTCCATTCTCCACTCCGGCGTCCGTAGTAGAATCCCGGCAACTTGTGGTGGTGGTGAGTTTCCTCAGTTGAGGGGACTTGATTCTCAATTTATAGAAACCGTTGGCTATTGGTTTCCCGGTGTGTACATTTGTATTAGTCTTGTATAATTACCAAAACATTCTTCATTCCCCTTTCTTTAATCACAATTGCATGGGCATTTTGGGCATTTACACTTACCCTATAGTTTTCCTACCATCTGTTGGTCATTAATTATTGATGTGATAGCGTAGATATTATCATGATAAATGATCATATAATTTATATAAATGAAATTTATTAATTATAATACTTGGCCCAGAATGTTGTTCAAATTAACCGAAGATAAAGTCAAGTTACCCCAAGTAAATGGGGTAAAAAACCATTAAAGTTGAATTCAAGTAGAAATTAATGTCACGAAATCCAAATTTGTTTACGCAACAAAAATTTTAAGATACTTCATTTATGGTTAGATTGTTACAAATTACCGATAGATATTAAAATCTATATTCATGGTGTTTCATTAATATATTTGAAAATTTTAAATTATTTTATTTATTTTTAAGTTACATTTGCATAATGGTTCATTATGATTACCAAGTATTATGATTACCATTCTTAACGTGTCTTAATTGAAGGTTAACGATTTTATTTTGAAGTTATATAAAGTCACGTATGTTGTCAACTATAAAATAGACTCGGAAAATGCAGTAAAAATAGTACTTGTACTTTCTTTTAGCCTACAACTAAGTTTTTTTTGCAATATTTATGTGGTTTAGGTTGTATGGTTAAAATCGTTTAAGTTTGACATGATCTATCTTACTTATGGAGCGATTCGAATCTTAAACAAATTTTTTTTCTTGAGATATTTGATCAACAAAACAATCTGAATCTTAATATTTCTTTGATACTTTAATCTAAAAGTTTTATTTCTCAATAAGGTTGTTAAATCGAATGGCTAATAGATTCAATCATTTGGGATGAAATCATCTTCATCAGAGGGTTTTAACATTTGTGATCTAGAAGTTTACACATCAGATTCAATTGGTTAGAATTTTCTCTATCTCACTCCTCTCTTAACTTGGATGACCCATCTTAAACATCTTTATTGTCTTCATCTACCATTAAGGAAGAGTCTAGTGATATACTTTGGGGAGCATTAAAAGTTATAACCTCTCAAAAATTAAACCAATATCATTTTAATCATTGGAAGGGTATAAATGTTTGCTTAGTGTATAATGCATAGTTGGAAATAGCACGTATGAACATATAAAAATGAGTGATTGTTTAGTTGAAGCGAACTTGTAGATAAAGACGATCAAAATACGATCATATGGTGCACATGATCGCACACTAGATCCTAATGCGATTCAAGGATCCTAATAGCATATAATACGATACGAGGATTTGATGATGTAGGATCTTAGAATCGTTGAGCGCGATCGTGTGCGCACTATGATTGTAGTTTCGTGATTGATAATATTTGTGGAAAGTAGAAATGAGATGATTGGAGAAGAAGAGAAGAAGAAAGAGGAAGAGAGATGAGAAAAAGAAAACACAAACATAGAAATGTGTGAACTGAAAAACACACAATAACTGCATTTAAACTTCCAACCAAAACTTTTGTCGTACAATTTATATTCCCCAATGTCTCCTATTTTTCCTTCTTACTAATTGCTTCAACCATAAGGCAAATAGTGTGTGGTTTTCCCTTTTCTTCTTTTTTCTTTTTTTTTTCTTTTTTTCCTTCAAACTTATTAACTTTCCACCTTTAAAAAGAAAAATAGTTAGTTTAATCGTTGCATTAAGTTCACTTTTTTTTTTATAATAAATGAGACCTAGGGCCTCTAAATGCCCCTCCCATCTTACTACTTTTATGAATTCCTTATGTCCTCTAACTACATCGTAGTTAATGCAATCGGCTTCAGCTAGATTAGTGAGCCGTGTAATAGGCAACCATTTTGCACGGTTCGAGGGACACTTGAGTTACTTGCCTGCATCCAACAACATCATGACCCCTATAACACCCTAAGCACCACCGTTAGCAGATATTGTCTTCTTTAGGTTTTTCCTTCCGAGCTTCCTCTCAAGGTTCTTAAAACGTGTTTGCAAGAAGAGGTTTCTACGCTCCTATAAAGAATGTTTTGTTCTCCTCTCCCACTGATGTGAGATCTCCCAAATGAGATTTGATATCGCAAATTTGTTTGTCCAGCTAATGTTGATTAAGATATAAATTTGTGGGTCTAATCTTATACAATGACATTTCAAGAGAAGAGAAGGGGTCTAGAAGTGAAAGCAAAATTGGGACAATGGGATATTTAACTGTCTTTTTCTTTTTTTCTGTCCTTTTTCCTTCCTAATTAAAATTTCTCTTAAATTTTAAAATTTGTTTAAAATTTAATTGTAGAAGAATTTTGAATTATTTTTCTTTGTTTCCTCAAGAAAAAGAAAAAGAAAATGCAAGGTTAAGATTCAATAATTATTTAACGACTTATATATAAAGATGATAGTTAAGAAGAATTGAGATATTCATTTATTTTATTATTATCTATCTCCAACAAGCTAAAAAAAATTCTCATTTACAAGAAAAATTGGATAAATAACAAGGAAGATTTTTCGGATTTATCTTTTTAAATTTTTTTAATATAATTTTTTTGAAAAGCTGAAATCAAAGGAATATTCTTCAAAAAATGAAGGTCAACGGAAAAAGATCGAGCTTGAATTAGTGGCCTAATAGGAAGCAATTTACCTCGAGACTTAGGGTGGTTTCATTGTAAGAACTTTGGGCTCAAGCGTGGTTCGATCAATTTGAATAGAGAGGCTTTGGGGAGAGAGAACCGGTTTCGATTTTGTGGTAAGAATTTGGGTTTGGGTTCAAAAATCCCATCACCAAATTTCTCCTTCAATACTAATGAAATGGAATGAGTCTCGATGGAGTAGATTCGTTGGAGGAAGAGATCAAACAATCACTATACTATGTCCTTATGATGACATATTCATGCATATATGATTATGCTATTGTATGGGGTGATTAGGGGTTCGCTAACTAACTCCTAATCGTGAACCCAGTTCGATTGTTGGGGACTATATAATAGTTTATTGTGTTTATGGGCGGGTAGAACCAGAGTTGAGCTCTGAACCTTTTGAAAAACTTAATGAGTGCCTTGTGGGTGTGGTTAGGGAGTTTCTAACCATCCTCTAATTGAGATCTTGTTCGAATGAAAGTAAGGGACCACATCGGTAAATGAGTGTTGGCTATCTTAGCACAATCTTCTTTGTGATTTGTTATGTTGTGGAGCCTTTTAGGGAGATGTCAACTAAACTTTGCTCGAGAATCTGAGAATAGTGTTCATAACTATATGATAAGAACTATGGGTTGGAACAAACATCGGGATTGTGCTTCAAGTACCTATGAGATATAGATTAATGACCATGACGATGATGAAGAGACTAATAGAACATATAAACAAGATACCTTAGAACCCTAAGAACAAACTATAAGAATTAACAGTCGTGTTAGGGCTAAGAAAAGAGAACCTTACAATTTACCGACCATGACCCTAAGTTTGAGTTTAGGTGAACCAAGTAAACTTATGGTATAACCTAGGAAAAGTCTATAACACAAGAATAAACTTAAGTATGAATAAGACATCACATGAATGAACAAACCAACCAATGACATAAGACTTAAAAACGAACTAAGAATTATAATCAAGCTACTTACCAAGTACTTTTATACCTATCCATGCTACTTTAATATTTTCAGATGAAGCCTATATAGAGTGGTCGAGGTGGGGGCGAGAATGAGCTGCAAGGCTATAGAAGTTGAACTAGATTGATATCTTAACTTTTCAGATGTTATGTAACGCTTCGCTTTTCATGAACTGCCTCATGGACTCAAAGGTAAAAAGAGTAGTAAAATTTTTTAATTTTGTAAAACGAAAAACTCGATGAATTTAAAGTCAAACATAGAAATAAAGCTGACATAAAAAATAGTACAAAATAGTATCCACGAAGTCAACATAAAAATAGTTTACAAATTAATACAAGTCTCAAGAAAAAACAACAACATTAAAATAATATTTAAAACGACATAAGAAGGAAACAACTCAATCTATAGGCCTTCACTATAGCCGCACAATTCCGCACGCTCCATCCATTAACAGTGATCTGTGCTCCATATGTAAACAAAGAATAGCAGGGATGGTTGACCTACTCGTCGGCTCTCATTGAAACTTTTCCTACTCAATGTTTCTTAAGCTATGTTAGCCAATTCCATGACTTGAATTCATTTTTATCTCTCTCAGACTTTTAAGATTCATATATCCTATTTACTCCTATTTCAATGGTGTAAGTCACCCATCAAGATGTATTCAAGTTTCAGGGTGCACTTATCTCTCATTTCCTACTCTCCATGGACATTGCACTTTTTGCATTTAAGTTTGGTGCCCTCGTATGTCTTAGGCTTTGTGAAAGACTAATAGGCATGGAGGAGTCGTCGCTCAATATAAGTGACCTCTCAATCTCCCAGTATCTTTATACATGTCTACTAATAAGCGCTGGCTAGAAGCACCTCTAATAGTGCCCAACAAGCAACCTAATCAATAGTACTCTCTTGTGCCACAGACCCTAAGTGGGTGACGTTGCAATCCTATATACCAAGTAAACTCTAACCAGTCGAAATAAGTTCACGATTAGAGGTTGTGCTCCAATCATCCCTATGTGGTACTAGTTAACCCAAAATAATCAGTATGGACCCTAATCATGGCTCGAGGACCTAGGAAAGGTAAAACACAAGCTAAGGCTCGCTAATAGGTCATACATATCCTCTAGGTCATATAGCATTTAGTCCATACATCAATCCGGACATGCATAGGTATTCCAACCTCCTAACATGTTTCTAGGGGCATAAACGACATTAAATCATAAAATTATACATATTCAACAAAGTATGTGCATATTCGGCATAATACAATCTATCAAATTATGCCAAGGTGACTACTAAACATTCAGATGATCATAGTCAATTTATACATAATGGAATTCCTAAAACATATGTTCCAGTTAAACCGTCATTAGATTATAATTCAAGGCTTAGCCAATCCATTTCTCAGGCTCAATTCATCTTGTCGACTCCGACAAGTATTTCTTGCTTCAAATCCAAATGATTATTTACATAATTGGTCGACTTTTCAAACTTGATTTGAATCCTTTGAAAATTCAAAATCTCTCACTAAATAGGTCGTGCATTGAATGAAAATAAAAAATATTAGAATTGTTGAAAAATGGAGGCAAAAAAATTTAATCAAAATGTTAAAAACTGGGTCTAAAAAGGTGGATCGGTTTTAGTCTGTCGGTTCAATTGGACCGAAACCGATCCAACTGAACCAGCCGGGACCAATTCACTTTAACTATTCCTTTTTCTTAGCGACGGCACCTGCCTTTACCAACTCGGCTCTTCCTCTCACTGATTCTTCCCCTACAAACCTTGTAAGCTTATGTAACCTTCAGCAATCTCGTACATCTCTCCACGCTAATTTCAACAAGATGAGTTTCATTAAGGATCGTTTAAAATCGAGGGCTCAATTAAAAAAGAAATTAAGTGTCAATTAGTAATGCCCATGGCTTGAGTCCAAAATCTAATCATTACAATAAAATATGCTAAAACAAATGTTTTTTAGTTTGTGGGGATAGTCTTCTATTGTCGGTAGGGATATTATCGGTAGAGATAATCTCCTTTAGCAGTAATTTAAACAAGTAAGGAGGTCATGAGAGGTCCGAAAATGGGTTTAGGTATAGAAAACTAGACAAAATATCCAAAACTTCTTGTTATTGTCCCCCTCCGACACAATTTCTCCATTTCGCCATTAATTTCATTTTCAACAATTGGATAAATATTGACGAAACATTTTCTAAAATCAGAAACAAATATTAGATTCAGATTTTGCAATTTTTTTTCCTGAAATTAATCTCAAGGTTCAAATTTACATCTCTATTATGGCATATCAAACATTTACCATCATATAAAGTATTATATATCTTATCCATTACAAAATAGCAAAAAGCAAATAATCGAATTAAAATAATAATAATTAAAATTTTGAGTAAAAATTATTTATTTGCAATATGTGACTATAATGAATCAATTTGTCAACAATACCTGTCCTATAAACTAACCCAAAATCATATAATTCAAATAAAATTAAGTATTTAATTTTACGCGATTAATTTAGATTTATATCATTTTAAGTAACTCTTTTTTTTATTAATTACCTGAAGTTTAATTAACCAAACAATTACAAAAATATGACTAATATATCGATTAGACGGGGTGAGAAGAAACCTACACGATTAGAACTTGGAAGGGTATGAAATCCTTTGCCATGGGTACCATACTTTATCCACTTCATTCCCATGGCCTTGGCTTATTCACATAAACCTTGTTTTAAACAAGGGATTAGAGACTACTCATTCTCATGTCAATGGCTCCAATAAATCTCTCAAAATGGAAAGATTATTTAATAATATACCTGCAACATTGTGGTAGTTTCCTTCCGGTCAAATCATAATTTGTACATCCAAATTATAAACTACGAATGGCTTCTTGACAATTCTCCCTCCACATTGGTTAGGGAGGAGAACGAAACATTCTTTATAAGAGTGTGAAAACTTCTCTCTACCAAACGCATTTTAAAAACCTTGAGATGAAGCGTGAAAGGGCAAGCCCAAAAATGACAATATCTGCTAATAATAGTGGGTTTGGACAGTTACAAATGGGTATTAGAGCCAAGTTCATCAGGCAATGTGCCAACGAGGAGGCTAAACCCGGAAGGAAGTGGACACGAGGCAGTGTGCCAGCAAGAACGCTAGGCCCCAAAAGGAGTGGATTACGGGGTCCCACATCGGTTGGAGAAGAGAACGAATCATTCTTTACGAGGACATGGAAACTTCTCCCGTGGATTAGGGGGTCCCACATTGGTTGAAGAAGAGAACGAATCATTCTTTACGAGGATATGAAAACCTCTCCTTAACCGACGCGTTTTAAAAACTTGAGAGAAAGCCCAACGAGAACAATGTCTACAAGCAGTGGGCTTGGGCTGTTATAGTATCCTTCTCACTCAACAAGGTATAAAAGAACTTCTTTCAAACCTTATTTAAAGTCTCCATCTCTAGTCCCCAAACCCCCCTACGAAGTCTGTTCTTCTCCCAACCTTTCCAAACTACATTCAAGGGAGAGGTGGCTAACTACATTGTGTGGAAGGACATCCTTTTAAAATGCTTTCAATATGGCTCCAGTCTTATGGTTTAACGCTCCCCACGACAAAAACACTTATGTTTTAAGGAAGCTTTCAGACGATGGTAGTAAGGTGGGGAAAGGAGAGAGAGGCAAGTGTTCCTAGAGGAATGGATTTCATAAACTCCATAACAGCAATCCCATTATTCATAGTAACATAGATATATTCTCTATGCAAACAAACACAGAGAATTACTTTAAAAGGTTCAACAGATTTGCTAAGATAAAGTACCTCCCTCCCTTATACTACCAATTACATTCCTGGCCAACTCTGCCTCCAGCAGAATGTGTTGAGACAGAGAGTCTAAATTCGCTTGAACACTACAATCATAATAACCATGATTGCCAACCCCGTAAGAGTTGTTCCTAGATTCATTTCAGGGGTCGAACTTTGGGCGTTTCCTTTATGATCTGATTCAGAACCACTCCCTGCAGCTGAAGATCCATACCAGTTTGGAGTATAATTTGGTATTTTGGTCGCCACTTCAACAGCTGAATTTTTCAGGTTTCTGAGCTTTTCCACACAGCCGGAACCAAATTTGCGAGCCTTCATGGTTATGCTTTCTTTATGATCTGATCCAGAAGCACTCTCCATAGTTGAAGATCCATGCAAGAAGCCTGGAAGATGAGTTGGTATATTACTCACCATTTTAATTACGAAATCTTTCATATTCCTCAGCTTTTTAACCACGCGTGCTCCTGATTCCCCCTCTTGGGTAACATCTCCTTCATCCTCCGTATCAGAACCTTCATGAAATTTAACTTCATCAAGTTCTGCAGCAGAAATAACATAGTTTCAGCCCCAAAAAACTAAATTGGATTCAAAAGAAATGAACATTTTGATTACTGGTTTTGTATGTCTGGATGAGTTCCTTGACATCAGAATTCTCAAGCACAGCTCTGAATACATTTTGGTCACAGGCGACGGCGGAAACAATATTCTGGAGAACAAATGGAATGTTGGAAGAAGTTTTGTCACCATTTCTCTAGAACTTCAAGAATTATAATAGATCCATTGAACCTTAGTGTCGTGGTATAATTAATCAAATTTAATGCGTTAAAATTAATTACCTGGATTGTAGAGCTACAGCAAAGCAAACGGAATGCTTCATGAACATGTTCACGCCCTGGATTACTTGCATCGTTCTCCATGATTACACCAAATCCGTTATCTACCATCTCATTGTTCAGAGAGAGAGCAATTCCCGGTATGAATGAAGTATCTGATTCAAAGTATTTAGGCGACGACAGATACATCCTGGAATTAAAAAAAAAAAAAGTACACAGAGTTGTGAGAAAATGACAAAAATCGTCAGACGGAAAATGAAGTATGCAATCAAATAAATTCACAATAGAATGAGATGGAATTTTGGGGGATCTTACGCATCCAAGACCTCCTTCAACTCAGCGGTGGCTTCCTTAGCTTCTTCAAAACTAGGAACGCCTCCAAAAACGAGTCTAGGGACTGGCTCTCCGATAGGCTTGGCAGAGAGGGGCGAGGAGGACGAAGTGAGAGCAGAAAATGAAGTAGAAGAAGAGGATGCATAGCAGTGTTCCGGCGATTGAAGGGGCGGAGTTGTTTGAAAACGGCGTCTGAGAACTCCGACTTCGGCTGCGACCATAGACGCGCCTCTCGCAAGTCCGGTTAGCATGATTAGGGAGAGTGATGAGGCGAAAGCGTGAACTGAAGTGTGTATACGCTTTCAAACCCTAATGACTCTTGAAGTGAAGCGATGACAATGGAGACTTATGAAAGGGGGGAAAGACTCGAGACTGGAATATAACAGCTTCACCACTAAGTTATTACTCCTAGTCTTAGTCTTCTTTTATTATTCTTTTTCCTTATTCTTTATTCTGTGGGACCTACACCTTCTTTCCTTCTCATTCCATAAATTAGACTGCATTCAATAGGAAATTACGGAAATAGATGAAATATAGAATTTTAGTTAAGATCAACCAAGTAAGTGGCTCTATTTGCTGTCCCGTTGGAAAATTTGTTTTATATAGGAGGACATATGCTCAATGGCCTTGCACGTGTCATATGTGTGATATGCATTGTGATGTGATGGTATGATTGTGTCTTTATAAGATAAGCTAAATGGTATGATGATATTAATGAAATGTTAAGTTATGTAATGTATGAGATGCCCTGATGCATATTGTGAATGAAATGATTTATGAAAGTTTACTCGTGCATAGTACTAAACGCGATATGTGATGAAAGAATGGGGTTGTCTTGCATAATTTATTATGCCACCATGAAAGTATGGAGATTTCATGCATATTTGTATATTCGTGTGTGCATTGGGATACTTCCCATTATGATGAGTACAAATGTGTATACTAAGAGACAAAAATGTCCCCCAAATTGCTCCATTTATAAATTATTGATTCAATTGATTCCCTAACAAAAGCAACCTACCAATACAATGATTCTCATTCTTTTTTTTTAAATATAATTACAAGAATTTTTTAAATTTCTTTATTTATTAATGTATATATTTTTAATAATGTTGGGCAACAAGGGAGTAATTATTACAACCTAATATTCAGATCAAAACAAATCCAAATCCCATTAATCAAGGATTATTGGACAACAAAATTAAAAATAAATAAATAAATAAATAAATAACAGAAGATATTCCCTTTACACTAATAAAGCCTACGTTCCCGCAAAATCAGCCCACTCTTTCCATGTCTGGCCCACTGGCAGTCCGTCCACCCTTCTTCACTCAGCCCACATGTTATTTTATTTATGGATAGGAAATTACTAAATGTAAAAATGTTACATAGGTGCATTAAATTATCAATCTTGAGTGGTCAATAAAAATGTATAAATTGTTAAGACATACCATTTCAAATTATCTTTAATTAGGTTCACTTTATTTGACTCATTTCTTTACCTACACAATTGAGAGATAATTTAGTTACTGCTAAGGCAAAGCTTCAAATCAAATATGCAAATCATATGGTTTGATTTATTGTAACTTAAACTCACCGCCCTCAAATATTGTTATCTTTAGGCTTTCTCTTTTGGGCTTATGTTTAAGGTTTTAAAAACGCGTCTACTAGCGAGAGGTTTCCACACCCTTACGTTGGCACATCGCCCCGTGTCTGCCTCGGATACCATTTGTAACAGCTCAAGCTCACTGCCACCAAATAATGTCTGGCTCATTGTGAGATCCCACATTAGTTGGAGAGGGGAACGAAACATTCTATATAAGGGTGTGGAAACATCTTCCTAGAAGGCATGTTTTAAAAATCTTGAGGGGAAACCCGAAAGAGAAAGCCCAAAGAGGACAATATCTGCTAGCGATGTGCTTGAGTTGTTAAAAATGGTATCAAAGGTAGACACCGAGCAGTGTGCCAATGAGGATGTTGAGCCCCGAAGGGGGTGGACACTGGGCACTGTGCCAGCGAGGATGTCAGCGAGATCCCTAAACTCGGTTAGTTTTTACAACATAGCTTGGTTTTTGGAATTGTGGATAGAAATTGGATAATAAAACAAATAAAAATATATAGGATAGCTTAATTTTAAAAAAATAAAATTAGGTTTTAATAAATTTGGGATGAAATCAGATAGTTTATTACATAAATAAAAATGAGATGGTGATAGCAAACTCTGCCACTAAGAATTAAGTGATAAAATGTAAGAAATGGAAATCAGAGGTCAAGCTTGAATGGAACTCCAGTGGCCGGAAGCCAAGTATGGCCGGCGATGAGTCTCCGGACGGTGAACTTAGAGGCCACATTTTGGGTTGTAATGGCATGAAAACCAGGCCATCTGACTCGAAGCCGGGTGGAGGCTCTGGGCCCAAAATTACGATACTCCCCATAATACAACGTATCTTGAGCAAATCTAGTACCTTGCCACGCCAACCAACCCATTGGGCTCACCAAGCTATCAATATAGCTTCTCATAATGACGGTCCGCGAGTACTTCTTCCAGGGCCGCCCCAAGTACGTCTTCACAGAACCAATCATGGGCTGCAAATCAGCCGCCGCCCGTATTTGCGAGTTGTGGATCGAGATTCCGCTGTTCTGAAATGGGTCCTCTCGGCCCTGCGCTGTGATCACGTTCACTTGCCCCTTTAAAGGCCTTCTCACGTAAATCAAGCAGTTCTGTAGAACAACCGCCGCGTTGCCAAAAATGAAGTCGATTGTACCGTAAACGTAGCATTGCTTGTAGAATTGTCTCTGTGACAGCACCATGAGTGTGTCTTGGTAGCCCTCGAAGCTGCACCGATGGAACACTGATAGGTCCGACGATGACCGCAGTGCCACTGCTTGCCCCATTCTTGGACCGGCCGTGTTCACGAACCTTATACCTCTAGCCATGAACCCAGGACCCTGGATACCTGATCGGAAAGATATTTAGTTCTGAATTATACCTTACCATATATATCATATTTAAACAGTGTAGTGACATATATTCACCTGCTGTTGCAGAATTGAAGGTGGTGAAGCCGGCGGCGACGCTTCTTCCACTTGTAATCACCGTAAATCTAATCCCATCTCCGATCAGCATTATATTCGCATTATCATTCCCAACTTCAATGTTTTCTCTATAAACCCCACGCTTTATGTAAATTACAAAGCGGCTTCTCCCACGCCTTCTCGCGGCGGCGTTGATCGCCGCCTGAACCGTCCGGAATTTGCCAGACCCATCTTTCGCCACCACCAAATGAGCTCTCACCCTCGCCGATTGCAACAATTTCCGATCACCACTAGAAACCCATCTCGGAAATCCATTTTGATATTCTCCTGCTCCCGTTGTTCTGCTTTTAGTCTCTTCCTCTAAGAATCTCCCATTGATGGCCAAACAATTGCTAATCATCTTGGAAACATTCTGACATTTGATGGGAGTTATAAAATCGGTGACATTGAGATCCGCCGCGCCGGAGCTGCACATATCGATGTTAGTGAGAGCAGAACTGAGCCAAGTTTGCGCATCGAAATCCGTACAATGGCGGCGGCGAGTACCACCGTCGAGACATTGGATGGTGCGGTTTAACTGAAAAACGGTGTCGTTATAGAGGTTGAAGCAATCGGTCCAGGCGGCTCTCTGGCGAGTGGTTTTACAGGTGGGACCGAATCGGGTCACGTAATTTTGAGCCTTGGCGGCTCCTTCCAATGTGGTTTTGATCGCCAATTTTCGAAATTCCAGTCGGTTTTGGGGAGGAGATTTGAGGGGTGACATGAAGAAAATGCAAACCTTAGGATGCGGCGTCGTACTGCACCATTTGTTGATGGTGTTGCCGCTGGTTTTTGTTGGTGAAGAAGAGACATTAGAAAGAAGAGCGAAAAGGGATATGGAGAAAAATGCGATTTGGATGAGTGGAGCCATTAATTCCGGCTAATTTGAGGTGTGCTAAGATATTTTGGATTTGAAGGAAGAAGATGGAATGATAATGACAGGAAACAGAAGATGGGATTCTTCTTCTTCTTCCAATTCTTCCAATTCTTTTTTAAGACGAAAAAGAATTAATTATTTTTGCGTAGCTTTTTAACTGACAATGTATGTCAGAAAGTGGTGGGAGCAGGTTTGAGAAACAAGGAAACCTTGTTTTTTTTAGATTTTTTTTTTGTTTTTGTTATGATATGATCTATATAAGAATACCAAACCCATCAATGCTCTCTCTTTTTTAAGTTTATTAGCTTCCAATTCACTCTATATCTTATAAACATAATTTTTCTTAGATTCGTTAGCCGATATTATGCACTTTAACTCGTTTGTGAGATACCACATCGTTTAATTTAGAGAGTAGAACCAAGCATTCTTTATTCCATATTCATTTTTTTAGACATTCCAAACAAAATTTGAACCGAAATTAGTTTTAAAATCCTTAAATAAAAAGAGAAACAGATGACTTGAATAATGACACTTTTGAAGTACCCTTCCTTCCTTCCAATTCATGCATTAATCATTACAAAATGTTAAGAAACGTAGACTTCCTTCCAAGACAAACTTATTATTTGACCTTTTATTAAAACTATGTGATTCAAAATTAAATTATTTAGGAGCCCCGAGTAGCTCAATAATTTATATTTAGATGGTATTAAAAATAATAATAGAAACTTAAGCTTTGATTTATGAATTTAAAACCTGTTTAAGTCAAGCTCATATAACATTAAGTTTTCGTAGCATTTAAGATAAATAGACTGTTAATTTAAATAAACTAAGCAATCTACCAAAATTTGAAATCCAAATACTTCATCATTCATTATTATCTTAATATAAGCAGATTGGATCTCTAAGTTTTGTGGGATTAAATTAAATTAAAATGTGGGACACCCATGTGATACATTTTTATTTTAATTTTTTTCCTGTTAAATTTTAGTCTATCTATTTTTAATAAATCTAAATTTAATCCTTCTAAATCAAATTTATCCATTTTTATTAGATAATAATGATAATAATTCATAAAGAAAGTATATAATTTTAAGATTTATTGTTCGTAAAATGACTAAATTTGGATATTTAAAAAGTATATAATTTGGTGGATAATTAAATAAGATGATGAATGTAATATAGGCTAAGCTTGAAGATTAAGTATGTCATTAATATATGAATAGGGTTCCACTTATTATTTGATAATTGTTCAACAAGTTATCAGATGCCTTCACATTTGGCTTACTATAATATTATTTGAGCAACTACGTCATCATAACAAGATGTCGTCAGAGCATTATACATATATATATATAATGTTTCTTTTTTTTTGCTCATATTTTGATTTTGATTAGTAAATTATTGAATCACTTATCAATAATGGTCTCTAACGGTCGAGAATTGGAAATTTAAAATGTTTATTACTCCTAATAATTTCATCAATAGAAAACTGATAAGCAATCTAGAAGTTGATTAATTAATTATTTGAGCTTATATTTTAATTTTTAATGTTTCCATGTGAAGAAACAATATAATTTAGTAGAGGAAATATAAAATATTAAACATTTCATCCTAATTTTGACCTAAGATGTAGAGTTGATGGGATAATAAATGCAAGACCTAATCTTACTTTACTATTAAGAAATAATTAAAGATTTCTCCAAGTTTGTTTTTTTTTTGAAGTTTGATGTATTGTGTATTATTATGAGTATTATGTTTCAATCTTATGAGTATTACAATGAAAACACCGTATCCACATACTCATAACAACATACACAAACTCAAATCAAGGACTAACACAAAATTCATGAATTTGTAATAACCCAAAATTATGAAAGAAAAAAAAAATCAAAGATGTCCCACGTATCGAAAAAGTGGAGGGTTGGACTCCATTATAAAGGAAAGGACCTTGGCATATTAAATAACAACAATGGCTCTATTTCATCTCACTTAGGTGGTTCGGAGAATATATTTTTTAACGACTCCATGTCGACTTCTCAGTTGATCCGACTTGGATCTGATAAGCTATGACCATTTTTTACTAGTTTCAACTCTTCCGCATTCAAGATTTGTACGCCTCCTTTTTAGCTCATTTAAATTATTTGGAGTTAAGTTTAAGTTATTTTATGCAAATTAGGTGAATGATGGTGGGATTCTTTAGGTAGAATTAAATTTCAAGAAGTAACTTTTAAGCTAACATCAAAGGAGCGTAGTGACTTGAGCCTAGGCCAACTAAGTAAGTGACTCCACTATCGGTTTGGTTGGATAAATTATATTATGTATGATAATGTGTGGTTTGTGGGCCCCTACATGTGTCATATGTATGAGTGGTATGGTATGCTAGGCTATGATATGTCATGTTATGGTGTGGTATGCTATGTTATGTCATGTTATATCACATTATGCTATGATAAGGTATGCGATGTGATAAGCGATTTATTTTGTGATCATGTCATGTTGTATAAAGTTGTTATGGAATCGTTAATCTATAATGCATAAACTTCATTAGACTATGTCATGAAGGCTAAGTTATGTATAAAACAATATATAGGAATTATGTAGGCATAATTCACAAACTTACTATGCTATAGATGAATGAAAGTTTGTCTTGCATCATACATTAAGTCATGGTTATAATTTGTGGGGACTTCATGCATATTTGTGTGACACATGCGTCTGGATACTTTCCCAATATGACAAATATAGACGCATATATTATGACTTATGATTTACGACATTATGTTCACCATGATGTTATGCAGGCCCTTTCTCTCTATGGTGTTCGGTAAAATTTCCTATTTTTTTTTATATTTATAAATAACATGCGGCCATGTGTCAGCCTTCGGATGGTTCATATTGTGCCACGTCATGGAAGTCATGGAAGTGCCCCACGTTATTCCACGCAGGATTTTTCCTCCAATTTTAATTTTATTTTGTTGATGATTTATTTTCTCGCTTAAACTTCGTTTTGCTTTTAATGAATCAAGATGCGTCCAAATTGCCTTTACAATTTGAGACACTTAAAACTAAAATTACAAAACTTTTGTTTCCAATCATCAAAGTATTTGATTTGATTGAAGTCTTAAAGCTAAGTATTTGATGTTATTCTTGAATTATAGTTTATAGTTTATGATATATATCTTATTTGATCTTTTATTAAAAATAAATATCTAGGTATTTATGTTTTATTACGGCTTACCATGGGTATCTCATATTTACGTTTAATATAGACAAATATATTATATTCATTTATTGCTCTTTCCTTCTTTCCATATATTTTGTAATTTATTTAATTATCTAAATGATTATAAATAGATAACTTTCACCCACGGCCGTGGTTTTAACCAATATTATCATGGTATCATAGCCTTTTTGATTTAGTATCTCTGATCCTTTATTTTCAATGGCTTCTGAATCATCTACTCATCTTCTTCTCCACCACCATTAGCGGCTTTGACGCCGCAGGGGCAGTCTCCATGGCTACCGCAGGCGGAGCCGATTGATTACTCTTTGGTTCCACCCTTTTGGCCTCCAAATCATACTTCGCAGGCCCACTCTTCACCATACTTTGTACATACAATCTCACGTTCTCCAACACAATCGGTTTCTCCTTAGCCAACATAGCATTTCTCATTTTCTTCCCAATCGACGCTTCATCCTTCACAAAAACTCTAACCTTAGGATCCTCATCAGCGTTTTCATCAGAAATATACGGAATCTCGACAAACCCATCGACCTTCTTTAGAGATTTACCTTCGAAATCCGGGCGCCGCACTGGCCTCTTCGCCAACCAAGTCGCCGCCGGTCTCCTCGCCAAAATCGACTCCTTCGTCCATTGTGGCAACTCTTCCAGCTTCAACATCGTCCTCGTCCTTTGCTTTGGGAGACGTGGCTCCCTCTCCGTCCATTGGAACTTCACCACCTGCTATGGCGTCGACTACTTCTCCATTGGCTCCGCCTACTATTCCGTTGCCAGCCTCCACTCCTGGCAATGGTGGTGTTGTAAACAGAATCGTTGTCTCTGGATCTATCATTGTGGCTCTTCACACACTCCTGATGGTTTCTTTATTAGTCAGTTAAAATATGCTCGAGATATTCTTACTCGTGCTCATTTGCTTGATAGCAAAGCAGTCCATAAGGCGCAGACCCCACTCTGTCTCCGCCTTCTCTCTTTCTTTTTTCGTCTAAAATACACCCCAGAGTCCGTATTCTCAGTTTATGTCCTCTTCTTCCACTCTTGTTCCTCTCTTCTTCATAGCCACCATCAAACCCTCTTTCTCTAGCTCTATTCTCAGAATAGAGCCATTGCTCTAATTCTGAAGCCTATTGTGTCTCTATATAGTCCACACCTCATGGAATTCTTATCCGATTTTCCATTCTCTCTCTGTTTTTTTGTTCTATTCTCAGCTTGACCAAGGCCCTTCAAATGACCCCCTCTCTCTATTCTCCTTCTTCCTATGGGTTTTCCCTCCTACTTCGTGGGTTAGACATATTCTCGTCGAAGCCAAGGTAGCATCGCCGCTGCCTGACGATCCCTCTACAGTTTTCGATGGCCAAGAAAATACTATGTCGCCCAACCCGATGTCTCCTTCGAACTAGATTGTTGACATCTTCACAAAAAGTGTTTCTCGACTTCACTTTGAATTTTTCAGAACCAAGCTTCACATTCGTTCAAATCCGACGATCAGCTTGCAGAGGGTGTTAAGGATATTTAGTCATGAATTATAGATTACCATATATATCATATAGGCATATATATCATATTTGATCTTGACTTACCATAGGTATCATGTTTACCTTTAATATAGGCAAATATATTTATCCATTTATTGCTTTTTCCAATTGTTCCTTTCTTTTCTAATTTATTTGATTCTCTAAATGATCATAAATAGAGAACTTTCACACTTTAGGTGTGGTAGTTTTCGCAAATATTATCAATGATCCTCGTATTTAATCTTCGTATTTTTAGTAAAAAAAAAATACAATCAAATAATTAAATTCTCCATTATTAAACAAATAAGACAAAGAAGAAGAAGGAAAAAAAAAAAAAAAAAAAAAGGGTCCATACTCTCCTGAATATACATTTACAACAGCTTTTACACCTATAAAAGTGAAAGGAAATTATGCTTGAAGGTAACTCCATACTTCATCACACTCTTCAAGATTTTATATTAGATTGGGCCTGTACGACCACCATTCATCTTGCTATGCATAATGCATTCCACATGTCCATGTTTCGCTTTCATATTTGGTCGACCTGAACATACCGTACATTACAAACCGTCAAGGATAATGAGAGTCTGAATTATGAGGAAAGACCGATTAAAATTCTAGCTTGAAAAGTAAAGGTTCTACGTATCAAGGAGATAGTCTTTGTTAAAGTAATGTGGCAAGATTTTTAAGGAGAAAGCTACATGGGAATTAGAGGACGAGATGATGGAGGAATACCCTGAGTTATTCCATATGTAAGATACTTGTGAGGACAAAAATTTCTTTTTTAGATGTGTATGTTGAAAAAAAAAATACTATCACGAGTTGGAGGTTGAATTTGAATCCGATTAGAGTCTTTGTGGATATAACCTTTTGGATTACACTAAAACCATTATATTCTCAATTGTAACTAAATCTTATCGCACTAAAATATCTCATCAATCTCTCGAACTTACCAGGTATTTTGTCATTCTGGTATCGACTTTGCTTTGGTATTCTAGACCTTTTCCTACTATTTTCAATCGTTCTAGAGCCAATTTTTTCTATTTAGCCAATTAAAAATATTTAGATTCAATTTGGTTTAATTAGGAAAGTTAGGTGATAAATTTCCTTAAAGATGTTCTAATTATGACGTCATGGAACACCATATGAATACTCATATCTCGACAAGAGGGATTCAACGAACATCAATGCAGAAGATTAGTGACTTCGACTTAGGCCTACATGTAAGTGACCTTACTGTTGGAACACTTGCGGACTAGGTTGGATGAATTGTATATTGTATGAATAACACGTACTTTTATGGCTTATCTACGTGTTATTACTTGTATGATATAATCTTTATTACTTTTATGTGATACACGTACTTCCAGTATGTCAATACATGTATGTTATGATACCATGTTCACGTTATGCCTATGAGAAACTTTATGAGCCATATATGATAATAATGAATGATATGCTATATGTACGTATATGTCTCATAGGAAAGTTTATACCATGTTCAAGAGCCCGCTTAGTGAATTCATGCTCACCTACGAGATATGCTAGAGCCTAAAAAATAGTCATGTTCACTATGAATTATGATTGCATTTTCTTACTCATATGTAAGGTCACGTATTGCGTATTTTTAAATACTCAAACCATGTTTAATATTTTTTCAAGTAAAGGAAAGGGTCTCAGGTATGGATGACAACGTCAATTAAGAGGATTATGGAATAAAGTCACGGTAGTTAAATTTTCATATTTAAATTATAGTTTCTATGTTAGGATAAGTCAACGACATTTACTTTTAAACTAGGATAAAATATGTTCTGTTATTATTAATTTTGAAATGAATTTATTAATATTTAAGTCTATTACTTTTTAATGATCTTTCTACCTACAATAGTCATATATGATAATGACCATATTTAAAAAGAAGTTGTTACAATTTTAGTGTATTATATTATATATGAAAAAATTATATTGAAAAGTGAAATTACCCATTAAAAGTTACTTTAAAAGAAATAATAATAAAAAAAACGAGAAAATAATTATGTAGGGAATATGGAAAATTTCAGAATTGCAATAGCTTCCCTGTTCTCTCTTAGACATCTCTATATATTAGTAATTTTGTAATCTGAAAAATTATATTTAATAGGTTTAGGGTTTAGGGTTTAGGGTTTAGGGTGTTTTGGGAATTCACAAATTGTGGGCTGTAAACACTCCAACTGGGCCGCTTGACATGGGCACACCAAGTAGACCAATTTTCCTACACTCAATCGACAACATTCTCCATGGGCTGGCCACAGTCCAGACCGACAGAACCCTTCCTAATGCTAGGAACTCATTGGTTCGACGTCTTAATAGGCCTTGCATGCCTAAATTACCCCGTCTCTTCAGTTCACTGATTGCTGTTTGTATAAATAGTGAAATGCATAAAAGAATCTTTTAAATACTTTAATGGACGAAAATACCCATGTCACAAATTTATACAAATATGATGTAATTTTTAACAACTAAACAATATAAATATGATATATATTAATTAATATACTATGATCACATTGATTATATTAAAAGTTACAAGTTCGATAGTTCGGGCACGCACGAAATAGTTTTAAAGATTTGTTAAAAACAAAGAAAGCATATGTGTTTAAGGTTTTTTAGGTTAAAAGATCTCTCCCCTCCGGTTGTTCTTTCTGCTTCATTTATTTGTTTTAGTATATTCCAATCGTGGGCCACATCCAACATTTGGTATCGGAGTTAGGATGCTGAAACAAATGTCATCACCATACAAAGTCGTCAGAGAAGATATGACGAAGATAAAGAGCGGAAAGGAAGAGAGTGTAACACTCCAGTACCCGTGTACTCATAAAGATTAACTACGCATCATGATCGATAAAGATGTGTGTTAACTTACAGACACAAGGCGTGTGGGATGCCATCGAACATGGTGACATTAAGAAATGTAAGGACAGGATGACTCTTGCCACCATCTACCAAGTAGTCTCGGAGGACATCCTTCTCATGTTGGCAGAGAAGACTCAACAAAGGCAACGTGAGAGACGCTGCAAATAATGCATGTGAGTGTGAATCGTGTCAAGGAAGCAAATGTGTAGACCTTGAAGATTAAGTTCGAGGCTATCCGCATGAAGAATAGTGAGTTAAAAGAAGACTTTGTCATGAAGTTGATGATGATCGTCAGCAGCATCCGTTCGTTAGGCAATGAGGTGGAGGAGATCTCTGTCATCAAGATGTTCCTTCGAGCTGTCCCCTCGAGATTCATGAGGATTGTTTTGAGCAGTTCGGCGACCTTAATAACATGTCAGTTAAGGAGGTCGTTGGTTGTCTCTAGGTCCATGAGGAGAGATTTGTGGCTACGATGAAAGAGAAGATGAAAAACATCTCTTACTGACACATGAGGAGTGGCTCACACGGAAAAAAAGAAAAGATGCGGCTGCTTCTTCCTTTTCAGGTACGAATGGACATGGCAACTACAACAAGGAAAGTAGAGATCGTGAGCATGGCTGTAATCGTGGTGGCAAAGGAGGTCGTGAAAATACCTCACAAATCCATGACAATGTCAATCTTTAGAAGGACAAGAGTATGATCAAGTGTTACTCTTGTGGAATATATGGGTACTATGCGGTAGAGTGTCGCAAGAAGAAGCGCGATGAGGAGGAAAACTTCACACTCATGCATGATCAAGAGTCCACACTGATGTTGGTTGAGAAGATATCCAACCTGTTGATGCTCAATGAAGAGAACAAGAGAGCTCAGACGAGAGCACAAGGAGATCCACAACAGAGGGTGGACCAAAGAATTTTCGTTCAACAAGTCATAACATGCCGGTAGTAATAACACTATTTTTTTTTATATAAGGTCAATTACAACTAGTAACACTCTCCTCACTCATACTCACGAGGCATGCGATATTACTCACTTTGAAAACGCCTCGAATTTGGATTGATTCAAACATGGATGTGTAATTGGCAGTGCTACACAAGTGAGAGTTTGTTTGTGGAGAAGTTTCTCATAGTTGATTAGATCCTCCATCATATTGGATTACATCCCCAAATAATAGCCAGGTTAATATACATCTCCATTTATTAATCTTTGTATTATCAATAAATTTCTAACTTTTTTCTATCACAATTTGTTAATAACAACAATAATTTTCATGGAAAACGAATAGAAACTTAAAAAAAAAAAAAAAAAAAAAAAAACCGACAATAAACAAACCTCATATGAAGCATTTTTATTTTAAAGATCTGTTAAAAACAAAGAGAAGAAAATTAAAGATTAAAAAATACATGGACATTAAATGAAATCACCAAATGGTATTTGAAGGATTATATTTAGAAACCCAAGGAGAGTGAAGAGTGAAAGGTGTAGCTTGAATTTTGGCAGTGGAAGAGCAGAGCAGAGAAAGTAAAAGAAGGGGCAGCAAAATGATGCAAATTACAGAGTCAATTAAAAGAAACAGTAGCTGTCGCTGTCGCTGTCGCTTGCAACCTCTGAGCCTCCCTCACCTTATCTTCTTCCCTCTCTTTTCTGGTCTTTGTCTGAAAGCAGAAGAAGAAGAAGAAGAAGAAGATATTTCTGGTCTTGCTTTGGCTTCTGTTTTTGCAGACACATTATGTAAGGGAACACTATCTCATATTTATTGTATTTGTTCTCTAACCAAACAACAGCTTTTCTTTTCCTTTTTACTGCCATTTCTCTGCACCATTTCACCTTCTTCTTCTTCTTCTTCTTATTCGCAAACCCTACTTTTCTTTAACATGGTTTTTCCCCACGGTGGCCCGGTTTGAATTACAACATGAATGTTTTGGGCCTTACCCATTCCTCCGCCGTGGCCGCCGCAGCCGCAGCCGCCGCCGTCCGTTGTCACTTGTAGCCACTATTTTCATTCAATATTATGACTTTTTGTTTATTCTGTCCTCTCAATAATTAATGAAGAATGAAAATAATGTTGAACTGTCTGTCGTTTTCTATTAATTTCTCTAATTTACATAAAGAATATCTCAAGAAAAAATAGGAAAAAGTAAATAAATAAAGAGGAAGCAAGCACTTAATCGATGTTGGAGGCTGATAATGGACGGAGTCACAATAGATTGGTAGATATTTTTTCTATGATGGAGACCCATGACATAGCCATCAACTCGACACTCGTTTTGTATGTCCTTATCTTTACTTAATTTTTTTTATCGGTTGAATATTAAAAATATTCAATAAATAATCCTAGTTGAAAATTAGACATGCATACAAAATCAAAGAACGTGTAATGTGCAATTAAGGACCTAAATTTGTTTGGTTAAAAGTAAATGTAATGTGGTGTCCACTTAATTGAGTTTTCTGATGATATACATGTACGAGTCTTTATGGGCTTTATCTTAACTAATCGAGTTGACATCAGGTTAGGGGAGTCGAGCCACTTTGAAACAACAAAGCTTAAAAAAACGAGATTTCGGGCGAAGCACCCAAAATCCGTCCCCTATTCTCTTGCCCTCTCAATCTACAAGTAACCATTGCTCACTTCTCTTTAGCACTCAGATCCGAGACCTACACAATCCGAGAGGGAGGGTACTCGAAAACCAAGGACGATTGGTAACGCGGGGATTAGGTCTATGTTGATGTCAAGTATATCACTCTATGCAACAACCTTCGCTTCTCAATGGTAATATAGGGGTGTATGACTAGTCACTAAAATCATATCTATACCCGCCATGACTAATATACCCTAAAATATACTATAGGGAAGATGTGACTAGTGGTCAATTCTTCCCACCCGTGTTATATGTTATCAATGTCATTGTTGTCGCTTAATTGCTTTTTAGCCTAACATTGGTTTCTTTAAAATTATTTTCGATGTATTTTCTCGCTCACGTTTTCTAAAACATTTCTCTCAAACGTGACCCGAGACTCGAGCATACGCGATATTGTTCGTGAAATTTGAATTTCACACATCTAACTTGTTCGTTGGGTTAGAACAAGTGCCGCACAATCACTCTTCCACTGCCACAAGAGTGCGATTGTGACACCAGGCACATGAGGTACATATATGAGCCCACCGGGTGGATCCATGTGTGCGTGCGTAGGCCGTGTGTAGAGAAGTACCACACATCCAACTTTACCTGGACTAAAAGGAGGGTCGTGCTATGACGCTTGTAAAAGGGTAGATCTCATAATGATTGTTTGAGTATGCATTTCCCAACTCCAATAGTAAGGTTACTTGTTGAATATTTTTTAAAATATTCAAGTCACGTGTTACTCTTATTTTTTAAATAAAGGTAAGGCACCTCTATGTGGATGGATAACGGCGATGTTGTGATGACCATAGTATTCATCGTTTTCTTTTAATAGTTTATGGGTAGTTCAGGGCATTCGTTGTTGCATTTGAACTTATGTTAATGTTTTCTTTTACTATATTGTTGACATTGTTATATTAAACGAATATACAAGTCTATGACTTTGTTTTAATTTTTTTTTTTAATGATTTCTCTGAACGTATTAATTATATCTTATATGTAGTGACGTCTCTAGGTGTGTTACACAATTTAACATGAGATGTCATGAAACAAAACATATCAGTGAATATAAGTCTTGTGATGGTTGTACTACGAAAAATGAAATAATAAAGTAATGTATAATAAATAAAAAAATCGAGAAGAGGTTAAAATCCCAATTTGGGCATTTGGAGGCCACCCCACACCTTATATCAGCCAATAGGAAGCTTCCCAATGAGAAGTGAGTGATGTGATTGGCCAACTTGTATCTGATTTGGCAGAGACAATTGCTACCTTGAGCTCTAAAGTTTGAAATTGAACCTACAATGTTTAATGGATGTGTCGTCCCTCTACAACACATTTTAAGCCTAAAATTGGAGGGTTTGAGTAAGGAAGGAACCATCGACCTTACAGATTTGGCCAAATTGGAAAAGAGGAGAAAAACACGTGATCGAGTTGGAAATTTGAATAAAACACGTGATGAAGTTGGAATTTTTTTTTGGATGAGTCAATTTTTTTTTTCAAAATTCACTCCCTATCGTCTATCCTAGTTTTTTTTTTCATTTGTTATTTTTCATCTGAAAACTCTTGAATCATGAGTTTCGATAAATAAAATTTTAGATTTTCAATTTTTCTCCTACAAGCTAAATTACGACTTGTGGCCTATTTCATTCGTTTTTTGCATTCATGTTTTTTATGAAAGCATAGAAGATTGAAAGACATTGTTTCGAGAAAACTTTGGTAAAGCTCTCTATGGTAACAATTTTGACCCTTTAATATAAATGGACAAATTCTCCCTTTACACTGAATCTAATTACCTAAAAAACATTCCTACAATATGAAAGCTTATGCATGCACTGAAATGTGAAAGCTAAAAAACATCCCTTTACACTGAAATGTACGAGGAGTTTTCTGATGCACCACCTTTAAGTAATGTTATGAATGATGTAATGTATGAAAGCTTATGCATGCATGTTGCCTAGGGTACTATGTGAGGAATGTATGAGGTTGTGCCGCATGAATGATTTAAGATGAAAAGTATAGGGACCTCATGCATACTGTATGTTCACATGCATCGAGATACTTCTCCTTTTATGATGAGTACTGACGCATACACTATGATGATAAGATGACCATCATGCTTGACATGATGCACGGCGATCACTATACCTCCGAGTGTCCTGCTACAACCAACTAGCCCGACCAACAAGCCCAAGGGGTGTGCGAGCTCGCCTGGTGGGCCCACGCTTGCACGTGTGGGTCGTGTGTAGGGAAGTACTATACAAAAGTCCCGGTAAAAGTTCTATTTTTCATTCTTTAATATGGTATCAGAGCATCATTCTTAACATGATATCAGAGCCATCATTCTTAACCTTTCGGTGGCACCGAAGAATTATTTAAAGGATATGATATTGTGATTGAGTTACATGGATTGCAAATACACATATTCACCAAACAAACCAATTAGGGTTAAATGGTTTGTTAAAATTAATACAAATTTTAATAAAAATGAATTCAGAAACACATGGCAGTGGTATATGTTGTTATGAATGCATTGAAATGGGTTGGAATAATTTATTAATGGCATCAAAGGCCACTTGTTTGCTTTGGAGTTCGCAACAAAAACTAATCCATTCGCCCATCACACCACACACTCTTAACTTAGGGAAAAAGATAGTATGCTTTTCATAAAGCCTTTACCTTTCTTGTTATTTTCAATTCTCACAAAAGCCCATGAGAGTTGTTGAGTGCGCTGAATTTCTGGGTGGAATCATGAGTTTTTAACCCAAAATTCCCTAAAAAACATGAGATTTTAATTAATCCTGTTGGGACCATTGCTTATGACCAGCAACCCACTTGGGGCACTTAGGGCTGAAATAACAACCCACCACTCTTGAGTTCAATAGCTCAACAATGGGTTGAAACTTCACACACCTTGGGGTTTTGTACTGATTTATAGAACCTCCCATGCTTATGGCATAATCCATCAGCTTGTCAAACGTCCCACTCTCCACCACCTTGATCTCCAGTGGTCCGATCGACTTATCGGCCACTCGCCCTTGTCGGTATACGCTGTTCAGTGACTCCTCTATGGTAAGACAACAATCTTCCAACACGGACGGCGGCACCGGAGTTGCTGAGCCACCCTTCTGATTCAGCTCCCAATACAGCACGTAATGCCCCGGAATTGTTGATGTGTTGGCATGGCTTGTGTACTCAGCCAATGTTGCCTCGAATGGCACCAAATGGTTCATTGAGTTTTTCACTGCGTTTTGAAGCTCCACTTCGTCTGTCTTATCCGAATCAATGCTTAGAACCACGTTCTTCCTGCAAATGAAGTTGAATTGTGGAGCTTTGTTTTTGAATCCTGCCACTTTTAGGATATCGCCTACTCGATAACGATACAAGCCTGTTCAATTTCAAATCCCATGTCACATGTGTTAGAAATTACGACTCTCCACGATGATATGATATTATTCACTTATAAATCCATGATCATTATCTAAATTAGTCAGTGTAGGACAATCTCCCAACAATCCTCCATAACATGCGCAACAAAAAAATGAATATGAAGAGAGAAAACTAATTAAATTGGTTAATTACCGGCGTAGGTAGTGACGACGAGCTCATATTCTTTGCCGAGTTCAACGTCGGTGAGATCGACGAGTTGTTGATCATTGAGAGATTCGTCGTTGTTGGAGGTTCTTTGAACAGGAAGGAACTCGAAATAGGCCATGGAAGGGATGAGAGTATAAGCAACTTCACTTGGTTTACAAAGAGGGTTAAGATTGACACCAAAATAGCACTCGGAAGAAGCATACATGGTACACACCAAAGGCAGCCCATTGCTATAATAATCAAGCGTCCCAATGTACTGTGACATTGTGCCCGTAACAATCACATCCAAATATTTGGTGTTCGGCCATAGCCTTGTAATAATTCCCTTCCAATACCCTTTGCAGCATTGTTCATGAATAAAACCAGCCAGCTCTGGATCAGGCCTACGCAGGACTAACATGACCGCATCACGAACTGCCTGGTCCGTGATTTGGGAATTGAGCGTCCCGGTCCGGATGTCGTGGCAGAGAAGTTGCCAGTGCTTTTCAAGAAAGCGAATGGCACGGATGAAGCCGGATGCGAAGACGGCGCCGACGCGGAGGACGTCGAGACGGTAGCAGAGGCCGCAGAGTAATTGAGCGTAGATGCTTTGGTAGGCGTCAGGGCAAAGAATGGCTTCATTGGGGCTTGTGTAATTGGTGTAAGGATCATAAGGGCGGTCCTTAAAATGGGAGCTTTTGTAATAGCTGGTTAAAACAGGGCGAGCGAGTAGGCCACCAGGGGTTCTGGCCTCGGCTTTAACGAATAAAAAGTACATTCCTTTACCCTTTTCCAAGCCGGGAACGAATTGGGTCATGATAGGCATCAACAAACTATACAAAAGTGAGCGTCTTTGGAGCTCCTCTTCGATGGTGGGCATCAGCTTTCTCTCGCCGCCGGAAGTGCCAGAGCTGCAAAATCAAAAGCAAAAGCAAAAGGTGAGACCCATTATGAGATTGAGTGGATATTTGAGAAGAAGAGAGGTAAGGACCTTGTTAAAAACTCAGAGATGGGGGAGGAGCATAGAATAGGGGAGGTGTCGCCATTAGCGATGCGAGAGATGAAGGGTTGGATGTGGTCGTAAGAGACAAGGGGGATGGAGGTTTTGAAGGTGTCGGGGGAAGGGCGGCCGTGGAGGGAGAGATACTCGGAGGTGGCATTGCGGGAGAGGATTTGGGAGAGGACTTGGCGCTGGACAAGGTCGGCGTTGGTGGTCACATCTTCAATGAATTGGAGAATGGCGTTGTTTTTTTGAACAAGGTTGTAATTGGGGCTTACGGAGGTTGCTGTTTTGGGGGCTTCAGGCATTTTTGTTTTGGGTATGAATGAATGAATGTATGAATTTGTTAGAGAGGGGTTGTGCGTGATGGGGGATAAACAATGGAACAAATATGGATATTTATAGAGCAACAGAAAGGGCAGCTGCGAGTTAGAAACCAAACAAGCATTACATGAGGGGCACATTTGTAAATCCCTATTCCCATCTTTCTTTTCTTTTCTGTTCTATTTGTTTGAAATTCAATTATTCATCTCATACACGTAAGAGATTAGTAATAACTATCTAAATAATAATTTAATTCTTCAAGTTTTTTTCATTCAATTATTAATTGGCCAGAAACAAAAATTAAATAAACTAAACAGACAACAACTCTACCAATTCCATACTAAATTTGAGAGTTGAATAAAAAATATATTCTTTTGGTTGGTGTTTTAGAGAGAGTAAAAAAAGAAAAAAGAAAATCAAACCGGCAGTATCCGGTAAACACGCGGTGATTGTACTGGTTACATGCGTGCTTGTAACGCGGTGTCGTAGGAAATACCGGCAGCGATTTCATTATTTGTGTTTAACGCTTGCGTTTCTCTGTGTTTTCCCGTTAGCCGGTAACTTAAAAGGAGAAGGGGGAAATGAGGGTGTTATTTAAATGAATAAAATGCGGAATGCAAACTACCGCGAGATTTTGAGTCAATGAAACGCGAGAAAATGTAGAAGAATGAAGGAGAGAGAATAATAGTATGCGTTGTTGTGTACGGTAGTTAACTGGGGAGTTCCTTGTTGAAGTATCTATGTGGGACCAGCCAGCTGGCTACCTAACTTCTAACGTTGACACGTGCACGATTTTTTTAAAACGCCAAGACTGTGACTTCACGGTTCCCCCGCCTCCACTCAACTAAATCGTCTCATTTCCTCGCTAATGCATCGCCTCGTCTTATGCCCTTCCCCGGATTAACGCCAATCATTCATTTTGGCTCTTTTTTTTTTTCTTTTTTTTTTAATATTTTATTTTCTTAATTAAAATTCTTATTTATTAATTAAGAAAATTAAAAAATCAAATACCTTTTTTATTTTTATTTTTTATTATCATGAATTAATCTTTTGTGAATTAAATTGTTACGATTAGGTTTATTATTCGTTCTAGAAGGTCCGGTAGTGAAGCTTCTAGAACTCAAAAAGAAATGTAATGATATCTTCTAGAAATATCTCTGTTTTTTTTTTCTCTTAAAAAATTGTTGTAGATGGTTCCAAAAGTGTAGGAAATGAAAGCTTATTGATGCATTATCTAATTTATTTATTTTATGTGTTCATGTCACATGGATGAAGTTGCTTCAATTAATTGTTTTAATTTGGTTTAAATTGTATATTTATAGACTATATACTATATAGTATCACCACTTTTGAATATGGTTCGTGAAGAATTGATTCCAATTAAATAATAACAAATCTCATTATTATAGAAAGAAAAACAGTGGTATAATTTTACCAATTTTTAATGTACACTCATTTCAACAATCAAAATTTACCCTGATTTTATAGTTATTATCAAATGAGAAAATTTTATCGGACACCAAATTGAAATTAAAAATTTATAGTCGTGGTTAGGTTGTGTTAAGTTCAAATAAATGAAATTTTATGCATTTAATTGATTCATGAAATTCCCTCGTGAAATTTCCTAAAACTAGATGGGGTTGAAGTGTACTCTATAATTATATATAAATATTTTTATTTAATTTCATAATTTTTTATTATTTATTCTCCAAATACTACTTAAAAATAACTTTTAATTTAGAGTTTTTTTTTCTTAATAAATAAATAAATAAATAAATATTTTATGACTTAACCTAAGTTGATTATTTGATAAGAATGGTTTAGATCAAAGAATTTTAGTATCCAAATAAATAATTAGATTGAGTCTAATCCCCAAAGACATTTTGATGCATCATAGGACATGCAAACAAAAAAAGGTTCATTTGGAAATGTGGGCTACTTCCGATTTCCAATCCTTCAAATAAATGATTTACCCACAATTTAAATAGCTTCAAATTTGAGTCCTTCCTATATGCTGCTTACATGTGAGGAGGTTTAAAATATTGACGTTACTAAAAGTTTTGACTCCTCCCTTCTCCTTTTTCTATTTTAGAGATTGAAGAACAAGAAAGAGGGAGCTTACCTTGTTCAATATTCACTCACCCCTACCAATTACTATTGCGTTTGGTGTCATTTATGTTTTTAATCTCCATATAAACCATCTCTGATGGGATGTGATTGTATTTCTTGACTCCAACAATGGGGTTACTTTTACTTAGTATTTAAATTTTCAAATGACGTGTTACTTATTTTTCAAGTGAAGGTAAGACACTCGCGTACAAATGACAACGTCCACATGCATTCTTGTGTGCCATATGCATTAAGTTATTTCCTTGTTCTGATCAGTACAAACACGAACTTTATGATTTACGACATTTATATTCGTCATGATGTTATGCGGGCCCTTTCCCTCCATGGCATCCAGCAACACGTTAGGGAATGCTAGCTCGACGAACCAGGGCCAAGGGGCACGTGAGCTCGCTTGGTGGACCCGTGTGCATGGATCATGTGTAGAGAAGTACTACGTATCCAATTTTGTTCGGACGGGAAAGCTTCCTAAAACCATGCCATCATGTTTCTAAAATGATAAATCTCATCATATTGCATGTGCTTGCATATCCCGACCCCAACGGCGGGGTTACTTACTAAGTATTTCTTAAAATACTCAAGTAACGTACTACTCTGATTTTTCAAGTAAAGGTAAGACACCTCCGTACAGATGACGGCGTCGTGATAAAGGTCATGAAAACAGTGTCAGGATAGTCACATTTATGTTTATTTTGCATCAGTTAGGTTAGACGAGGACACTATTTTATTCTTTTCTTTGTTTTATTTAGATTTCAAATTATTTATTATTCGTTGTTTTCTTTTAAACCTTTTATTACGAACGTTTAAGTTCATAACATCATTTTCCAAAATTTTTAAATAAACATTTATGCAGTTAACGATCATATCATGCATGTAATAACAATTTTAGTATAGTAGAAAAATAGAGTCCGTTATAAATACTATTTGGTCCATGTGTAAATATGAATTTTCTTTCCATTCAAAACACTTGGTGTTGAATTCTCTTTTTTCCCTTCCCTAAATTCTATAAATGAACTTGTAGCAGCGGAGAACTCGTAGTTTGGTAGACGATCAATACAACCAAAGTTACCATTTCTTTTAATAAATGTCACGTTTGGTCTGTAGGGCCATTTTTTTTTTCCTTTTAAAAATTATGAAAACGACAAAATTTTAACATATAACATATCAATAAATAATTACAAATAATAATCATATAATAAACCAATAATTCAATAAATAGTAAATAATAAAAATAGTTTGGCTTGGTTCATGCACATAGTACAAATTGAAACGAATGTACTTCATTGAGGTTGAGTGCGTAAAATATCTCGTTTATAATTAATTTCTTGTAACTAATAACGACCAATTTCATTGTTAATGCATAAATTCATAGCATAACCTAATCAATTTTTACACGAAACTAAAATTAGAAATTTGTATCCGTTGTAACACCCCGTGTTTAAAATTCAGATTAAAGTTCAAAATTTTAATTTCCACTACGACATACTGACGTTACTTACTTCTCGTTTCTAAGAGCGAAAACTATGTCTACATAACAACACAGGTTTTTTTTAGTACGATTTATTCCCACTCACATACTTTTTAAGAAAATTCCCAGAAGACTACACGATATAGAATTACTCAAAACAAAACATACTAAACTTTGGTATTCTTATGATTGATTCCATCATTAATATACTTTTTCTAGTTGTTTTATCTTCAAATTGCTCTCATTTAGACGTAGTCTCGATTTATTTACATACCCTTCCTTCACTCGTCAAAAGTGAAATTTAGATTTTTAGTTATATTCATTTGAAGGAAAAAGAGACGATAAGAAAGAAATTTTGATATCATTCCATTTGGAGTCAACCAAAGCATGTTGGTGAGCAGCTAAAAAGAAAGCAATATTTGCATGCCAAATGTTTCTTTACCTAATTTTCTCTCTAATGAAGAAACCACTTTAAATTCTCAAAGACTCTCAAATTCCTCAAGTCAATGTTAGGCAATGCCAAAGAAATTACAAAACACCACCGAAAGTTGTTAATCTACCAAAACTTCCTAACTCCTAAGAAAAAAACAATGTAGATTTGAGTCATGGGTCTTTATCTCTCAAACCAGATATTTGTAATATTCATTAAATAACTTTGATTGATCCAAGTTCTTAACTAAAGTTCATTCAAATATATATTGAGGCCTTACTCCATGAATTTAAGTGGATGAGCACAAAGTAGAATGAATTTGTGACATGTGTCGCTGCCCTGCCAATTTGGCCACTTGGGGTTGTTGGGGTTTGGAATGACAGAGATGGGACTATTTGTGGCTTTTGAAATACAGTGAAAGAAGAAGAAATAAGAATAATATAATGGGATGGCTCACACCCAAGTGGGAGCTTTGTGCTTGGGGTTGGCCCAGGGTTTTGGGGAATGTTGGCTCTTACAGATAGAGAGGAGGATTTGTTGTAGAGATTGGTGAGTTCGTGGGAGACACATATAGTAACGCAAATCTTTGACTCATAAATTCAAAATAATATTACTATTATGGTTTAAGATCTCGAGGGAGATGGGAATGCTTTAATTAATTATGATTTGTTAAGAATCCACCCATTTGACTTCAAACACTAAAATATGTTTTAATTTTCGTGATTAGATTAGTTTGGATATTAATCACATCAAATGTGCATGAATGAGTAGAGAGGTGAGTGTTGGGGAAGTAATGTTGTTGGTTTGGAGGAACCTTTCTTATTTATTTGATTAGAAAAATGTTGTGGTAAAGCAGGTGGATATTCAATACTTAAGGAAAAACAATCACTATTCTAATTTAGCTTTCATGGTTATTCCAGAATCGTCGTCATCCATACAGAGTCGTCTTACCTTTACTTGAAATGTAAGAGTAGCACAAGACTTCAGTATTTTAATAAATATTCAATAAGTAACTCCACTGTTGGGTCAGTAATGAAAACACACACAATCATGATGGGACCTATTCTTTTTTAAAACATCATAACATTGTCTTGATAACTTTCCAATCGAGGTAAGAGTGGATGTGTGGTTCTTTCCCATACATGGCTAAGGCACGTGCACATACACTCACCAGGCGGGCTCGCATACATACCTAAGGCCTGACTTGTTGGGCTAAACGCACTGACGCGTCACCGAACACTACGTAGGGAAGGTACGCATAACATTACTAAAAAGTATCCTGATGCACATGACACACATAAATGCATGAGGTTCCCATGACTTAAAATCATAGCATATAATAAGAAACAGTTTGCCCTTCCTTTCATTCATATCATAATACACATATGAATAATGTATGCATAATACTCATCATGGGTTTCATCATGTATCATCATTTGTATAGTATAAATCTATAATATAGCTTCACATGACATATTAGCATAACATACATAGCATTTCATAACATACATGGCGTGACATAATAGGACATCACATAACATACATAGCATAACATAACATTCATAACTATGACGCATTCAAGGGCCACGAGACATGCATCATCATACATCACACAATTCTTCCAACCAACCAACAATAGAGTCACTTACTTGTTTGACCTTGGTTAGAGTCCCTGAATATTCTTAAGTTTGGTTCGAGACTTTCCTTCAACGTCCAATTTAATCTATATGGACCCATGACATAACAATATGATATATTACAAGTTTAGTTTAGCTAAGAGTATTGAATACTCCCAACTTTTAACTAAAAACTACTTTAATTTGAGTAAAGAGGGGTCTTACTAAGCTTAAATGTCTCCACTGAGGTCAAAAACAACTTCAAGAGGGTCGGAAATGTAGGAAACAATATCAAAAAGTCTATCCCGAGCAGTATAAGTCGTCGAATCGAGTCATCGAGCTAAACGTGAGTCGAGCGTATGAGAACGATCTGACAAACAAGCCGCGCCTGGAGATGGCTAATCAAGTGTGCCATGCATGCAAGGATAGCTATGTAGGCGGGTCAAGTGGTACTTCAAGTTGTGGATAGCGTTTTCTGTCTGTGGGTCACTTCGTATTTTGGGCCACCTTGTCTGAGGGCTTCCTTGTCTGAGGGCCACCTTGCTTCCATTGCGCCACTCTTATTGTTAACCATGTAGTTTGAGCATCCTGAATGAATGACCCAGTCATTCTCGTATTTGATATGCTCTCCCATCATCGCCATGAGCGCCAACTCGTCTTCTTTTATTGAACATAGTACCTCTACATCTCATTCATCCTCCATCTTCTTTTTGGATGTTGCCACATTACTTTCAACAGACTTTTTCTTGGACCATCAATCCCTGGACATGTGACATTTCTTCCACAATTGTGCAAATACCTTCAAATCTATTCCCTTGAGAGCTTTTGTTGTCGTTCTTCAGAGCTCTCCCTAGTTGTGCAGTTCCTTGGTGGCTTTTTCCTTTGTCACCATTTTTGTGAAAGTATTGAGTAATCGTCATGTCACGTTGTGAAATTGGTAACAACTTGTTCTCCAAAAGTTGTAGCCTCATATCATTCTTCTTTGAGAACAGGATCACGAACGTGTCTCATGCTTCTTTTGGTGTCTTGTTATCCCAAATATGTTCTGACATCTCTTCTTCGATTGTGATCTTCAAGGCAAACATTACTTTGCCTATTTTGATTCTCCATTTGCATAAGACACTATTAGAATCCTCCTCTAGCGGTATAGTTTCACTCTTGCCAACGACCTCCCGAAGGTCTTGTCCTTGTAAATAGGACATCATGCATGTTGCCCACCTGTTGTAGTAGTAGTTGTTGAGTTTCTTAATTCCTCCAATGATTTGGAAATCACCCATCGTGTTGGTTACAACTCAGTAATACCAAACAAGCTCTTTCGACACAAAATTTGTAGAGTCACGGACTACTAACAACACAAAAGAAGCTCACTCACTAGTAATCTCAAGAAATCGTTTCTGATGTGGAAGATCGACAGAGCTACAACCACAGAGCATACTAAAAATTCTAAAAGACAAGACAACCTACACCAACCTTGCTTTGATACCAAATTGTTGAACGCGACTCTTTTATGGGAAATACTCGCACTTGTTATTAACACTAATCGAAAAGAGATCACAAAACATTAGTAGAAACTACTGTTGCACTTTGATCTAATTAAGATTGTTTGGATTTCTTGGGATGAAAACCTAGGTAGGGTGGGGGTATTCATAATTGAGACAGGTCAATTTATGCCTAAATCTAGGTATGTTTTAGATACCTAAATGGTTTTTCTAAAATATCAATCATTTTACTAAAATAAATATACACTGGGCTTATAGAATTATTGGACTTGACCAACGAACTATGCCTAGAATTCGAATCATGATTCGAAATCTTAATTTGGCACCTGATGGCCGTGACGATCCCTTGTGACACCTTGTCTACTCCTCGCTTCTTAAGAGTGAAGACTATCTCCACAAACCAACACGATTTCTTTCGGTATGCTTTGTCCTTACTCATATGTATTCCAAGAAAAATCCTAGGAGGTCACCCAACATTGAATTACCCCAAGTAAGCTTAACATAGAGTTCCTATGATTGAGCTACCGAAAAAAAAAAAAAGAAGATACACCTAGTTGGTATAGGTAATAACTTTCATTTCTTGTAAACCTTTTTTGATTATCCTATTAATAAAATCACCTTCATTCGAACGTAGTATCAATTCATTCATATACCCCTCATTTACTCCGGTGTCACAAACTACTGTTTGTCGCAATTCATTTCCCTCGAAAAGAAGAGATTTTACGCTTGTAAGATCCTATCTTACAGATTTTTCATGTGAAAGGAATAAAAAAAAGTTAATTTTGTCTCCTTCAACAAAATTGTCAATGTATAAAGTTTGAGGCATTTTCCCAAAGAGAAAAGAGGTTTGAATTAATATAAAAACTCAAATCCCTATAGAACAAAGAGATTCATTTGTAAATGCTCCTTAGTCAAAACCTAGTACATCAACTTTACTATAAATTTATATTTAACCTAAAAACACCAACAACTTGATCATTTGAAAAATGTGGAATTAGGGTTTTGAAAGGTTAAAGAGAAAGTCTTAATTAGCAGCATGTCGTTAACACAGGATCCTGCCTTAATTAATCCGACACTTTGCTTTAATTAATCATAAACAATTCACTTCGTTCTTCCATACATTTGTACTTTATATCACATGCCAACCCTAAATTCTTTTCTAATCTTTCTTTCTTTCAACTAAGGATTTGTTCATAAACAATTTCCTTTTTTAAATATTAACATTGGCTAACTATTACATTTTCAAATACAAAAATTATTTTAAGGATACATTCATGATCATTTCTTGTTAAAAACTATTTTTTTTTAGTTTTCAAAAATAAAATAATTAGGATAGTTGAAGAAAAGTTATTAAAAAACATCTTTATTTAAAAAAATGTGAACTTTCTTTGCTTTAACATTGTACTTTTGTCTCATAAATTAGAAAATAGTGTCGAAAAACAACTCCCAAAGAACAGCAAGAAGCTTTATACGACCAATGCTCACAAATTAAGTTGTACAAGAACAACAAGTTCAAGACAAATATTTGAAACAAAACAATAAAGAAATACATTTTTTTTTTTAAAGAAAACACTAAAAGGGTTAACCCAACATGTTTTTATTAGACTTTCACTCTGTAAACGACATAAACTTTAGGAACATGACTTCCATTATTATTATTATTAATAATATTATTTATTTGATTAAGCTTCACTTTCACACCGACTACACGAACAAGCATTGTGTTTACACAATTTGGCCGACACCCAAAACAATAATATCGTCACTAATCTTAAAAGCATATGGAAATTGAAAAAGGACTTTAATTTGGTATAATTACGCTAAGCAACAATGTACTTTGTTTGTACCACTTTCTAGAGAGAGAAGTTGACCTACACAAATAGAGTCTTAATGATGAACACTTAGCTTATGACAAATAAAACCAAATGAATGGTGTCAAAATCGTAACGACGTGACTAGTAGTCATACATGAACAGAAAGAGATCGAAACGATAAATTTCAAAAATTATTAGTGGAGACTATCACAATATCACTGCATCGTATTCGATATCAATTGTCATTCTTTGTGAAAGTAAAATTACGCATAATCTTGAAGGTCGAAGAGTGTAGAAAGAGTTGGGTGAAAGATGATGCAAAGATGGGGGGAAATAAAAGCCCTAATGTGCGACTTTATGTCCGAAAGTAAGAGAAGGAGAATGGGAAAATTGCGATTTTCACTGTTTGTGTTTCTTCCTTTCACTTTCAGACACAGCAACTTCTTATAATTCATTTCATCTTTCTTCACTTACTCAAAGGAAAACTGTCTCTGTCCTTTCCACTGTTTCAGACATACTTTGTCGGGTCGAGTGCCCTAAATTTAGGGGGTCACTCTCACTGTTTTCTCTAATTTCAATAACTCAAATCTTATCTCTTCCCATCCATGGATCATAATTCTGTTTTTGTTTTCCATCTTGCTACAAATTAAACTACAAAATGTATGTGTTAAATCACCCATCAATATAAGTTAATCATGATATCCCACCTTGATGGATAAGAAGAACAAAACACCATTTATAAAGGTGTGAAATTTTTTTTCTAGGACAAACGTTTTAAAAACTTTGAAGGAAAACCTGAAAGTAAAAGTTTAAAGAAGACAATATCGACTAGCGGTGAGTTTGGATCATTTAATTTGTTTACCATTAACTCATTTAATGTTCTACGAGCTAGCTTTAATTTCTAGGCGACGGGTGATAAAAACAAATCTTATGAAATGAGTAAAAAAAGAATTGAAAGTTCATGCATCTCATAAGAACATGAGGAAAACCACTTACTTTGGAGGGAAAAAGAAAAGGGTAATCTTTATGAAAAGCTGAGACCAAATCTTGTTTCAAATCAAAAGCATATATAAACAGTAAAGAAGATCTAAATTATGGGACTTGGATTCTAGCTGGACTCTTTTTTTTTTTCTCTCTTCATCTTTCATCACCTTCATGGGGTCGCCCATCAAAACAAATTGTCTCCACCTTTCTAAGATATCATTACCAACCCACAACCCAAACAAATAAATATTTTAATTAATTACTGTTTACAGGCTTATACATTTGTTTATTGTAGGCACACTTCCAAATTAGGAAAGAAAAAAATGGTATTAAGGAACAATTAGAAAAGAAAATCATGATTAATGGTGTTGGTTCACTCAAAATTAATGTAATTAATTGGAAAAACATCATTTAGGGTAGAAATTAGAGGAGGAAGAAATAAGGAAATGAGGGAGTAGGATTAGGCCACAAATTCACATGGGTGGTAGCAGCAAAATGAGTTTGTCGGCAACTTTTAGAAGGCTATTGTGTCTTAGGCACATAACAAAGTTACATGAATGATAACATATAATTAAACCAAGAAATATGTATTAAAAACAAAGTTGAAAAAGCATGACAAGATGGATCAGAAGAAAAGAAAAGAAAAGAAAAGAAAAGAAAAGGAATTCCTCCATCCCATGAAGTTTTTAAAGTTTGATTAGATTCCTTAATTAAGTATATAATAAAGGGTTTTTGTGTAGAATTAATGGGTGAAAAAGGTGATGAATTAAGAAGTGTTTAGGGTTTAGGGTTTGAAGGGATGGGTATGTGTCCCCCCATAGGCCATCTTGTGGACCTCAATAATCCTCTCGACCTACAGCTATGCAAATGAAAGTTGTTTTTTTGGGATGATGATTGCACTGATATGGAGTAATCTTTGAAAGGAAAATGGTATAAGACAGAGAGAGGGGCTGGTTGGGTTGCTACCAGGAAATGTGGGGAACATATTCATGTACAATTTGAACACAAACAAATGTTTATTTAAATAGCGAAGGGAAAAGGGTCTCCCACAGTTTGACACTTTGTTTGTTAGCTTCAAATAACAACAGTTTTTAGAACTAGCTAGCTTGGACCATGCATGCCTTTGCCTTTCCATTTCTATGTTTTCTATTATTTTTATCCAAACCTTTTCTACTTTCCCTTTCCATCATTGCATTTCAAATCCAAATAATATTCCTTTTTGACCACATACATATATATATATATATATATAATTTCGACGGAGAAAATGCTTGAGGAATATATGAATGAACCGAAACTAAACCGGAATAAGAGCGATCCTAAGAATAGATGATTAAGAAAGAATTAAAAGTTAATATCTATACCAACAAGGTGCACCTTTCTTTTGGATTCCTTAATTATAAAAACTCCAAATTAAGCTTGTTTTACTTTGAATAATTTTATATTGAGTGACCTGTTGAAAATTTTCTTAGAAAGTACGTGAATGAAGACAAAATATACTGAAAAGACTTATGTTGGTCTATGAGGATAATCTTCACTCTTAAAAACAAGAAGTAGATCCTCGACATCCTATTGTTTCATTTTCTTTTCTAACATAAAATTTCTTTATTGTCATAACATAATGTTTGGCTGTAAAGGAGTTGACTGACCAAGTAGGCTTGTGCATATCCTTTGAACACGTTTCAAGTTTCAATACACATATTACATCTCGTAATGTACAGTTTCTCTGTAACCGTTCAAGCCCACTGCTAGCAAATATTGGCCTCTTTGAACTTTTACTTTCGGGCTTCCCCTCAAGGTTTTTAAAACGCGTCTGCTAAGAAAAAGTTTCCACACCCTTATAAAAGGTATTTCGTTCTCCTCCCCAACCAAGGTGGGATTCTCACCGTTTCTTTATAGAAAGGAACTCAGGGGTGTAAGTCGAATCGGGTAATTGGTTAACCGCGGTTGATCAATTTGATTTCATTAGTTCAACACTGAAAATTAAACATTCTGAAGCAAATTAAGCATTTGGGTATATAACCATGGAGATGAAGAGTGAGATTTTGTAAAGAATTCTAGAAATGAAAAGAACAGAAGAAGAGATGTATAATATTATGAAAAGAAAAAGATATAATATAATAGATGGATTGATTAAAGAGAAAAGTAGTGTATTTGGTGCTGATCAAAGGTGGGGGAGTTGGGGATGTTTGGTCCCATTCGAAAAAATGAATCTAAAAGTGAGAGTGTTGTCTGCCCAAGATTGAACCCCATGAAGAATGTAAAGTGATTTCCATTATTGTCTTTGTTTAACCATTTTCGTTTCGGCCCCCACACCTCTCACCTCGCCCTCACCAAAAGAGAAGTATATGAGGAGCAACAGCCCCCACACACATCACTCTTTTTTGTTCATATCAATTACATCTCTCTTCATTATTGTGATATGTTATCTTATGGGTTTCCATATTCCATGAACATTCATATTACCTATTGCTACTTCTTGACCTAATTTACACATTAAACCCCCTAATGTTTCATTATCTTCTCTCCTTTTTACTAATTTTGAGGACAATTTTCAATTCCTATTCTATTGACTTCAAAAAGTTTGTGGAAGGGCTGCTTTTTATCTTGTAGCCTTTTTCAATTGCTATTAATGTTTGTTTTTCCTTTACACTCCATCCTTAAACTTGAAATAGTGAAAGGTTGTTGAAGATATTTCGCACCACAATCGATGAATTCAAACTTTTTAACCCTTTCGATACAAGGCATATGTCTTAACGAAATGTAAAAACAACCAAGACATAACTTAGAATAATCATTCAAACACTAAGATCTTTCTGTTCCAACTTCGCGAAGCTATGGTTGGTTTTTGATCTTCAACCGAAGCTCACTGAAATGAACGATCGAAATAGAGTGAAACACTTATAAAACTCACTTGGTAAAAAAAATACTTTTAATTGTATTGCTTTTCAACTTGCACATAAACGTACCATTGATGAGTATTTAAATAAACAAAAGTACTAACCATTCTTTCTTAGAAATGCTCCACAACTAATAACTTCTCCAAGAATATTCTATGATTAATAAATCGTTCAAAGACTAAATCATGTCTCAACAACACACTTATAATATAACACGTTATTATTTCTAACTTTCAATGCATGACTACTACACCTATGATTCCAATATAATGCTTAATGTTCCGCTTTAAAAAAGTTGAGTTTATTGACTGACAACGATTACATTGTGAGCTTATAAACTTGACTTAGTAGAATAAGTCACTAACTTATTGAGTAACTTTAGGAGATTTAGTCGAATAAGTTACTAACATATGAACGATAGGAGAATTGGTAATAGTTATCAAATTGTGGACCAAGTTTTGTGGTTGTAGACTAAGTTTTATGCTTTAATTATGCAGTAATTCTTAACTTGAGGAGAAAATTTAGGAAACAAGTTAGTGTTTTCTCCCCTATAAATAGTCATGCGAAGTATGCTTTCTTCCCAACAACACAATAATAAAGAGAATTAAAAAACTAAGTGCTTAAGGTTTCCTTTGTGCCAAAAAGCTCCCTTCCCTCAAGTTGCCTCTTGTACTTGTTTCGACATAATTTCGATCATGGATCAAATCCAACATACATGAGGTGGTGGATGGCAATGTTGATGCAAGCCTGTTCAGATGCTTTTAGTTTATGTTTAAGAACCGGAGATGATGTGCTTGGTATCCAGGTTGAAGTGTCTTGCATTTGTGTAACTTGAAAGGTGGATTTAGAGTGAATATTGCAATATATTCGATTAGCTCTTCTGTAGGCTTCCATATAAACCTATGATGTCACTTTCAATTAGCTCTTCTGTATCCCAAACAAGCACAATTAAAGTGGGGGAAAAAAGAAAACAAAACATTAGCTTAGGCACCTAAATGGATAAAATAGGGAATGATTCATGGTATTAAAATAATGCGTCTATTATACACACCAAATAGTTCACACCAGTATGCAAAGGGCATTGGATAAATGAAAAATGTAATGATAAGAGCGAAGGTGAAACAAGACACGTCTGATATGAAAGCGGAGCTTCTGTTGTGACATCCCAAACAATGATACAGCTTTTACTGCTATTGATTTCGCTAGAAGAGATCAACTGATTGCTACTGGGAGTAAATTCAACACCAAGGAGTGGACCAAGGAAGAGACGTGGGTTGTTAGGATGGAACCTTACAACTGCAACGCCTTGATCCAACTTGAATATTCAAACTTCTGTCCCCTTCTCAACAACAATCGATCTTGAAGCAGAATCGTATCCACAAGAAAAAATAGATAATCCTGGTTGTGAACATTGAACATGTAGCGTTGTTAATGCTCGACTTGAATGATAGCAATAACATGTTATTCTGTAGGACTTGAATGATAGTATTAAAAGAAATTATTAACTTGGGGCAAATTTAATAGCGGTAGTTATTAACTTAGTTGTTAACTTCAAACTTTTTACTTTCTCTACCAAATTATCAATAGTAGTTGTTAAGTTGGGGAGAGTGATTAGGAAAATTGTTAGTGTCTACCCTAAAAATAGTCTTTTAGATATACACTTTATAAAAAATAAAAAAAACTCTCTCCTTTACGTTATATATATAATAATAATAATCATAATAGTAAAATAAAAATAATAAAATAAAAGAAAAAAAAATAACTCACCCCTCTCCTTTAATCTCTCCACCCATACCCTAAAATACATCTCTCATCAGTCATCAATAATTTTGGAAAACAATAGAGAGAAAAGATTTTCTGGTAAGAAAGAAGGAGAGATTTTTAGAAAGAGAAAGAAAAGATTTTCTGGTAAGAAAGAAGGCAGAAATTTTGGAAAACAAAAGAGAGAGAAAAGATTTTCGGGTAAGAAGGAAGGAGAGATGGTTAGAAAGAGAAAAAAAGATTTTCTGGTAAGGAGGACGGCAGATGAGAGATGGTTAGACAGATAACAGAGATGTCATTTGAAAAGGTTAGTAGTCAAATTTACCTCTTTCTTTTTATGTTAATCTGTTGCAAGTATTTAGATATGAGTTAGAAATTATCTCAATTATTTAGATCTGATTAGAAATCAGAATACTCTCACCAAAAAAAAATAGATAGATAAGAAAAAGAGGAAGATATGGAAAACAAATAAAAAAAAACTAAGATCGATCAAACAAATTCAAATAAAAAAAATACAAAAAAAAAGAAAAAGAAAAGAAAGGGAGGAGATTGGAAAACATACAAAGATTTGGAAAACATAATCAAAAGAGAGAAAAAAAATAAGAAAAAGAAAGAAATATCCCGATTTTAAAATCAAAGAAAAAAAAACAACACATAGTAAAGGAAGAAGATTAGATTTGGAAATAGTAAAACCGAAATAAAATTAAACTGCTGAACATAATTAGATTTGTATCTATAGGATATAATATTAAATGTTGAATTTTGAAATATTAATAATATTGACATATGTTTAATTTAAGTTTTAAGTTTTATTATCCAATACAATTTAGAAACAATGAAAACATGGAATTCGATTTTTATTGAGGTCGTTTAGAGTCGTATTTCACATTATTAGTTGGATTATTAATTAAAATGTGAAATACTAACAAAAGGTGACGAACGGTGCGATAGGAAGCGAACCTTGGCAACATTTGGAGTAGTTCTCGAGGAACGGGAGCTTACGTTAATTAAATTAGGGAGTACTCCGGCTAAGGCCAACCAAGTAAGTGGCCTTACTATAGGATAGGCTAAAGATTGTTTGATTTATGATGATGTGTGAGTACGATGTTGTGTTGTGATGTATGTTATTTATGTTTCGATGCACGCCGTACATATTATATCTGATGCACTTGATGGCTTCTATGATGAGTATATGTATGCATGACGATGTTATTAACATGTTGATGTTTTCCATGTTGAACATGCCTTATGATGTTGTTTGCCATATTGCATTATGTCGTTAGATCGACATAGGACACAACCCTAAGAGTATGAAACTGATATTAACGTAAATATCCACGAACACGTGTTACATAGTGTAACCAAGAGATGAGACTAGATGGTTGTGTCAGAAGAGATGTATAGTTGGACTTAGAGGGACCTCATGCATATTGTATGTTCATAAGCATAGGGCTACTTCCCCTAGAGATGACGAGTGCGGACGCGCACCGTATGATGAGCGCGAAAGCGCACAGGTGCGAATGCACACATATGAGGGTGTTCAGGAGGTGCATGACACTATGGGGTTCTGCTGACCTCCGGACGTCGCTACAGATTAGCTTGACCAAAGGGTCCAAGGGATGTGCGAGCGCCCTGGGGATTCACACTCGCACGTGTGAGTCGTGTGTAGGGAAGTACTACACATTCAATTTGTCCGAGACTGGAGGCCACCCTTAAGATGATTAGAGATAGGTCCCTAATTCATGATTGCATGTGTTTGCATTAGCATGGCCCCTATAGTAGGGTCACTTACTGAGGCCGTGTGCCATATTGTTTTTCAGGTAAAGGCAAGGCGCCCATGTACGGTTGACGGCGGCATCGTGATCAGAGACTGTGGCGCGTGCATAGGATAGTTGCATATTTAAAATTCCTAGTCTTGGTTAGGATAGGGTGTTTGCATTTCATTTGTTTAAATTATTTAATTTGTAATTGTTTTTATTTTTGAACTCGAGCAGAATGTTTGAAACACGTAAGTCCGACAGTGTTTTCTAGTGTTTTAACGTATTCTAAAGTTTTAAATTTTTTCGCTAATAAAGATGAGTATTTATAGAGTTATATTTTGCATTAGAGATGAACATGAGACGTTAGTGGCGACTCTAGATATGTGGAAATTTAGGGTCGTTACATCTAGTATCAGAGTTAGGATGCCGAAACAAATGCTCACGATACAAGAAGTTGTCAGAGGATATGTGACAACGATAAAGAGTGAAAAGACGAGGAGTATAATGCTTAGTACTCATTAATCATGAAAAGTAACTATGTAGCATGGTCGATAAAGATGCGTGTTAATTTATAGGCACAAGGTGTGCAAGACGCCATCGATCATGATAACGACGTCAAGGAGTGTTAGGACAGAGTGACTCTTGTTGTCATCTACGAACCTATAACAACCAAAAAATTAGGGAAAAAAAAAAACAGGTTGTCTCACAACGTTTAGATTGAGAAAGTGAGGAGTTGGGCTTAGAAATAAAAGGGAGGTACCTCGGCTTATTAAGTCACAATAGTTGATGCGTTTAATCACACTTGGGCGGTTTGGAGCCCCTTGAAACTTTCCTACCATTTCCAACTCTTCGAAGATCATTTTTAATACTTTCAAGGTGTTTAAGGTCAGTGTGGCTACTATTTAATTAATTTAAATTATTTGGAGCTAAGTTTAGATTATTTGAAGCAATTAGATGAGTCAATATCAAGGAGAATTCTAAATTGTGATTATGGGACACCTTAGGTAGAATTAGATTTCGGCTAGCAACTTTAAGCTAGCATCAAAGGAGAGCAGTGACTTCGGCTTAGGCCAACCACATAAGTACTTTACTATTGGCTTGGTTGGATGAATTGTATAAGTATGAACGATGTGTGTCCTATGGCCCCTACACATGTCGTGTTTTGTGGTTGTTTGACATGCATTATGTTATGTCTATGCTATGATATAAGTTAATGCTATGTTATAAGCTATACTATGAGACGATTATGTTATGTTATGGATCTTGTTGTGAAATCAATATTGTATGATGCATGAAAGCTCTATATATTATGTCACGTATACTAGGTTAGCATGTTCACTCTAAGTTTATGAGATACTTTTAAGCCAGGTATGTTATTCATGAAAGTTATATTTATGAAAAGATCGGAGGTATATGATGATCTCAAGCATTTTGTATGTCACGTGTATTGAGATATTTCCTCGTTATGATTAGTATGGATGTGTACATTACAATATTATATACACCATGATATTATGTGCCCTCCTTTTCCTCCACGACTTTTTCGACAACATGAGTGTCACCATTCGATTTTCTCGGGCCGTGAATTATTAAAAACTTTAAAATATGAAAAGACACATAAAAACAGACGGTAAAATTTTTCATTTTAAAACAAAACATAAATACATTTTATTTACAAATTAAAGTTGAAGCTTGAATACATTGGGCCCGGTAAATAAAATAACTTTAAAATATTGAACTAGTTAAAAACGGTGTGGCTCTGTATGGCACCTGCTCCATATTCACGTTCATCCTCGACCAGCTCCTTTTTGTCACCTGAAAAACATGAGAGAACTTGAATGAGCACAAAATCTCAGCAAGTAGCCTACTTGTAGGCTCTTAATCGTGTTTTTAAGGTATGCTAGAGTACCATGCTCTCTTATCCTAAGAACTTAGACTTTTTTTTGTTCTTGTTTCTTGCATGGTACCTAACAGATTTCCTGTCTTAATGGACTTGCTTATGTAGTACTACTTTAAGGCATGGTATAATTGGCTTGAGTCATGTCAAGGTAGCCTCCTAACTACTTGAAAATCAAGGGAGCTTGTTCCCTTTTTGATTCATGACTTTGGAGTACCATATTGATTACATGAAAATTAAATGGCTACCGAAAACTAACTTCTAGATTTTTAATTTTAGGGTAGCATATTGATTATTTAAAAATCAATGCTATATATATATATATATTTTATTATTATTATTATTATTTTTTTATCATGGATCTTAGGATAGAATATTGATTATATGATTAACTTTCTTATTGCACCATCTTAATCTGGCGTTGTTTTAAAACTGTCTTGTGGGTAAAATCCTATTTTAGAAGGGCCAAATAAGTCCATATATAAAGTTGAAGAGGTCTAAGAGTAGGAACCACATTTTTAGATTTAAATTTGGGAGATGACTTAGTTTGCTTACCCAATTGACAAACATTATAAATTGACTTAGTTTGCTTACCTATTTGACGAGCATTATAAATTTTATCTTTTTCAAATTTAAATTTTGGAAGACATCTCACTAATGAATTCTATTCTTTGAGATATTTGAAATCAAGTGCATACTAGAATGTCCTCATATGCCACAGTCAAGAGTTATCATGTAAAACCCAAATACATTTATCATTTGTAGGAAAATCATTTAAATTAATAATGTACACATTGTCATCTCTATTTTTAACAAACAACACTTTTCTATCACTAACATTTTCAATTATGCAATTATTCTTATCATATATAACTCTAAAACCTTTATGACATAATTGATTAATGCTAAGTCATGCTTTAAACCATCAACTAAAAGTACATTTTCAATGAGAGTACAAGTGTCATTATCTATAGTACCCTTACCAGTTATTTTACCCTTCTTGTTATCACTAAAAGTTACAAAGTCACCATCCTTCTTGGAAAGATTTACAAACTTGGATTGATTTTCGGTTATGTGTCTTGAGCAACCACTATTCAAGTACCACTTATTTTTATTGGAGGCTTTCAAACAAACCTAAAAACAAAAATATTCAAAATTGACCTTTTGACGCATCTCTCCAAACTTAACCCTTGTTAGGGCCTTAGTTAGAATATATGCATGTTGCTCTCTAGTGCATACAAACTCCACAAGCGAGTGTCAATGTGTTTACTACGTCCGTGAAATACTAGAATCTTCATCAGTGCAATCGCAAATTTGTTGTCGACGTAGAGAGTTACCAGCTTTAGTTCACTTCTAGTCACTTCGCTCAACAAATTTCTTAGTCACAATGCTTGGCACGATGCCGCAATTGCTGCCATGAACTCGGCCTCACAGGATGATAGTGCCACAATACACTGCTTCTAAGATTGCCAAGAGATCAAATTTTCGTTGAGATAAAACATCATTCATATTGTGCTTTTTCTATCGTCAATGTCTCCAGCTAAATCACTATCGGTAAAACTGACTAGTTCTTCAGAATCTCACCCTCTTTGATACTTCAATCTGTAGCTTGCGGTTCCCTCCACATAGCGAAGCATGTGTTTATCTACTTGATGATGCATAATAGTGGGCTTTTCCATGTACCTACTCACTATTCTAACAACATATGAAGGGTCCCGACGAATATGAGTCAAATACCTTAGACTTTCGATGACGCGTCTATACTCAGTAGAATTCACCAAGCTTCCTTCAGCATCTTTCTTTAGATGTAACTTTGCTTCCATGGGATACTTGGTCGGGTTGCACTCTGCCATCTTAAATTGCTGCAACAACTTCTTAGCATAGGTCGATTGCTTTAGCATGATGCAATCTTTTCTTTAGTCCACAACCACAAAACTTGGTCCACAATTTGACAACTACTACCCTCTTGTTCTACTAAGTCTACTAAAAATTCTCCTAAATTTACTATATAAGTTAATAACTTTTTCTACTAGCTCAAGTTTATTAGCTGACAGTGATAGAGTTTTATGTAGTTTAAGTATGTTGACCGTATGATTTAAGTTTATTAAAGAGTTTATATTAATGATTTACATGTTTGTTTAGTTGGCCACTTTACATACATACATAGTTGTTCTCTTATTCAAAATATGAGAGCAACCAATGAAATTCTCTTTAATACTCTAGTTCCATTGCAAGGATACTTGAAGGTCATAGAACGACTAGAAATAATTTTTCTTTGAGTCTTGTTAAAAGAAATTACAAAATGAATATGAAAGTAATCATCGTGCATGACCCTCGAAAGTGAGTTTAAAAGGAACTAAAATCTACTAGAAAATTCAACAACTTATTTAATCTCTCTTAGCCAAACCTTCCTCATTATTGTTGATTTTGGTGTGGTTATCTGTCTTTCGACAACATTGACATTATGCATAATTTTATTTAATTAGTTTAAAATCATCAACATCCAATTGAATGGTAACAACCAAAAATAAAATTAAAAAAAAAAAATTATAATAATAATTAAAAAATAAAATAAAATCAATTAATTAATTAATTAAGAAAGAGAGAACGGTCTCATATCCATGTGAGATCTCAACCATCTTCTCAAACTAGTTACTGCAACAAAGAAAAAAAAGAAAAACAAAAAATGTCTCCAAGGTAGATGTAGAGGAGATGATGGAGATTTAGGTGGAAAGAGATTTGGACGGTAAGTTATATCTGAAATCTCCTATTCTTTTAACCAATTATTTACTGGAAGGTTAGAAAATATAACAAACAGAGAATGAAGATTAGGAAAGAGAAGTAAAAGAAAGGGAAAGCCAAAAGTAAGATTTGTAAAGTGTTAAACGGTTTTAAATAGTTTTGATCAAAATAATATTATAACAAATATACATCAACATTACAAAACTTTATTCCTGCAATATTGGCATGAAATCTAACACTAGAGCATCATAAAATACAGAGAATTTAACTTGAAATTGATATCATGGGTTCACATAGGTTTGACTTGGATGCAAAGGAAAAAATCAAATTTTCATTAATAACAAATTGGTGACACCAGCCTAAGCTAATCAAGTAAGTGACCTTACTATCGGCATGATTATATTTGATATTGACACGTGCCCCGTGGTTCTGCACGTGTCATATATATTGATATGTGTGAATTTTTTGTGGATTAATATGCTTATGAAATGTTATGTATATGTTATAATATGTGAATTATATGATAATACTTACAGTATGATGTGTTCAATGATATATTTGAAATAAGATATGAGAATGATGCACTAAACGTAATATAACAATAGGAATAAGATATGTTCATGAAACGTTAAGGTTTGATTCGTATTGAAGTGATATGGTCACGATCGATTGATAAAAGAATACGATTAGGTTATGGGTAGAAATGGATAGGATTATGATAGATTGATAGAACGATAGCGTTAAGATACATCCCTGTAATGATATGACTAAGGTACGTTCATTTAACGATATGACTGATATGTATAAGAACATTAAGGCTATGTTAAATTAGGGAACGATATAACTACGAAGTGTTTACAATATGATATGATTATTATACGACATGTAAATGACGGATATATATATATATATATATATATATAAATATAATGTTGTGATATGATATGCAAGTGATATGAAATATGTTACGGTACGAGATATATGATAAATTGACATGTTTATGAAATGATATATCGTGATGTGATATGTTATAGTATGCGATGTATATGAGGAGATGTTATGTTAAAAGCATGGAACGTTATGTTATGTCTCTTAAATTGTATGTATACAGCATGATATGAATGACATGAAATCGCGATAAATGACATGAAATATAACACCGTTAAAATTATGTATGATATGCGAACTGAAAAATGAAAAATGATATGATATGAATGATAAAAATATGTGAAATGATATGAAAAACGATATGATATGTACGGAACGCTAGCGGGATTGTATTAAATGATAATGAAAATGAAGGGAATGAACTCTTCATCCACGTAGCGAAAGCATTGGGAACCGTTTTGATTTTATTATGAATGAAAAGAAAAGCAATAAATAGAAAAGTAAGAGCTCTACTTTGTAGAAACCCTAGCTTGCAAGACTCCTTGGAGTATTCCAACATGTAGAAGTTCTCCAACATTCCACTAGATCTTCCTTACTATGACTTGAATACAAGGTCAAGGCTTGTGGGAGCCTCTTAGAAAATCCCTCAGGGATTGGAGAATAATAGTTTCGAGAATTCTCTGTAATTTCATTCTCCAGAGAAAGTAGGAGAGATTGGTATCTCTTTGGCTCAACCCGAGGGTCCTATTTATAGGAACTCTTTGAAAATATTTGTCAAATAATATATTTGCATATTTAATATATTAGGATATTATACTGTATACAAATCATATTTAAATATTATAAGATATCCTAATATATATTTAACTAATTTGAATCTCATTCAAATTTCAAATATATTTTATTTAATGTATTAAAATATATTAATTGATTTAATATTTAATTATATTAAATACAATAAATATATTTTTCCTTTAATATATCTAATATATTAAATATTAATTTGAAGGGTTCAAATTAATATACTTTTTTCAATTTATATTTAACATATCTAATATATTAAATATTAATTTGAACCCTTCAAATTAAATATATTTTCTCTATTTATTTAATACATTTAATATATTAAATATTAATATTTCAAATTAAATTTATTTTCTCCTATATATTTAATACATATAATATATTAAATATCAATTTGAACCCTTCAAATTTTCTTTCAAATAAATTGAACTTTGTAGCGATGCTATGAGCTAGCAAGGGGACCTTATGGACCTACAATTATAAGCTCTAATGATACAAAATTAATTAATTAAACTCTTAAATTAATCAATTTTCATTCATTAATGATAGGTCACTCCACTATAGATCTAGAGTTGCACTTTTATGCACTATAGACAGGTTATGTCCATTGATATAATCATTACAAGCAAGTCGATCCTTCACGAGTTGTTCATAATTACAGTTGGGTCAAAAGTCCGTTTTACCTCTGTAATTACATCTTTCACAAGTACCACTAATTCTCTAATGAACAATTTGTCTATGATCCAATCATAAACCAAGTTCCTCTCGAGTCAATGAGAGGGTGGAGCCCCATTGTTCAAGTCCCGAAATCAGTACTTAAGAGAACAACTCATCTACTTTCCTTATATGGAAAAGAGTGAATTCCATCTCATGATATTATATTCCCAACTCCCTATTTGGTCAAGTCCCCAAAATAGTAGGCATATTGAATCGACTAAAAGAGTCATTCTTACCCATATAAATTAAAGGACAAGCCGTCACAGACACGAGTTCATAACTCACTCAGGATTAAGATTGAGTCGCATATGATCATAATGTGAAATATTAATCTTCTCAATTAACGGATTTATAAAGAGATTAAATATTTCTTGGTCCAGTCTTATACAAACTCATTGTATAGGATACCCCACTTACATGTCTCCACATGAATGATTTGGATCAAATTATTTGTAACGATTACAAAGTGGGTCGCATCAATAGTGTTACTAGGATAAGGCACCCAACCTTATCCATATACTATAGACTCTTTAGGTTATTACTTGAACACGATCCTCCTGTATGTTAACCACATACTGTTCAAGATTACATTAATAACCTTGGATTTTCATACAATGAATAACAATTAATTATAAATAAAATAATAAAAATTATTGTTAAAAACTAAATCATTAATTAAGAGGCTTTAGGTAACAGCCCAAAAATAAATAAATAAATAAATAAATAAACAAACAAAAATTATTATTCCGTTTAAAAAAATAATAATAATAATAAATTAATAAAAAAAAAAAAAAAACCTCCCTCACCCCTCTCTACTAATCTCCCATCCCTTTCCCATCATCTCTCCACAAACCAATTCTTACGCCGGAATCTGTAGTCCCTCCAAAATGAAACATAAAACAAAAATGTCAGATTTGAGAAAACTAAAATGAGGTAGACGCTGTGGAGGAAGATCTCGTCAGTTTGTTAGGTATATATTAAACTTTCTTTTCTTTTATTCTAATTTCATTTATAGGAAATCACAACCAATTATATTTTAGATTATTTTAGATCTTCACTGTCGGTCAATAATTCTATATGAATTATAGTAATTATGTAGATCGATGGACATAATTATGTAGATCGGTGGACAAATGAATCGATTAAATTAAAAACCAAGAATATCTGTGAATAACTGGAATAAAATTGGTCTTGGCCTAACAAGGAAAGTTTTGGGTGTAAGAATGAATATTTATCCACACACTGAAAATACAGAAAGAGAAAAATAGAATTACACTGAGTAAATTAAAGAGAGGATTTGAGAGGAAGAAGGATTAAAAATTGGGCAAGAATATTTATCACACAATGAAAAAGAAAAAGGGAATTGACAATAATATTTATCAACACAATGAGAACAAAGATAAAGAAAATTATAGGGAAGACCTAGAATACAGCTAACCGAATAAAAGAAGGTAAAATGCATGAATGATCTTAAAAGTATTAAATAGTTGATACTAGTGAATATAACAACAACCATATATTTTCATTTATAAAGTAATTCTTAAATATATTCTCATTTATAAAGTAAGTCAATAGGCACGGTATGGTTAGAAATATTTATATCCCAAGAAATATTAAATCTAGATTGAGCAATTTAACACTTCGTTAAATAGTTAACAAAATTTAGGAATTAGAATTACTAAAGTAATTTGGTGATATCTCTAATAGGGTGGAGCGCCTTGATATAAGTGGGAACGAATTCAAGGGACGAAAGCAAGCTAGTTTGGAGTTAGATGAACTTCGGCTAAGGTCATCCAAGTAAGTGGCCTTACTATCGGCATGGTTATATTTGATGTTGACACGTGTCTGTGGTTCTGCACGTGTCATATGTTCTGATATGTGTGAATTATCTGTGAATCGGTATGCTTATATTATGTTTATGTTATGTTATAATATGTGAATTGTATGATAATAATTGTGGTACGATGTGTTTAAGGATATGTTTGAGATAGGATACGAGCAAGATGCACAAAACGAAATGTAACGATAGGAGTAAGATACGTTCATGAAACGTTAAGGTTAGGTTACATACCAGAGTGCTATGGATAGGAGAGATTGATGAAAGAATAGGTTAGGATATGGGTAGAAAGGGATAGGTTTGTGATAGACTGATAGAACGATAGCGTTAGGATACGTTCCTGTGATGATATGACTAAGGTACATTCACGTAACGATATGACTGTGATAGGTATAAGAACGTTAAGGCTATGATAAGTTAGGGAACGATATGACCACGAAGTGTTTACGATATGACATGTTATGATACGATATATTGTGATGTGATATGTTATGTTTAAATTATTTTGTGTGACCATTGAGGTAATTGTTGTATGAATTGCGCGTTATGAAATGACATGTTAAAAGCATGGAGCGTTTTGTTATGCTTTCTAAATTGTATGTATACAGTATGTTATGAATGACATGATATCACGATAAATGAAATGAAATGTAACCCCGATATGAAGGATGAACGATATGTGAAATGATACGAGGAAGGATATGATACGAATGAAAGATGATAGTGGGGTTATATTCATTAATGATAAAAGTAGAAATATTGGGACCTCATGCATTATGTGTGTTCATGCATTTGGGGGATACCCCTATTCCATCACGAGGGTACGGATGCGTACATCCAACGGCAGGACAACGATCGTTATGCTTTGCATAGCGCTGCCGTGACGGTTACTAGTTCTAACGGGTTCCGGCATAAGGGGCTCCCAGAGTATGCCCACCGATAAGGAAAGTGGCCCAGTGGTGTGCGAACTAGCTGGTGAGCCCATACTCGCACGTATGGACTGTGTGTAGAGTATATGGTATACGTCCAAAGTTTACCCGTTAGGACAGCACCGTAGGAAAAACGAAACGAAACGAAAGGCAGGTCCCATCATTTCATTGCATGTGATTGTTGCATTTAATCCCAATAGTGGGGTCACTTACTGAGTATTTCTTTAAATACTCAAGCCATGTGCTATTACATTTTTCAGGTTAAGGCAAGGCATTCTTGTACGGCTGACGACGACATCGCAACTCGAGACCATGGCACATGCATAGGATAGTGGTATTTATTTTCTTAGACTTAGGCTAGAATAAGATGTTTTCAACTTAAATGTTTATTTATTTTATTTACTCTATTGTTGTGTCGTTTTAAAGATGTTTTTGAAACACGTAAGTCCATGGCTGTGTTTTCAAGATAAAGGTTATGTTTTATAGAATTTAAATGAAGTCTTCTGCATGCAATGTTTATGATATGTATACAGTAGCGACCTTAAATTAAGTAGAAAATTTCGGGTCGTTACACTTTAGGGCATAAATCCGAATAAAAAATGGGAAAATATTGGGACCTCATGCATTACGTGTGCTCATGCATTGGGAGATATCCATATTCCATCACGAGGGTACAGACGCGTACACCACTCGGCAGGTGAAGTATCATTATATTTTACATAATGTTGCCGTGACGGTTACTAATTCTAATGGGTGTCCAGCATAAGAAGCTACCAGAGTAGGCTCGCCCGACAAGAAAAGGGATCCAGCAGTGTGCGAACTGTCTGGTGAGCCCATATTCGCAGATATGAGTTGTGTGTAGAGTATATGGTACACATCCAAGCTGCTCATTAAGATAGTTGTAACGACCCGAATTTTACCTATTTACTCTAAGGTCATTACTATACCTTGAAATGCAGAATTTACATTAAATGGGCCCGGATCATAATGCAACTTACACTCGTCTTCTATTACCTCGTGAAAAAGAAAACGAATACAAGGGAAAGAAAGGAAAAAGAACGATATTGAACTAAAGGAAAGGAACAAAACTGAAATGAATGTTTTACTCTACCCTAAGGTTTATTATGCAAAAACAATTTAACCTATGCTAACCTGTACTAATGATGCAAGCCGAATTCAACCTAGTCTACGAAATGGAAAAACAACTACCCTATGCATGCGTCACGGTCCTGGGGTGTACGATGCCGCTGTCGATGTCACATGGGAGCCTTGCCCTTATCTGTAAAAGTAAAGTAGCACGAGGCTTGAGTATTTCTAGAATACTCAGTAAGTGGCCCCCTATCGGGGTCATGCAACAAACACATGCAATGATATGATGGGACCTATCTTTCGTTTCATTTTCCCTACGGTGCTGTCCTAACGGGTAAACTTTGGACGTGTACCATATACTCTACACAGCCCATACGTGCGAGTATGGGCTCACCAGCTAGTTTGCACACCGTTGGGCCACTTTCCTTATCCGGTGGGCATACTCTGGGAGCCTCTTATGCCGGAACCCGTTAGAACTAGTTACCGTCACGGCAGCGCTATGCAAAGCATAACGGTCGTTGTCCTGCCATTGGATGTACGCGTCTGTACCCTCGTGATGGGATAGGGGTATCCCTCCAGATGCATGAACACACATAATGCATGAGGTCCCCATTACTTCTACATTTCTCATTAATGAACGTAACCCGGGTCCCTGTCACATTCCATGCTTACATGTCATTCCCATTTTCAATTTATGTATCATACATATTTCTATCAGGGTTACATTCCCAGGCAGTTTACCGTATTTCTTGTCAAACAATTCATGCAGTTTACATTCAAATATTTCATACAATCATGCCATAATCATTCAAGAACAACATAACGTCACATGCATCACATAACACATCAGACTAAACAGCATACATAGCATACATTCACGTTCACATGCTTACGTTCTTAAGCACAACAACCTATCATACGATTTAATGACACGTGCGAATCCACGGGCACGTGCCAACAACCAACAATAACGCGTAACCTACGACGGGTGAGCTACTTACCTGGTAGGCCTTAGCCGAAGTACTCCCTATAATATAAACGTAAGCTTCTAGCTCCTCGTAAACGTTCTATACTCCCGTTGGTGGTTGGTTCCTATTGGATCATTCGACACCTTCGTTAGTATTTCACAAACATAATTAATTTCCAACTTGAATTTGTGAAATACGACCTTAAAATAATCTATTTTACCTTAAACGGGGCCGAAACTAAGTCCGGGAGGGTCTAAACGGTGACAAACGGGCCGAAAATAGGTTTTCTGAGCCGAATAAGCCGCTGGAGGCGAGGGGTGTCGCGCTGTAAATGTGCCACGTGGCACAACTAGAAGGCGACACATGTGCAGCGGTCTCAGGTCGAGGTGCGGATTGACGGGTCGCTCGCAGGTTTTCATTCGTTCGCGGGTTATGGGCCGGCCTCGGCTGACGGGTTTGGGCTGAGGCGACTGGGCCACGGGAGTCTTCGGGTGTTGGGCTGACTTACAGAGGTTGGACTCGGTTCGGGTCGCGGGATCCGGCCCTCGGATCGGACTTCATCTCCTTCACCCGGTTGCCTGCGGTTATTTTCCTGGGACTTCTTTCTCTCCTCGTTAATGTCGTTTCGACGTCCTTCTTTCCTCCTTTTTCCTCCGTTCTCGAGTCTCTTCTCCCCCTAATTCTATTTTTTGGTATTGGTTTGGTACGTAAAGGCCTCACACTCCCGGATCTGGAAGGGTTCGGAAATCCAACGCTCTGTCTCCCTTGCCGACGGTGTACAATTGATGTATTATTTATGGTAGTTCTATTCTTGATAACATCACAAGTCCCTCCTCGACTTATACTTCAGGAGCACCTTTGAAAAATATAATTTTTTATATTGTAGTGAGTTTGGTGGTCAACTATTGACTTATACTTCACGAACACCTTTAAAACATATAATGTTTTATATTGTCGTGAGCTTGGTAGTCAATTAAACTTTTTTCATGAATTTCATACGAACACACACGACATATTACCATCTCTTCCTTTTTTTTTTTTTTTTTTTTTTTCTTCTCCTTTTTCTCCAAATTGATATGCCCTTATCCCTGTCTGGGGCCGTTCTCTTCCATCTAATTTGCAAGCCTCTCCCATTGGTTCTCTTCCATAGGTAAATCGAAAATAATTGATAAAAAAAACAGAGAAACATACTAACTTTGATCATTTTGGATTCCAATAAATGAAAAAAACGAGAATAAAAGATAGAACATAGAAAGAAAGACAGATAGCAAGAGAGGTGGTGAGACCATCGATTTAATATTTGTGGTGCTTCTGTTTTTTATGACACAACAAGTCCCTCTTCGACTTATACTTCACCGAGCATATTCGATAAATATAATGTTTTGCATTGTGTTGAGCTTGGTGCTTAACTAAGCTTTTTCAACGAACTTCATACGAACACAAAGAACAAACTACCATCTCCTTCTCCTTCTTCTCTTTTATTTTTTCTTCTCTTTCTTCCTCAGATTGGCATGCCCAATCCCGTTTCTGCAGCTGTTCTATTATATCAGATCGACTAGCCTCTCCCAGTGGTTCTCTTCTATAAGTAACGCAAATATAATAGAAAGAAAAAAAAAATAGAGAAACACAGTAGCTTACTTTCATCATTTTGGATTCCAATAAATGGAAAAAATAAAAATCATAAATTATAAAATTTTATTTCCAAATTCAAACGTACTTGTTCATATATGTCTTTTCTTACCAACCGTAAACATTTTTAAAAAGTGTTTAGAAACACAAAATAAAATTAAAAAAAAAAAGAATCACACCACCAATCTTATATATCTTATATATTTTATAAGATAGAAAACATTATTATGTAACACACGAAACTATTTACAAAACTATTTACAAAATTAATATTTGTATTCTAAATAAATAAAACAGAACTATATATTCATACTTCATAAACAGAGAAATAAAGATAGATAGCGTGAGAGGTGGTGACACAATTGATTTATTATTTATGGTGATTCTCTTCTTGATAACTCCACAAGTCCCTCTTTGACTTAGAGTTCACGAGCACCCTTTCAAAAATATAATGTTTAATATTGTAGTGAGCTTAGTGGTCAACTATGCCTTTTTTTTCAAAACTTCAAATGAACACACATGACAGATTACCATCTCCTCCTTTGTTTTTCATTCTCCTTCTCCAGATTGACATGCCCTTACCCCTTTGTGCAGCTGTTTCTATCGGATCTGCAAGCCTCTCCCATTAGTTCTCTTCCATAGGTAAATTGAAGATAATGGATAAAAAAAAAAAAAAATAGAGAAATACGTATTTGTTCATATATGTCTTTTATAACTAGTAGTAAACATTTGAGAAAAGTGTTCGGTAAACACTCAACTAAAATAAAAAGAAAGAAATTACATCACCAATCAAATTTATTTTATATATTTCATAAGATAAAAAACATTCCTAAGTAACACAAAATTATTTACAATATTAATATTTGCGTTCTAAGTAAATAACGCAGAACTATGTATTCATACTTCATAAAACGAGAAAGAAAGACATAACATAGAAAGAAAGACAGTTATAACATAGAAAGAAAAACAGATAGCGAGAGAGGTGGTGAGACCATTGATTTAATATTTGTGGTGCTTCTATTTTTTATGACACCACAAATCCCTCCTCGACTTATACTTCACCGAGCACCATCGATAAATATAATGTTTTACATTGTGTTGAGCTTGGTGCTTAACTCAACTTTTTCCACGAACTTCATACGAACACAAAGGACAGATTACCATATCTTCTCCTTCTCTTTCTTCCTCAAATTGGCATGCCCTATCCCATTTCTGCCGCTGTTCTATTATATCGGATCGACTAGCCTCTCTCATTGGTTCTCTTCCATAGGTAACGCAAATATGAAGAAAAGAAAAAAAAAATAAAGAAACACAGTAGCTTATTTTCGTCATTTTAGATTCCAATAAATGGAAAAATAAAAAATCATAAATTATAAAACTTTATCTCCAAACTCAAATGTACTTGTTCAAATGTACTTGTTCATATATGTCTTTTCTTACCAAAGGCAAACATTTTAGAAAAGTATTTGGAAACACAAAATAAAATTAAAAAAAAGAATCACACCACCCATCTTATATATCTTATATATTTCATAAGATATATAACATTGGTATGTAACACACGAAACTATTTACAAAATTAATATTTGTATTCTAAATAAAAAAAATAGATAGAGGTGGTGAGACGATTGATTTATTATGTATGATGGTTCTTTTCTTGATGACACCATAAGTCCCTCTTCGACCTAATTTTATATATTTCAAAAGATAAAAAACATTCCTAAGTAACCCACAAAACTATTTACAATATTAATATTTGTGTTCTAAGTAAATAACGCTGAACTATGTATTCATACTTTATAAAACGAGAAAGAAAGACGTAACATAGAAAGAAAGACAGATAGAATATAGAAAAAAAGACAGATAGCGAGAGAGGTGGTGAGATAATTGATTAAATATTTGTGGTGCTTCTGTTTTTTATGACACTACAAGTCCCTCCTCGACTTATAGTTCATTGAGCACCTTCGATAAATATAATGTTTTCCATTGTGTTGAGCTTGGTGCTTAACTAAGTTTTTTCCACAAACTTCATATGAACACGAATGACATATTACCATCTCCTTCTCCTTCTCCTTTTTTTTTCTTATCTTTCTTCTTCAGATTGGCATGCCCAATCTCGTTTCTGCCGTTGTTCTATTATATCGGATTGACTAGCCTCTCCCATTGGTTCTCTTCCATGAGTAACGCAAATATAATGGAAAGAAAAAAAAAATAGAGAAACATAGTAGTTTACTTTCATCATTTTGGATTTCAATAAATGGAAAAATAAAAATCATAAATTATAAAACTTTATCTCAAACGTACTTGTTTATATATATCTTTTCTTACCAAAGGTAAACAGTTTTGAAAGTGTTTGGAAACACTAAATAAAATTTTAAAAAAAGAATCACACCACAATCTTATAATATCTTATATATTACATAGGATAGAAAACATTGGTATGTAACACACGAAACTATTTACAAAATTAATATTTGTATTCTAAATAAATAAAGTAGAACTATGTATTCATACTTCATAAGAGATAAAGACAAATAGCGATAGAGGTGGTGAGACAATTGATTTATTATTTATGGTGGTTCTTTGATGACACCATAAGTCCCTTTTAGACTTATATTAGCACATTTGAAAAATATAATGTTTTATACGGTTTGAAAAATATAATGTTTTATACCGGGTGGGCTTGGGGTCAACTAAGTTTTTTTTCATGAATTTCATACTAACACACCGGATAGATTACCATCTCTTTTTTTTTTTCTTTTTTTCTTCTCTTTCTTCACTAGATTGACATGCCCTTACCTATTTCTATTGCTGTTCTCTTCCATCGGATTTGCAATCTTCTCCCATTGGTTCTCTTCCATAGCTAAGAAGATAATCGATAGAAAAAAAAAACAGATAAACACACTAACTTACTTTATCATTTTGGATTCCAATAAATGAAAAAAATTAAAAACAAAAATTATAAAACTTTACCTACAAACGTAGTTGTTCATATATGTCTTTTATTACTAGTATTAAACATTTTAAAAAAGTGTTCGTAAACACTCAAATAAAATCAAAAGAAAGACTTACACCACCAATCATATTTATTTTATATATTTAGATAAAAAAAATATTCATAAATAACACACAAAATTATTTACAATATTAATATCAACTAAAATCAAAATAAAGACTTACACCACCAATCATATTTATTTTATATATTTCATAAGATAAAAAACATTCATAAATAACACACAAAGTTATTTACAATATTAATATTTGCATTCTAAGTAAATAACCCATAACTATGTATTGAGAGAGAGGTGGTGAGACTATTGATTTAATATTTGTGGGACTTCTCTTCTTATGACACCACAAACCTCTCCTGACTTATACTTAAAAAAAAATAGAGAAACACAATAACTTCCTTTCATTATTTTGAGTTCTAATAAATGAAAGAAATAAAAATGATAACTTATAAAACTTATCTCCAAACCTAAACATACTTTTTCGTATAAGTCTCTCTTGGACTTATATTTCACCGAGCACCTCTGACAAATATAATGTTTTCTATTGTGGTGAGCTTCGTGGTCAACTAAGTTTTTTTCATGAATTTCATATGAATACACAGGACAAATTATCATTTCCTCCTCTTTTTTTTTTCTCCTTCTCCTCTAGATTGACGGGTCCTTTTCCCTTTCTGCTGCTATTCTCTTAAATCGGATAGGCAAGCCCCTCCCATTGGTTCTCTTCCATAGGTAAAACAAAGATAATGGATAGAAAAGAAAAAAAAAACAGAGAAACACACCTACTTTCATCATTTTCGGTTCCCATACATGGAAAAAATAAAAATCATACATTATAAAACTTCATCTCCAAACCCAAACATACTTGTCATATGTCTTTTCTTAACAGAAATAAACATTTTAGAAAAGTGTTTGGAAACACTAAACTAAACACCACACCAACCACATATATCTTATATATTTCATAAGATAAAAAATATTTCTAAGTAACACAACAAGCTATCTTATATATTCGAGGTTGTGTCTTATGAGAGCAAATGATAAGAGTTGGACGGATTACTACCTAGAACCAAATATTCGTTTTAATGATGTTAATGTTTGTAGTGATACTTTATATGCTTTAGAAAATGATATGATAGTTTGGAAAGTTGAAGTTAAGAATAGAGATGATGAAAGTTCATCGATTTCTATTTCTTTAAAGATGGTCCACGCTCAAAGAATCGATGATTTAACTAGATCCTATATTACAAAGTCTTCCGAAGGAGAACTTTTGTTGATCTTGAGGTCAATATCTACCAAGGGAAGACAATTAGAGACTACCAAGTTGTCTACAAACTTACTCAGGAGTGTGAAAATGGCATGCGAAGGGCAGCAAAGATTAAGAGTTTAGATGGCGATCCTATGTTTATCAGCGAATCTCAATCTATTTGTTTATCAACTAAGGATTTTCCTAAATGTTTACCAAATTGTATATATTTTATCAATAGTTGTAACAATTATATTCCTAATTTAGTCCATGAATCAGGTATATTCAACCTAGAAGATAAAAGATTTATGAAACATTACATACAGAGATCCTACACATAAGAATTTACCTCAACCCATTTGGATCATTCCAACAATATGTTCCAAAAATTTTAATGATTAAGATTCATAATTAATTGTGTTAGGATATGTATATTCACTTTTTTTTTCACCATAGTTCTATTATCCATTTAGATTTTTTTTTTTTTTTTTTTTATGTTGTAATTTGCTTTTAATATACTAGTTTATTAATTCTATTTAATATTTATTCTCAAGATCTAAAGTTTAGATATTTTCTACGTCACTCATAGATACCAAAATTGTCTATCAATGCCACAAATATAAAAATGGTTTATCAATATAGACATTTATCAATTTTATCCTTGTACATTTTTACCATTAAAACAATTTATCAAATATAAAAATAATATATAAGTGTCATAATATAAAAATTATATATTAACTACATACTATAGAAACAATATAGTAATGATATATGTGGGTAAAAATAGAAATTATATAAGCAAATCGCTCGATTCAGGACCTTGACTCGCGGTTCTTAGTGTTTTTCTTCCATATTCCATTAACTCATATTTGACTTAAGATTTATTATGAAATACAAATGATTCTTATAAGTATTTTTTAAGAAAAGTCTGAGATGACTACTTACCTCATCGTTGACGTTCGGATCCTCGATTCTTGAGCTTCTGGTATCCAAATTGTTTCAAATTTTCTTTGATAGATCTATCTTCGAACCTTGTTTCTGGAACCATAAAGAATTTTTTGAGAACGGATCTGAAAGGGAATAGCCTATTGACTTCAAAAACATATGAACAATTTACTTGCAAGATCTGCTGCTTGTTTTTCATAAAGCATTGCGCCGAAGCCATTGATATATCTGTTGTATGAGTATAAAATAGCCTCCTTAGCTATCTCTTTGCTACACAATGAATGGAGAAGGATAAAAAATAGTGAGAATAACCATTATAAGCAACCAAACCCAATGAATCGAAAGAGCTTCACCTTCCGAACACTGATCCTCGTAAATCATAATGAAATTTTGTTAGAAGTTGGAGATCCAACAAGGAAGGACTCAAACCGTGAGTATGCGATCCGAGGTATACGATGTATGGCTGCATGAGAAAAAGAGGATTAGATGGAACCAATATTGAGTTTTCAAAATGAGAAATAAAACGAAAGAGTTTGCCTTTTTGGTGGCAATGGTAGATGTTTGGAGAACAAAGAAAAGAGAGAGAATCATAAGAAATGAAAGAAAAATTTGAGATGTCCATGGCTTTTGTTTGATAAATTGTTTGTTTATGTGTTTCAAAACACAAGGATGGAATTTAAAATTAAAACAAAACAATTACAAATGAATTAAGTTGAATAATGAAATACAAATGTCCTATTCTAACCTAAGACTAGGAATTTAAACATGCAACTACCCTATGCATATGTCACAGTCTCTATTTGCGATGCCGCCGTCATATGTACATGGGCACCTTGCCTTTACTTGAAAGATGATATGACACATAGCTCGAGTATTTCGAAGAGTACTCAGTAAGTGACCCCACTATAGGAGTCATGCTAATGCAAACACATGCAATCATGCTCTTGGGACCATCTCTAGCTCATCTAGGGGTGGCCTCCAGTCTCGGACAAATTGGATGTGTAGTACTTTCCTATACACGACCCACACATACGAGTGTGAATCTCTAGGGAGCTCGCACACCCCCTGAACCCTCTAGTCAAGCTAATATGTAGTGACGTCCGGAGGTCAACGGAACCCCATAGTGTGTCATGCAACCCATGAACACCCTACTCGTCATATTGTGCGTGTCCGCACTCATCTGTTGGAAAATTTTGATTAGGTCAAAATAGTTAGAGTATTTTTAGGTATTTAGTTTAAATATTTTCCAAGATTTGTTTCCAAAATTTGTAGTTAGTTTCTATTTATGGTTAGGTGTAAAGCTATAAAAGTCGAGTTCAGTATTCAATAATATCATCACTTCAAACTTGAATTGTTTATGTTTCTGGCTTAGTTATTCTTCTGTCAAACTTTAGCAAAGATCCCTCACTTCGATGGTCACTATGATCATTGGAGTGAGCTACTGGAAAATTTGCTCACAGCAAAGGGTCTATGGAGTATGGTGGAGATTGGTTTCTCAGAACCAGAGGAAGGAACAATGCTGACTGAGGCATAAAAGGTCCACCTTGATGATGCTAGACTCAAAGATCACCAAGTAAAGCATTACCTCTCCCAGGCAATTGATCATACTGTCTTTGAACAAATCTTGGATCGTCGCACAACCAAGATTGTTTGGGACTCAATGAAGCGAAAATTTGGTGGAAACCAAAAAGTGAAGAAATCTCTTCTTAATGCATTAGGGAGAGAATTTGAGATCCTAGAGATGAAGAAGGATGAAAGTATCACATATTATTTTACAAGAGTGATGATAATCTCCAACAAGATGAGAAGCAATGGAGAAGATATCCCAGACAAGAAAATTGTAGAAAAAATTCTACGTACTCTGACTGAAAAATTTACTTATGTTGTAGTATCCATGGAGGAATCCAAAGATACTAATACAAAAATTTCGAAGATCCAGCATTAGTGGAGAGAAGCAAGTTCTAAAAGTCGAAGGACGAACGAAAATAAGTAACAGAGGAAGAAGAACTTACCGGAGTAGAGGACGTAGAAGAGGAAGATCAACTTTCAACAAAGCAACTGTTGAATGTTATAGGTGTCATGACTTATGTCATTTTCAATATAAATGTCCAAAGATGAATAAGGAATTGAATTATGCAGAGCTCAAAGAAGAGGATGAAATGTTGTTAATGGCTCATATGAAAAGACATGAAGCAAAAACGAGTGTTGCTTGGTTTTTAGATTCTGGTTGCTCAAACCATATGTGTGCAAGTGAATATATGTTTTCAAGCTTAGACAAGAGATTTTCCCACATTGTCAAACTTGGAAATAATACAAGTATGAAAGTTATGGGAAAGGGTGTAGTGAAATTAACTTTGCATGAGGTTGGTTGCACTATTAGTAATGTGTATTGGGTACCTGAACTCAAAAATAATTTCTTGAGCGTTGGACAACTACAAGAAAAAGGAGTAGCAGTGCTGTTTAAAGATGGTGTATGTAACAGTTATCATCCACAAACAGGAAAAATAGCAGAGTCAATTATGAGCGCAAATCGGCGGTTTATTTTGCGTACTGAACCATCTACCACAACAAATGAAGGAAGATGCCTCCAAGTTTCAAATACGGATCAGTCAATACTTTGGCACCATCGTTATGGTCATCTCGGCTATAAAGGCTTGTGCACCTTGAAACACAAAAATATGGTGAAAGGCCTGCCGCAAATTATAGCTCCAAACACCACTTGTGAGGCATGTATGAAAGGCAAGCAACATCGGACTCCATTTCCAAAAATGGGTAAATGGAGAGCAATGGATGATTTTTCAAGTGGCCAGAAAGAGTACTTGTGCTTTATAGATTTTTCAAGGAAGGCATGGAGTTTGTAGAAAAATCATAAACATTTTATCTTGTAGAAAAATCATAAACATTTTATCTTGTAGAAAAATCATAAACATTTTATCTTGTAGAAAAATCATAAACATTTTATCTGGTAGAAAAATCATAAACATTTTATCATTTCAAATGTTTCAAAACAATGGTGGAAAAGGAAATTGGAATGCCTATAAATGTTTAAGGACAGATAGAGGAGCAGAGTTGGAATTCAATGATTTTTGCAAACAGCATGGAGTGAAGAGACAATTGACCACAACCTATACCCCACAACAAAATGGAGTGGCCGAACGCAAAAATCGCACTGTGATGAATTTGGTAAGAGCTATGCTGATAGAGAAGAAAGTGCCTAAAAGTTTCTGGCCTGAAGCAGTTACGTGGACGATTCATATTTTGAATTGATCACCCACTCTTGCAGTAAAAGAAATGACACCAGAAGAGGCTTGGAGCGGAGTGAAACCATCAGTAGATTATTTCAGAGTTTTTGGATGTGTGGGACATGTCCATATTCGAGATGCCAAGAGAAGCAAACTGGAAGATAAAAGTGTAACATGTGTTTTATTTGGAGTCAGCAGCGAATCCAAAGGCTATAAAATATTTGATCCAACTACAAATAAAATTATAGTAAGTCGGAATGCTTGTGGAGTGATTCGAATCTCAAACAAGTGTTCTTGCCTTGAGATATTCGATCAACAAGGTAATCTGAATCTTACTCCCCTTGTAGTTGATTTCTTATCAGCGCATGTGCGCACTTTCAATTCTACCCGGACGGGAAAGTGGAGACTAAGGTCATGATGTCTTATGAAATGATAAGTCCCATCACGATTGCATATGATTGTATTTCTTGACACAAGTAGTGGGGATACTTAACGAGTATTTTTAAACACTCAAGTCACGTGCTACTTTTCTCAGGTAAAGGTGAGGCACCCCTATATGGATGACGACATCACTCTGAAGACAATGGAAGTGAAGTTGGGATAGTTGAGAAGGCACCCCTAAGTTTATAAAATGTTTTCATGGACTTTTCCGCACATTTTAGGCATGTCATGCATGAAATAACATCTCTATTTTATTAGAAAAATAGGGTTGTTACTCAAGCAATCTCAGAGGATGTTCTTCTCATGTTGGCAAAGAATGACTTAGTAAAGGTAGCGTGGGAGATGCTGCAAACAATGCATATGGGTGTGGAATGGGTCAAGGTAGCAAGGTTGAAGACCTTGAAGAGTGAGTTAGAGGATCTTCATAAAGGACGGTGAGTAGGTTGGTGACTTTGCCATGAATTTGACGACGATTGTCACTGGCATCCGTTCATTAGGTGACAAGGTGGAGGAGATCTCCGTCGCCAAGAAGTTTCTTTGAGTCATCCCCCCTGCAATTCTTACAATTGTTACCTCAATCTAGTAGTTTGACGACCTCAAGAACATGTCGGTTGAGGAAGTCATTGGTCATCTTAAAACTCATGAGGAGAGACTTTGTGGCTATGGTGTCAGAGAGGAGGAGAAGCGCCTCTTGCACACACAAAAAGTGGCTCGCACAGACGGAAAAAAAAAAAGATGTAGTTGATTCTTCTTTTTCTATGAAGGGACACGATGACCACAATAAGGAAAGCAGAGGTCATGGGCGTGACCATGGATGTGGTAAAAGATGAGGTCGTGACAATATCTCACAAACCTATAACGATGCAAACCCCTAGAAGTACAAGAGCATGATCAAGTGTTACTCTTGTGTAATATATAGACATTATACGGTGGAGTGTCGCAATAAGAACATGATGAGGAGGCAAACCTCACATTCACGCATGATCGAAAGGTCACACTAATGTTTGCCAAGATGATGTCCAACTTTTTGATGCTCAACGAAGAGAAGGTTATGACGAATCTTCTCACAAATGGAGAAGACCGAGTGGTGACCAACATGTGGTACCTAGACAACGAAGCGAGCAACCACATGATCGAAGATCAAGCAAGTTCAAGGAGGTTGATGAGAAGCTCATTGGAAATGTGAAGTTTGGCGATAGATCAATTGTACCGATCCAAGGTAAATAATTCATCTTATTCCAATGTAAGAACAATGATCAATGTTTACAGACCAAGGTATATTGCATCCCGAGGTTGAAGAGTAATATTATTAGCTTTGGTCAAATGATAGAAGAATGCACAGAGTGGAGTTAGTCAGCTCGTTCTGCAAGATATTTGACATAAACATAATTGTTTGTATAAGATTCTATTGAAGACCAGCCAACCCAACTCTCTATGGACGGCACTCGTAGACCCAACCTGGCTATGGCATGCAAGACTTGGGTACATGATTTTTTATCGTTCAAAATGATGGTAGAGAAGAAGATGACTATGGGGTTACCTAAAATCATACACTCAAACAAATTATGTGAAATTGATCGATTACCCTACATGGTGAATCCGTCCTATAGTTGGGTGTTGATCACGCCGGTAGTCAGTAATTACCCTGCACGGAGGATTCAGCCTATGGGATGACATTAATCATGCAGGTAACCAGTGGAGCTGGCATGTATCGGGGGTAGCGCCTCCTAACCTTGGGCAACTTCATGGCCTATGGGATGGGATCGCTAGCTAACCTCTCTCTCTCTCTCCCTCCCTCCATGGATGAAGAGTAGGCTAGTACTCACCATATTGTTCCCCACCTAATACATAGTTATTTGGGGTAGCACCCGAACTTTGGTTATCGATTACCGCTGTGAAGGCTAAGTTAGCTACCCAAATCTGTGAACAATAAGAGTAAATCTCTTAAAGCCTAGATTAAATCATGTGGTCCCCTACTAGGTCAAGGATGTAATGAGAGTCAAGTAGGTTGCTTACTAGATATATTTATGTACCCAATCCTTTCTACATTTTCTTTTTCAGGTACTTGATGATTTTGGTCGACGTGAGGGGGGTGCTCGAGAGCTCAGTAGTCACAGAGGAGTATCGACCTGAGGCGTCAATCTAGTCCACATGTTTTGTAGACGTCATTTCATTACATCATTTGTATCTCGTTCCTGTTCTATAACGCAAAAAAAAAAAAAAAAAAAAAAAAAAAAGGCTAAGTCAACTGAGGGGCAAAAATGTCATTTTGCCTCTCCAGCCATAATAGGGGTCTAAGGAAAACCCCGTCAAATCTCCTGCAAAAGAAAAAGAGAGTTAGAGAGAAATTTGAGAGGAATCAGCCGCGAAGTTTATCGAACCACCGTCGGAACCCACCTTCAGACGAGATGTGTACAAGGACTAAGAGGCTAGCGAGGCCGACGCTCCGTCAAGATCCAAGAACGTTTCGCGAGGTAAGGTTTGGAACGAAATTTTTCAGATCTGAGCTTTTTCTATGTGAATCGAGTCCTAAAATGCTGAGATATTCACCTAAGAACAACTCTACGCACGATCTGTGAAGAAGTCTGGCCGAGATCTCAACCCGAAGGCGGAGATCCGAGAATCGTCTGAGAACGGTGAGCGAACTTCCGATGCTCTTAACTCATCCGGTAGTCAAGCAAAAAAATTACAAAAAAATACTAGGACGTAGCCTGTAACCCGATCTAGAACTTTACCGAAGAAATCATATCGATCCGAACTACGAATCAAAAGATATGAAAATCGAAAAAAGAACACTGTGTTACGGATTTCAGAGGACAGAAAAAAAAAATCGGCCGGCGAGCGGCGGAGGGCGACGTGACAGGCGTCGGACACGCATCGACCGTCGGCTGGAGCAATGCAGCTCTAGCGAGGCGACGACACGTGTCGCCTGCAAAGCCCGAGCCGAACCGCAAACGCGAGCCGAGCCGAGCCGAACCGAACCAGATCGGCCGACCCGCGACTGTGCAGAAGCGGTCGCGCGTGGTCAGCGCACTACTGGCACGTGAGCGCACGTGAAACGACCGTTTTGGCCCAGTTGCCCTCTATTTGCCCGATTATTGTCCCAGTTCCAGTTCTAATACTGTTTGCATGTCAATAGGGACCTAACTTAAGGAAATCAGTATTTTTGGACACCTCACGGGCAGAGAAACGCTAGCGAAAGGGCACGCGTCAACCAGGTAAGTCACCACCCGGTATTTAGGAAGAAATACTTGTAGGATTCGCTTGGATTGCATGCATGCTAGTACCGTTACCTTAGACTAGCTCCCCATGAATAAGATTAGTCAAACTGATTATTATGAGTGTATTGGGTGAATTATTTGAGTGTTGCTTGTATGCTTTAAGCTTCCGCTGTACGTATATATGCATTTAATTTATGTTAGAATTGTGCATTCCGCGTTCCGGGTGCTTGATGGATGACTTTGCCCCATTGAGCGCGAACCTCGTGTTCTGGGTGCTTGATGGAGGTCATCGCCCCGTTGAGCCTGCGTGCTTAGTTTGCATGTATTATACATTATGACATTAGAAGACGGTTGTATGCACACTCTGTTATCTTCTATGGCCCAATTCTATGATAAACCTAGGGAATTGCTGTTAGGAGTGATAAGTCGCTCTAAGCCAGACTTAACCTTCCCCTAGGAACTTAGCGGAATTACCACAGCAACAAGGTACCTTAGGAGTGTTCATAAATTGCTAGTGTGAGAACGGTATCTATAGCTTCGTGGAAGGACCAAGGGTTCCTGACCAGTCCTTACTGCTCTTAGCCATTTCGAATGGGAAATGTGTCCCCACGTCGTACACCCCATTAGCTGCATGGGAACGGGTTGGGTTGCGCCCCCCATAGGGGGACTACATGGGCCTAGGAGGTATTCAGCACACCCCTAGGCTAGATACCATGTAGTCTCAGATAGCCATGTAGAGGTAGCGCCTCATAGAGAGATACCAACCATATCAGCTTAGCGTAAGGAACCTCTAGGTGTCTAATGAAAGGTTGATGAACCGGTGAAACCCAAGGAGCAAGCTCCAAGGGACTAAGATTAGAACCATATGTCCTAGAACCGGATTAGGAGACCGTGGGAACCTGCTAAATTAGGATGCGAAGAGAGCAAGTAGGTGGCTTACTGAGTATAATTTTTATACTCATCCTTGCTATGTTTTCCTTTTTCAGGAGTGCGAGACGTCAGTCAGGGGCGGGCGTGATGGAGAAGGGGATTGTCACAGAGGAATGGGTTGTCCCGGGGCGTCAGTCCGGTCTTTATTTTGTATTTGCATTCTTTCGAAATTTATTTCCAAACTGTCAAGTGTTCTCTTTGTTTGTTGTTTAAAAACTTTATTGGAATTTAAGGATTTTCTCTATTTCATCTTTAAATTATTTTGTACATGTGTGTCGTTGTTAGTCGCGGCTCGTAGTAAAATATTGGGTCGTGACATGTTCCCTCTTTAAATGAACAAAACATACATATGTATTTACTTTCAATTTTATCACGGTTTTATAAATGATGTTTGAATTGTTAAAATTCGCGCGAAATTTTTGGGAGTTTTCCACTTTCTTCTCATACATTCATCTTGCAATACATAGTTTGTTAGTCACATCCTATTTTTCGATGTCTTGAATTTTGGGATGTGACAGATTGGTATAAGAGCAGTCGAGTTTTAGGTCTTTAGACATTTAAGGCAAAGAGTCGTAAATCTTTGTGACTCAGCCCGTCGACACGCCCTGTCAGGGCCGGGTAAATTGTCTTAATTTGAATGGTAGATTAATTTGGTAAGTTTTCTGGATTTGAATTGTACAGTTAATGGTTTTGAATGATTATTGTCCAATTGGATCATCTCCATGAGGTTTACAACTTTGAATAACGAATTGAAAGCTATGGGAGAAAGAACCGATCATTGAAATTAAAGGAAACCAACAAAAACATATGTGCGCGAATTGAGGTCAAGATTACGGATGAAACGATCGAATCCTATTCGATTGGACTCACTAATTCAGTCCAAATGAACCAGTTTCAGTATTTAGCCTAGGGTTGACCTTTATTTATCCATTTTTCAAATTGATTTTGGGTGGTATTAATGTATTCTTTTATCGTAGGAATAATTTAGATCGAAGTAGAGGCTAATTTCATTAGAAAATGAACCTTTGAACGAGATAAATGACTATTTGGATCAACCCATTTAAACGTGGCTTATACGATGAGTATGTTTATGAATTGTTATTATATTTATATCTAATATATTATTAAAATCTAAACGAGTTAGACATATTAAAGTACTTAATTGATGAGTTGTAAGTAGTTAACTAGAACTCCCGATTCGAGTTAAGCTAATAAAATAAGCTGAAATATGAGTTGTTTACCGTATATTATAATAGTTGGAGTGTATTAAGACACGCTAATTAGTAAAAGGTAGGCAAGTAGCAATGCATGAATTTTTTTTTAATTATCTAAATGAGTTAGATGAAAGCATGATGAAAGTATGTTTGTATGCTTATTATGATATTTAACAGAATATTATGTGTAATTGAATGATTTAAGAGAATGTTAGGGGTTTGTGATTACGTTGATTTACAACATCCCTTATGATTTATACATGTTATTTTGTAAAGAAAATTAGGAGTTCGCCAACTAGTTAACCTTTAATAGCAAATTTGTCTTGATTGATAAGATCGACATTTATACCGTTTATAATTATGAGTTGGTATGGTTTGAGTCCTGATTTATAATCTCATATGATTACTATTAAGAAGTTGCCACTATGTTTTGACCCTCCTATGCCCATTATGCCTCAAGCTTACCACGTTCCAGTTCCAACTTGCATCTATTTTAGTTTTAAGCCCAAATTAAGAACTTAATTACTTTCTATTTCTTTACTGTCTAGTTTCCTTGCGGATGATCTTTTATTTTTTATGTAATTCTCGGTGGAACTTATTTCCTTAGACAATCTTTTTTTAATTTGCATATTTGATGTATAAACTTTGAGTAAAAATGAAGGTTCAACAATCTAACACAATTTTAACTCGACTGATGATTGATGAAGCACAAAGAATAGGATTCTAAATTTAAATCTTAACCATTATCTATAAGCTTATTTCTTTGAAGGGAAGTGCAAACTCCCTGATTCACATTGAGTCGAACTTGTTGGTTTATGGACTAACACAAAAGAGATGTTAGGTCAAGTATACAGGATCCAAGAATAGACTAACAAAAAAATTTATTCAATATATAAATGATAAGATTAGTTGTCTATAATCTCATATTTGAATGAGTTGAACTACCTTAAATACAGTGCAAAATAAGAAATAGGTTTAAATGCAATGATGTTGAAAATTTAATGACATCATTCCCCCAAAACGCTATTAAAACCTGTTAGAAAAGGTTATTTTCTTCAAAATAAGTTTCAAACTCACAATAAAGTCCACCAAACTCCATTCTTTATACTGAAAGAGAAGAGGGGGTCCCTCAACAAGGCAAAAACTCAATGAAAACAATTGCTGAATCAAGAATATGTTCGATCATCGGACTAATTTTTACGAGACAGAAAAGGCTTAAAAATCCTTATTCTATGATGTTCATTAACCATTACGCATACCATGGGGTAGAGCTCTAAGTTTGAGACAAGTCAATCAGCAGATCATCCTTCCGTTCTGAGCACACCTACAAAGATACTCTGCAAGAAAATACAAGTTCTCTGTAAACCTATGGTTTAAACGGGGAAAATTACTCATCATATTAACTCTATCATAGAAGTCTTGAGATAGTATTAGAGGAAAATAATTTCAACCCAACCAAGTGGAAATATAAACCAAGAGTAGCCAAAGGTTGAAAATGATGAGATGATTTAGAGGATTACGCAAACCATACATTTCATCCCCCCACAACCCCCATTCATGGCAGTACAGAAAGCTTGTTTTTCCACCAATTTTTTCCTGTTCTGAGGTCCTTGGAGGAAAAATAAAATAAAACAATAAATAAGGCTATAAGAAAAACTAAATGAATGAATCAACACCTAAAGTATCTGGTGTTTACCTTGCAATTATGAAGAATTATTTGCAATAAGCCTTAACTATCGGACCAAAATAGGCTGAACAGCACATATGAATTCATATATCCTAAAGTTCCAATCACAATGTAGCCACCATATCAAACGTCAGTATATCGCCTCATTTTACTTGTTCCATCCAATGATTTTGTACATGCACAGATAAGCCACACAACATGCCCAAGCTGAAAACTTCGACCGTTACCATCACTGATAATTAATTTTTTTTTTTTGAAAAAGAAAAAGGTGTGTACATCAACCAGATGAGCATTTGCACTAATTTCACAAGACTTCCAACCTGAAACTGCAACTCCTGGAATTGGTAGCTTTGCATGATGTTAGTATCTAAGACAAAGATTACTAAGTCATTCCTAAATAAAAAGCATTCTGTGGGCAAAAGCTCTCTGACAAGCAACTACGCAAAGGCACACACACCTTTAGAGCATGCTAAATGAGGCATAAGTGACAAGCAAGATGTAGATACTTCTCACTTCTTCACATCTCCCCTCTTACCTTGTTCTCACTTCAGATCTCTTGCTTATACATCCAAGTTCTATCTCCCTCCCTCCATAAACTGGAGGCACAATACTCCAACCGCACCCAAGTCTCTTCCTTTCCTCTACTACTGCGTCAGGTTGTTAACTCTTCCCATTCATTTCTTATCTTTTCTTTAATCTCTCTCATATTCAACCATCTTTCTTAGTATTCCTATATCTCTTGCACTCCATTCAAATAATACAGGGGAAACACCCAAAGGAGAGGGGCACAGTGATGCAAAACAAGGCCTTAAAGAAAATTACAAAAGTCTTTACATGCGGAAATGCAAAGTGAAAAATGAAGTCTAACCAGGGACCACAGGTCCCCTATATCCCCCCCCCCCCCCCCCCCCCCCCCCAAAAAAAAGCACAAAGATAAGCTAGCCAAGGCCTGCCACTCTTAAGGGACTGAACTTACATCCCAATATTAGTTTATTCTGACTTTCATCGTCCTCTAAGAAAACAACATGATTCAAAACAATCTTCAGCGATGATTACTTTTCACAAGTCCTCCATACTAACTCTATCAAGGAGTAATCTTAAGCCATGATTTCTTTTCAGCAACCCTACAATTGGTATTTAGAAACAAGATCTAAAGTATAGATTATGTACCTTGTACCTGGGGTTCATATCTTTTGGTGTTTGCCATTTTACTTATTTACAATATAAATATAATGTACTGTAGTTATTTTCTAGGCTCTTCAACTGATATCGCCAGTTGATGAACATGGCAATCTGCTGCTTAATTAAAAACATTAGAATAATAAAAAAAAAAATAGTCATAGAGATAACACAAGTAGCTTGGCTTTCACTGATTCAACTTACAAAAAAACTAAAATGTCATCTCGTGGACAAATTAAACACCTAATATCATTATTTTTTCTTGGAAAAACTTTTAACGTCTCATTCCATACATGACTTCTACATTAGATCAGACTCGTTGATAATGATATCACATTGGATTGTAATACTAAAAAGATAAGAAATGACAAGTTCACCCATAGTTCAATAAATCAAACCCAAACCAGACTAAAGAAACATATATCGATTTATGATCAATAACGTGATAAGAGTTCATTAGCTTACCAATTCATTCAACGATTCGAATTGAGAGCCAAAAGCATGTTCTGACCACCGGGCAAGTAGGCCACATTCGGCGACTTGGCGAGGGTGGATGCAATCTCCCTTGATGCTTCAATTCTCCTCAGCTCGATCAAACCCATACCAGCGGCCGACGTGGCATCAGAAATCAACTTAGCTGACTCGCTCTCACCCTCAGCCCTAATAATTGCGGCCCTTCTTTCTTGTTCAGCCTTTGCCACAACAAATTTTGACCGCTCAGCCTCTTGTTGCGCTACCTGCTTCTGCTCAACTGCCTTAGAGAACTCTGGGCTATAGGACAAATGAGTGATGGCAACGTCATCCAGCACAATGTTGAAGTCCTTCGCCCGCCGGACCAGGCTCTCACGCACAAGAGCCGAAACGTGAGGCCGCTCAGTCAAAAGCTGATCGGCGTTGAATTGGGCAACGACGGCCTTCAGAACCTCATTCCCAATAGAAGGGAGGACCTTCTCGTCGTACTCTAGACCTAGGGTTTTGAAAATATCGGGGAGACGAGAAATCTCAGGGCGAGAGAGAACACGTAGGCTCAGATTTACCATCTGAAGATCCTTGGTACCGGAAACAGACGAGAAAGTGTGTGGTCTGGTACGAATATCAAATATAAAGGGTTTTTGAAGCCATGGAATCAAGAAGTGTGTTCCCTCACCGACAGTGTCGTCAATTACACCCCGAAACCGATCGAAGAGGACAGCTCTTTCACCACCGTCAACGGTGTACAGGGAAGCATTTAGAACCGATGCGGCGGCCCCGAGACCGAAAGCAGCACGAGCAATATTGGTGAGAAATGACACAGCGGCTTGGCTGCTACCCATCCTGGAGAGGAAATTGTGATCCGATCTTGAAATGTTCAAGAATGGCCGATGGGAGAGGGATGGGAGAGGGAGAAGTCGATGTGAGACCGAGGGAGACGAAGAATCGAGATTAGAAAGGAGAGGAGACCGATGGGAGACGAACGGCGCTGGCTGAAGCCTGAAGGAAGGGAAATACGAGGGATTTAGGGTTTATTTAGGGTTTATTTAGGTTTATTTATGTACCTCGATTCCGTCCGGTTTTGCCTGGATTTTCTAAACGAAAATTGAACCGAACCGACAATCCTTGGTTTTCCCTATACTCAAACTGATCCGTCAAATATTTTGCTGAACCGAACCGATCCAGACTGGTTCGGTTTTTTCTTTTTTTCTTTTTTTATTATCTAGAATTCAACGTTTGATTTAAGAGGTTAATAATAAAATATTTAAGAATAGAATATCTAAAATCAGATGGGTAGAAACAAATAATTATATTAGTGTTGCCTGAAAATGGCGTAAGAATTATTTTTCTTTTTGTTTCTCTATAAATAAAAAAAAGCTTTCACAATTTTATTACACTATTTAATTCTTTATTGTTATTAAATAAAATTATTAAAACAATTTTAACTAATTAAATTTTAATTTATTAATAAAATTATTATATCATGATATTTTTTTAAATACCATTAAATATAGATATTATATTATATAAACATTTTTCTCATAGTACCACAGTGAGATAGAGGGGTGAAGTTGGGACCCAGAGCGGGCTACGGATCTATACTAAGCCCGTTACGCCATAATCGTGTTTGTAGTAGACTATATAAATACAAAAGATGATGACATGTTAATTTCAGACCAGCTTTGATAATTACGTATCTACATATTTATATGTCAATAATGTTACATTATTTGATAAGGTTATGAAAAATATAAAAACTCCTATTCCATGAGAGTCGACACTATTCAAATATTTAGTATACTCTTGCATAACTTCTCTAACAAATTCATACATTTAATGTTAGAAGATTAAAAAAATAATCAATCTTGGATTGATTTTTAGTGCAAATCTTACTTACACGAACTCTTTATTGAACACTCAACTGATCCACTTTCTAATTTCAATAATTGAAGAATTTCAGCATTCATACGTAGTAGATTATTATTCAACCACTTGTTGATAAAATGAAGCAATCTCTTTTATATTTTCATTAGCATTTGAAAGATGATTGTCCACTGAAATTACTTTCTCAAGCTCATTGAGTATTGCTACTAAATTCGTGTCACACTCCATGCTCTTTTCTTACTAGACTTGTTCCGTGTATATGCATTACATTGTGTATTTATTGGTGTTTCACTCATTATATTGGTCCATCCACTTCTTCCCTCTAATTATTGGGGGATCACGTCACTTGGGAGGAGTTTTCACACCCTTATAAAAAAATGTTTTGTTCTCCTCTCCTCTCCAACCGACGTGGTATCTCACAATTCACCCCATTTGTGGGTCCACCGTCTTCACTGGCACTCGTTCCCTTCTTCAATCGATGTGGGGACCCCCCCCCCCCCCCCCCCCCTCCAATCTATCCCCCTTCGGGGTCCAGCGTCCTTGCTAGCACACTGGAGCCTCGTGCCCACCCCCTTCAGGGCTCAACCTCCTCGTCAGTATATTGCCCGTTGTTTGGCTCTGATACCATTTGTAACAGCTCAAACCCACCTCTAGCAGATATTGTACTATTGGGCTTTCCCTTTCGGACTTTCCCTCAAGATTTTTAAAGCTCGTCTACTAAGAAGAGATTTCTACACCCTTATAAATAATGTTTCATTCTTCTCTCCAATTGAAGTAGGATCTCACATCATGAACATAAAGAGTCTCTCCTCTCCAAAATTCATGGTTGCTCATTTCTAGTTTTTGTTTCTAAGGCTTTTTGCACTTGGATGAGTCCATAAAACAAAAATAAATCCATTATAGTAAATTATTTTTTTAAAGTACCTTTACCCAGTCGTCCAATATATACTTTTTCACTTATTTTTATCATTCCAATCAAACCCTAACATTTCTGATATTGCATTGAACTATTCTGATACTCTATGTGTCGTTGAGCCTTAACATCGCCATCCACTTTTCTATTTAAATGAGAAACCGTGGTTTGAAACTCTCTTTCTAAGTGCTAATGTTAGATAACTTTAATAAGCATCTCACTAATTTTTCATCTTCCTTTTTACTCCACATGTGCTTTGGCCTGCTTCAACCAATTTACATTGTTCACTATCATCCATATCTATGATTCCTTGAACTATCAAAACTCAAATTTCATATATAACATAGTATTAAAATAAAAACATGTCGGAACACATATCATAAATGAGTAGCAAGTTAGTAGTTCATACCGTCCCACAAAGTCTCACAAGTTCTAAAAGTTCTAAAATTCGCTCTAATGTCCCTCCACTCCTCAAACATCTCAATTGCAAAATTATCTCTCCAATTTGTCCATTCATATGAACTCAACAATGTGTTATTCGATCATTGTTCATGTTAAAAGTATTTGAAAGTATTTGAATGAGTTGTTGGGATTTGTGTCATGTGTCACAATCATATTATGAAGAGAATAGGTTGTGATCCTTACGTTAAAACAAGCAAAACGGTGACCCTCAAGTGGTGCTCATCCACCCACGCAAGGGCTAAAATAGACGATTGTAATGATGTAATCAAGGAGTCTGGTGCATCATTCAACATATCATATAAAGTGGGCTTTGACGCTAAGATGACGCACAAGCAATATCAAGGTAACGAGTAGATAAGAGGGGCAAATATAAGCTTGTTGAAGGGCTAAATAGAGCCACGGGCCTTAACTTTGAAAGTCGTGGTTTCAGAGGAAATTTGGCATGTGCCTTGGAGTAAAGTCTGTCCTTGTGAAATATGAAAGCTAACCAAATTTCGTGTCAATCAGACACCTTGACACCGTATGACCATTCGCCAAAATCATGTCTACACCTGCCATATGAAAATGCCTCCAAATGTACCTTAGGGGGAGGCATGATGTCAATTCTCCACCACCCCTAGCCCATGTGGCCTAAGCGAGCTACACTGTGGCACATGCGTGTCATAGTGAGGACGAGCGTTGTGAGACGAGTGTCTTGGGTGACTTTCTTTGAAATGGATCTTTCAAGAATAGTGTCGAACCTCACTGATGTGCCGACATCGCGCCCCCTCCCATGAGTCGGAGGTTCAATTATACACTCGCTATCCAATATAGAGTCTGTAAATGATGTAGTATGGACACGGGGGGGGGGGGGGGGGGGGGGGGGGGGGGGGGGGGGGGGGGGGGGGGGGGGGGGGGGGGGGGGGGGGGGATCAATGCCTTGATATATCTGGATGGATAAATGTTCAAGATGTCTCGATGTTATGAATGACACATGGGTCCGTTCTTGATGAGCATGATCGAGCGAGCTAAGTTGGCCGAGGACATCCCAAGACTTGGGATGAAATCTTGACATGAAGATCGTGTTAATTGGGAATCGATATGAGAATATGATGTGTGATGTCACAGTGAGAGACCTTGGCCCCAAGTAGAGACAAGATCGAGCCGAATGACTTGGCCTATTGTAGATGCAAGTTGATTAAGTCGCAGATGATTGAACATGCATGCACGGGTGGCGTATGTGGCCGAACAAGCTTGAATTCTGCACAAGTTATGTTCGATTGGCAAATGTGAACCTTACCTATGGTTCAACGACGACAAAAAAATGGATATGGGGCTTGGATTCCTCTGAAGGCTGTCGTGAGTGTGTCAAGATCACAATGTTGCACGGTTGTAAATGTACGATAGTGATACCCTACAGCTCATAGTTTTTGCAACTTAACATTTTCTTATTAAAATGATTTGTTATTTTATATTGTGTATAACATTATCCAATGTCATGTATCAAGGTTATTATGGTAGACTTGAATAATATATAGTTAACATAGGAGAATCGTGTTCAAATAATAATCTAAAGGATCTATCATATATGGAGGAAGTTTGATGTCTTATCTTAGTAGCACTATTAATACAAATTCACTTTGTAATTGGTTACAAATATTTGATCTAAATGGTTCATGTAAAAACATGTGAATGAGGTTATCTTATACAATAAGCTTGTACAAGACTGGGACATGAGATACTTAATCTCTCATTATAAATTCGTTAATTGAGAAGATTAATATTTCATAGAATGATCATATGCGACTCGTTCTTAATCTTGAGTGAGTTATGAACTTCTACCGAGGGTTTCTTTTTTTATTTGTATGGTGAGAATAACTTTGGTAGTTGATTCAATATGCCTTTGTTCGTCCCAAAAACATATTTTACTGGGAGAGGTACCACTCTAATATCATTTGTAACGACGCATGTCCAAGATTCGTATCAACATTCAAAATCTAGATTCAGCACCTGACTACTCCAACATTCTCTTGCATCACCTACTACATGGTCACCTTATTTACTACTCGCTTTTAAGAGTGAAGAATATCCCCATAGAACACAAGTCCTTCTATCATACTTTGTCCTTATTCACATGCATCCTAAATTTTTTTTTTCAGGAGTCACCAATATAGAACTTCTCCAAGCAAAGCACACTTAATCACGGAGTTCCTATGATTGAGTCATCAAAAAGGAAGGTGCAGTTTGATGGTATATAGGTAGTGACTTTAATTTAATCCTTTCTTAAAGATCCTATCCTCAAGATCGCTCTTGTAACAGCCCAAGTCTACCGCTAGCAGATATTGTCCTCTTTGGGCTTTCCCTTTCGACCTTCCCCTCAAGGTTTTTAAAACGTGCTACTAGGGAGAGGTTTTTACACCCTTATAAAGAATGCTTCATTCTCCTCCCCAACCGATGTGGGATCTCACAATCTACCCCTGGGGCCCAGCGTTCTCGCAGGCACTCGTTCCCTTCTCTAATCGATGTGGGACCCCCAATCCAGCTTCATTTGGAGCCTAGTGTCCTTGCTGGCACACCGCCTCGTGTCCACCCCCTTTAGCGCTTAGCCTCCTCGCTGGCACATTGCCCGATGTCTGGCTCTGATACCATTTGTAACACCCCAAACCCAACGCTAGCAAATATTGTCCTCTTTGGGTTTTCCCTTTCGGGCTTCCCCTCATGGTTTTTAAAACGCGTCTGCTAAGGAGAGTTTTCCACACCCTTGTAAAAAATGCTTTGTTCTCCTCCCCAACTGATGTGAGATCTCACATCTCTCATTCGGATGTGGTGTCGGTTCATTCATGTACCCCTTCTTTACTCGAGTGTCACACCGTGGCTCACGCCTCGACTTAGTCCCTACCGTTGGCTTACCCTTGACATGTAGGCTCTAGCTTGGCTTAAAGAGCCTATTCGGCTCGAATTAAAATTTTGGACCTATTTCTACCATTTCGAACTACCTCAAAACCATTTTTGATATATTTGGGAGCGTTTGAGGTCAATATGACTGTCATTTAGCAAATTAAAAATATTTAGAACAAAATTTGGGTCAAGTACGAGAGTTAGGTGAATTAATATCTAAGAAATGTCCTAAATATGATATCGTGGAAGTCCATAAGTGGAGTTGAACTTCTACAAGCAGAATCAAGCGATGTTGGAGTGCCTTCAGGTAAGGTGGGATGAATTGAATTTTGCATAAATAACACATATCTTGTGGCCTATCTTAGAAGTGGTATCGGATACATTGGGCCTTATCCCATATTTTTTTACTTTTAATTTATAGCCCAAAGTCTAACTCATACATTAAAATATGAGCATAAATATCTTATGCAAATTTTATTAATGTGTTTCATTTTCAAATAAATAAATAAATGTTTAAACTAAATTTAAAACTCTGGTCCAATATAAATAACAAAAAAAACCCTAGAAACATTTATTTTTAGTGTTTTAAATTTAGTTTAAATATTTTTTATTTGAAAATGAAACACACTAATAAATTTCCATAAATGGATAATTATAATTAAATACAGTAAACAAAAATAGACATAATATAATAGTTTTAAATATTTTATTTGAAATATATACTTTTGATGTAAAATTTAAGTTTTGATTAATTTAAAATTCGAGTGAACGTGGAAAAATAAATGATAATTAAGGGCATTTATATTTGTTTAAAAATGTTTTTTTATTTAATTTTTTAGAAAATAAATATAAGAAATGAGTGACAAGAAATGAAGAAGAAAAGGAAGTGGGTCCCTTCCTATTCATATTTCCATCATTAAAACATTTAAATTAATAAAAATAAAATAATATATTCGTTGTTTATGCTAATGATGCAAATATGAAGTCACCTTTTCCTCCTCCTCACCAAACTTCCCATTTGTTTCATTCTCTACAAATTAGGGTTTGTTTCTCATTTTGAGCTACTTTTATTTTGATGCAAATTGAAATACAAAAAAATTGACCTCAATTGATATGCCCGACTACACCATTTAATTTTGTTTGTTCATTTATGATATTATAAATACCATATGCTTACTTCAATCGAATCAAACCTAACTCAATTATTAAGATTGTCAATTTTTTCAGTCCAAACAACGTTATTAAATAATGAAACTCCACCTAATCTAACCCAACCATAAATTTTTTGGGTTGGGTTGGTTTGAGTTGTGAGATCTCATATCGGTTGGAGAGGAGAACGAAACGTTTTTTATAAGGGTGTGGAAACCTCTCTCTACGAGACATGTTTTAAAAACCCAGAGGGGAATCATGAAACGGAAAGTTCAAAGAGGACAATATATGCTAGCAGTGGGCTTTAGCTGTTACAAATGGTATGTCTGGTGGACACGAGATTGTCTGTCAGCAAGGACGCTTGACCCCGAAAGGGGGTGGATTGGAGGTCCCACATCGATTGGAGAAGGGAACGAGTGCCAACGGGAATACTGGGCCTCGAAGGGGGAGGATTATGAGATCCCACATCGGTTGGGGAGGAGAACGAAATATTATAAGGGTATTGAAACCTCTCTCTAGCATACGCGTTTTAAAACCTTGAGAGTTAGCCCGAAAGGGAAAGTCCAAAGAGGACAATGTCTACTAGTGGGTGGGCTTGAGTTTAATCTACTTAAGTTTTAGGTTAACCCTGAATCAACTTGACCTATAAAATTTTTGGTCATCAATTTTTTTAAAAAAAATGAGTTTTGAGAAAGAAAAAAGTGGTCAAATATAGAAAGATTATAAGGCATAGATGGGAGGAATGACACATAAAATACATAATGAGTGGAAGAATGTTTCATGAAAGAGGGTCAAGATCCATGTCAACCCCACTAACAAACCTTATTTAATTTAATTTAATTTAAATAATTCAATGAAAAGACAGAAACCCACTACCTATCTTAGTCTTTTTTTTTTGTAAATATTCTTATGATTATCTTGTTGGTAAAAAAGAGAGGTTGAAATTGGGAAATGAAAAATTGAAATTATTTGAATTATATAAACATAAGTCAACGAAAGGAGAGGTGTTGTTAAATGGCACTCAAATTCAAATCTAATCTTCAAACCCCATTATATATAGATATATATATATATATATATAAATAAAATTATTTATCATTAAATCTTAACATTAATAGAGACCAAATTATTACAAATTTAAAAATAATAAAGATTAAATTGATACATATTAAAGTTTATGAACTAAATTGTAACGAAATCAAAAGTAGATAAAATATTTTGTTATAAGCCAAAATTTAAGGCTTAAATTGTTAGGTGTAGAATAAAATTTGAATTATAGTTTTAAGTTTTAGTATTTGGAAGCATAATTGAGAAAATGAATGATGAATAAATTTTAAATACAAAAATTGAAATGTCATAAATATATATTTGAAAATGGAAAAAGATGCATCGGTGGCATTTGTCAACCTCAAAATCATGTGCGTTGACTTTTAAAACAAATGGTTATTTTTTATTTGTTGACTGAAGCATATTAGATGTGTCCCATTCCACACTCACTACAATTTATCATCCATCACGTCATACCCTAAGTTTTTATTCCATCAATTATCACCCTCTTAATTACCACGTAATTAATTGCATTCTAAAACTCAATTAAATAATAATATGTATTTTATTATAAAATATATATAATTTAAGAACCGAAAGGAAGAGAGAAGATCGACGCACTGAGAAACACATGAACACATGAACACGTGTCCCACCAGACGTGTTTCACTCGAACAAGTTTTAAAGGTGGACTCTTGAAAAAGAAAAAGAATAAAAGCTGCTTCAAACTCACATGGTTGCACCCTTAGCCTGTTTTTTGTAATATAAATCCTTCTTACTTAGTCTTCGTTCACTTTGGTGTCCCCTCCCTTAATATGGTAGATGCCACTACTTTCTGTCTTTTTAATTTCTTCGTTTTTATGATGTACAAATCCTTTGAGGTTTTGTCAGCTTCTGAACCTCAGCCTTACCACATTTTGACATCACTCCCTTCATTAATTACATGACTATGTCTTTATCGCTAATGAAAGATATAGACATGGTGAGTTATTTATATGCATATTAAACATATAACATTGTTTCGATAACACGTTGGTATAAGTAAAGTTACGAAAATTTAACTTCTAATCTTAAGAAAGAGAATACATATCAATTATTGTTGAGCTTTAATCCGTTGAGAATATTAACCACTAAATAGGGTTTTGAAAAAAAAAGAGAGAAAAACAAGGCATTGTGAGACAAGTGTGGGTTAAAAGGTTGAAAAGATTATAAGAAGAATGTAGTGTGATAATTGAGTTCAAATGGCACTACTCCTAGTGGTCCTATGATACTTACTAGTACACCACAGCCTTCCACATCAATCCAAACCAAAATTTTTATGTTGCTTATGATTTGTTCATTCATATTTGGCAAAATTTTGTCAAAGGCATACCAAATTGGGGAGAGAGAGTTTGTGAATGTCAATTTCAAGAGAGCAAAAGAAGAAAGCAAAGTGTGATTCATATGTGAAACTGAGTAATAATCCAAATTGGGCATTCATAGATAGGCTTGTTGAAGGGTCAGGTAGGGTCCCGGGCCTTAACCTCGAGAGTTGGGGTTCCAAAAGGAATTTGGGCATGCGGTTCTGGAGTTAAGTCCATCCATATAAAATATGAATGCTCGCCAAGTTTGGTGTCAATCGGACACCGAACGGACGCTACATGACACCGTATGACCGTTCGCCAAAATCATGTCTATGCCTAAAAGATTGAAAATGGCTCAAAATGTACTGTAGGGTACCACGGTGTCAGCTCTCCACCACCTCTGGGCCATGTGGCCTAAGTGAGCTACCCTGTGGCACATGCGTGTGTCACAGAGTGGGCGAGCGTGCCGAGACGAGTGTCTCGAGCGACTTCTTTTGAAATAAAATTTTCAAGGACAGTACCGGGCGGCACGGGTGTGCCGGTATTGCACCCCAGCTTCATTCATCCAAGTTTTAGTATATTTAAACAAGTAAAACAATTTAAGGAGAAAACGCCAGATCGGAAGTGGTAAGGTTTTGAAACTCACGTCTCCGATCCATTTCTACCTCATAAATTGGTTATTTGATTGATTCTTAGCTTATTAGATTCATCTCGAGAAGATCCACAACTTTGGAGAAAGAATCAAGAGCTATTGACTTAGCCTATTAGATTCAAAATCAGACAGAAGTTAGATTAAGTGTTGGAAAACAAAGGAAAAGGACGAGAGAAGGATGCTCACCTCCTCAAGGTAGATAATGACCGATCCAGTTGAACTATTCAAATTTGGTTCGGTCTAATTGAGTTATTTTTGGTACTTTCACTTGATTTGACCAATTTGTCTTTACCTCCTCAAGGTAGAGGTAAAGACTTTTTTTTCAAGATACTTGAGCCACAATTGTCGGCTTAAAATTTTTAAAATACATAATAATTTAAATTTTTTTAAAGCAGGTATATTTAATAAACATTAATTCAAACAGGTCATTGAATTTTAATTAAACAAAGTAGGTAAGAATATTCAAAATACGACATGACATAATTTACAAAATACTGACACAAAATGACACATTACAAAGTACTAAGCTCATAAAAGACATAAAGATCTAGGAGACTAAGACACCGATCTAGTTCGACCCCTGTAGTCCCGTAACTCACTCACGCCCTTGCCTCGACCACTCCATCTAAGCCTCATTTGAAAAGAACTAAAGTAGCATGGATAAGTATAAAAATATTGAGTAAGTAGCTTGCTTATAGATCTTAGTTAAATTCTAAGTTTTATTTCTCATTAAATCGTTCGTTGTTCCGAAGTTATCTCCTAGGTTTGCTCCGTCCACCTAAGCTCAAGTTAGGTTTATGGTGCGAAAGTCATAAGTTCTGTTTTTTTAGATCTATCAGGGTCGTCAGTTCTCATGGTTTGTTTTTGGGTTCTAAGATATCTTGGTTAGATGTTCTACTTGTCTCTTTCATCACGTGCATCATCATAAACATGTATCTTATATCTAGGTCCTTGAGGCACGATTCCCCCATCGGCTCCAAATCATAATTCTCCTCATACCATGATGAACACTGCTCTTAAATTATCTAGTAGGTATAGTTAGCATCACCGTAGCAGACCATAAAGGAGGTTGTGTGTAAACCCTAGATTTCTGCTAACTTAAAGCCACTACAGTCATCATAACATACTCTCTTATGCAAAAATAAACATTTAAAATTTTATCGTAAAACATTGTCATGGACTTACATGTTAAAAAATATCTTTAAAGCAACGTAACGAAATATTAAATAAAACAAACAAAGCATTAAAATTAAAAAAAGTCTAAGAAAAGAAATATCACTATCCTATGCATGTGTCATGGTCTTTACTTGCAATGTCGTCATCAGCCATACATGGGTGCCTTATTCTTACCTGAAATAGAAGTAACACTCGACTTGAGTATTTTAAGAAATACTCAGCAAGTGACCCCACTGTTGGGGTCAGGAAATGCAAACACATGCAACTCATGCTTAGGGACCTATCGTTAAAACCATTATAGAGGTGACCTCCAGTCCGGACAAAATTGGATGTGTAGTACTTCCCTACACACAACCCACAATTGTGAGCGTGAGTTCCCAGGCGGTTCGCACCCCCCTGTACCCATCATAGTCGGGCTAGTTGTCCAAAGCCGGAGTTCCACAGGTCAACAAACCCCCGAGTATCATGCAAGGCATGATGATCATCATCATCATAATAGTGTACGCGTCTGTACTCATCATCATAAATGGGGAAGTAACCTGATGTATATGAACACACAATATGCATGAGGTCCCTATAGTTTTCATCTTTAAATCATTTTTATGATACAACCCTATACATCATTCACACATCACCCTAGGTAACATGCATGCATTGGCTTTCATACGTTCATCATCATTAACATTAATTGGGGTTGTGTCTTAGAAAACTTGTCATCATAATGCATCATGGAATTTAATACATGCACATCATCTTAATATGAAATATCATCGTATTAATTCATCTCATCATCATGCATCTTACATCATCATGTTATCAGCATCATCATCATCATGCATCATATCATGTCATCATCTCATATCATTGTATATATCATCGCATCATCATATAACATCACACCATCATATAGCATCATCACATCACCATATAACATTATCATATAACATCGTCACATCATCATATAACGTCATTATATCATCGTACAACGTCATTACATCATCACATAACATAAAGGATAAATGACACGTGCAAAGGCCACTGGACAAGTGTCGTCATACATAAGACAAGTCTTCCGACTGAGCTAATAGTAAGACCACTTGGTTGGCCTCGGCCGAATTTACTATGGCTTCTTGATGCTAAAAGGAATTCAACCGACAAAGTTCTAATAATCCTCATAGAGCACAAGTAAATCTAGCCAATTCTAAAATGTTGTTTGACCCGCGACAATTGAGTCAAGTTCATAATTATGAGTTAATTATTTAATTTTTAATAATAATTTTGATTACTTTATTTAAAATTTAATATTTTTATTGTATAAAAAATCCTAGGTTATCCATGTAATCTTGCATGGTTGACAAATAAGAGGATCATGTTTAAGTAATAACCTAAGGTGTCTATAGTATATAAATAAGGTTGAGTGTCTTATCTTGGTAGAACTATTGATATGACCCACTTTGTAATTGTTACAAATAAATTGATCCAAATCATTCATATGAAGACACGTGAGTTAGGATATCCTATAAATACCTTGGAGCCCTTCCATGGGCATCGCATTTCTTTCGTGCGTATATATCTTGGAGCACTTCTAAAGGCATTGCTTACTTCTCTCATGCTCACTCCGCTTGGAGCACTTCTATGGAAGTCACGGCTCTCTCGCGTTCACATCTCTTAGAGCACTTTCATGACGTTACTTTCCTTTTTCATGCTCACTTCTCTAATAACGCTTCCACTTTTTGCTTCATTGATGGGTAAGGAAACTCCCTTTGTATTATGACTCTGACTCACAACTATTCTGTCCAATCTGGCACTTGTGGCGCGCTTGAGAAGTCTTTAAATAACCTTTGGGTTCATTTCTCTGACTATCTTGTCTGACAATTTTTATACCTATTTGGTAGTGCCATCAATAGATCTATGTTGTCTTCTTCTTGATGATGTTGAACACCACGTTTCTGAATAGTGTCAATTGGATCAACCCTAGAGTCTACTAATCCTTGAGTTTCCACTACGTTTCTAGACAACATCAACTGGATCAACCCTAGAGTCTATCGATCCTTGAGCTTCCACTACGTTTCTAGACAACATCAACTAGATCAACCCTAGAGCCTATCGATCCTTGAGCTTCCACTACGTTTATGGACAACATTAACTAGATAAACCTTAAAGCCTACCGATCCTAGAGCTTCCACTACGTTTCTAGACATCAATTGGATCAACCCTAGAGCCTTCCAATCCTTAAGCTTCTACTGCTATGTGATCATGGAATCCAATCCAACTTCACCCTTGAGCTTCCACTACGTTTATAGACAACATTAACTGGATAAACCTTAAAGCCTACCGATCCTAGAGCTTCCACTACATTTCTATACATCAACTCGATCAACCCTAGAGCCTACCAATCCTTAAGCTTCTACTACTATGTGATCATGGAATCCAACTTCACCATAGACAAGGGTTCGTAAAGATCTTACTAATGTAGATAATCTTTAATCTGCATCTTTTAGAAATCGACGTCAGATCCATCAAACTTCTCAATCTCGATCTCTGAATTTTTCATCTTCACAGATTATAGTGTATCTCTCCTAGCTCTGATACTAATTATTAGGATCGTACAACTCACACACTCGATCTAGATGAAGAACACATAAAATAAAAGAGAGAATATTCAATGAGAAATATAATATGTGAATCACAAGTGCCACGATGGAAAATGGCGTGGTAGTTAGGGGTTTATATATAATCTATCTTTAAAATAGGATAATAAGTAAGATTTCATCTTAAAAATTCCTCAAATTACTTAATTATTAAATATTAAATTTTAACTCTTTAAGTAAACTTAACCCATAAGTAAATATAAGTAAATATCTAGTTCCACGACCTAACAAAAACTTCTCAAATTCATGATCCAAGTTCTACGGTGGATGTGAGTTTGTTCTCTCAGTGTTGGCAGCTCAATTCTTCTAACTTTAGCTCGTTCCTCCTCTAATTGGTCTCAATCCATCTTAAACCAGTTTTCTCTTGCATAATTTCATGATTTTTCATGAGAATTTGTGATCTTTCCTCTCCATCGCACTTCCTTTTACATTTCTGCTGTTGTCGGCCGCGGTGTGCGATCGGCCACAGTTTCACGTTTTTTTTTTCTTTTTTTAATGAAACTTCCTTTTGTTTTATTTATAAAAAATTGGTTATTACAAGTGCTTATTTGAAAATTTTGGAGAAATTCAATGTGGAGTAGGAGGTAAAAGTTCACTAACAAAGTAACGTTTGAATGAGATAAGTAGCAACAGATATGTGTTGCTATCTACGTGCGCGCTCGCACGTGTGTGTGTTTTATTGAGTATTATGTGAACTTAAACGAATTAAGATTATGAGGGGGTCTATGATTATGCTAAATTTTCTTGTCTCGCTTGATTATGTGAATTATGAATTATGTGTGATTATGTGAACATGTTGATATGTGGGGATGGTTAGAGAATCACAAACTAATCCTTAATTGTGAACTTTTCTTGGTTGACGAGTGTCTGCATAATGTTCTTACTAGTTGGTTACGATGTGGGGCCACTCCCCTATAAAGATTGTATAATATGGGGAGTATTAGAGGGTCCATTAATCTTTAATAGTGAACTTGTCAAAGGTATGTTCTATTCATGAAATTACATCTTTTGTACCTTAAATGTCACTAATCCTCTAATATGATCCAACCATATATAAGTCTCTCTCAACTCTATGAAAGGGCCGAAAACCATTATTCAAGTCCTCAAACTAATAATTAAGAGAACTATTGGAGAAGAAGTGAATTTTATCTTGTGAAATTATATTTTAAACTCACTATTTGTCCAAGCCTCTAAAATAATAATCTTTTTGATTTAAAAGTCATCTCATTCATGTAAACTAAAGAACAAGCCCTCACATGCAAAAGTTCATAACTCAAGATTAAAATTGAGTTGCATATGATCGTCTTGTGATATATTAATTTTCTTAATTAATAGTCGATCTATAAACAGATATTAAATATTTCATGGTATAGTCTTATACAAATTAATTGTATATGATACTCCCACTCACATATCACATGATCCAAATCGTTTGTAACGATTTTCACCTCTTAGTTAAGTGAAGTGTATTAATAGTGTTACCTTGAAAAGACAATCAAATACTATAAACTCTCTAGGTTATTACTTGAATATGATCCTCCTACATTAATCAAATACTTTCCAAAATTGCAATAATAAGCTTAGATTTTATAAAATATTAGTTAATTTTGTATGCAATCTAAAACAACCATTTATTTTATTAAATTAGAAAATATTTAGTTACAAGAATTACGAGCTTTAGGAAACAACACCACCATTCAATACTTAGAGTTGACATTGCGGTATTTCAAGGCTGTGAAGGTATTTGCCCGGTGGCTAATCAAGATTGAGTTAACACTAGTTCTTAGCAAATTACCGCGAGCTTTTTTCTAGGCTCTAAAAATTTCAAGTTTCGTTCAGGAATCCCCCCTCAGCTATTACCACTCTATAGTGACGCCTTTTTGTAATTCCTCGTCTCCTCTCAGAGTGAGTTTATTCTACACACGATAGTAACTCCTCTATATAATTACTTAAGTAATCTCTCGTCTCCTCTCGGGTGGATTTGTTCTACACACAATAGTATATCCTCAATTAACTACTTCGGTAATTTCTCGTCTCCTCTCAAGGCAGGTTATTATACACACTCTAATGGTTCATCATGTTATCTACTTATATAGTTCCTCATCGGTTTGTTCTACATTCAGTAGTGGTTCTTCATGTTACCTACTCATGTAGTCTCTTGTTCCCTCTCAAGGCGGGTTTATGGGTCTTGACCTATTTCTACACGCACTGATAATTCCTCACATCCTACTCATGTAGTCCCTCATCCTCTCTAAAAAAGTGGGCGATAAGGAATCACTTCAAGAGAAGTAAGATTTGGATTACCTTGTTGATTAAATATCTCAAGGTAAGAACACTTGTTTGAGATTCAAATCACTCTATAAGCTAGATTGATCATGTCAAACTTGAATGATTCTAAACATATAATCTAAACTACATAACATTGCAAAGAAATTTAGTCATTAGCTAAAGAAAGCGCTAATGCTCTTTTTACTACATTTTCCAAATCTCATTTACAAATATAAAATGCATGACCTTATATAGCTTCAAAATAAAACCCTTGACCTTCCGTGAGTCCTTTCAAGAGTTTTAACTTTCATACTTTATGACCATAATTAGCCATTGTGTAAATGTAACAATACATTAAAGAAATATCATAACTCTAAATTATCATTCACTCAAAATTTATAACCATTTATTCGAAGCTTCATTATTCTTTAATGTGGCATGAATTGCAACATCTTGTGATAATTTAAACAACAATTTCTTCACATCTTCCTTGAAGTTTATCTTTTATGATTGATGTCTTGATTCATATAAGTGGGTTTACGGGTCTTGACCCATTTCTACACACAGGGGTAATTCCTCCCATCACCTACTTCTGTAGTCTCTTGTCCCCTCTCAAAATTGGTTTACTGGCCTTTGCTTGTTTCTACAAAAAGTAGCGATTCCTCTTGTAACTACTTATGTAGTCCCTCATCACCTTTGAAGGCAGGTTTCTTCTACACACAGTAGTAGTAGTTCATTGGGTCATCTACTTTGTAGTCCCTTTTGTCCTCTCAAGGTGGGTTTCTTCTACATACAATAGAAGTGTTTCATGTTACCTACTCATGTAGTCCTTCGTCCCCTCTCAAAGCGGGTTTATTGGTCTAGACCAAACACGCAATGGTAATTCCTCACACCACCTAACCATGTAGTCCCTCATCCCCTGTCAAGGTAGGTTTACGGGCCTTGACCAGTTTCTATGCACAGTAGTGATTCCTTAACTTGATATCGTTCCTTCTGCTAGCGGTCTCGTAAGTTCTCTAAAAATTTCTTGAGTTTTGTGGTAGTTTACTAGGTTCTTAGGGCGTCTATGTGATTTAAATCTTATCTCACATTTTTAGGATGCTTGAGATTAGCTCCTTAGGGCCAATCCAATCTCTGAGTGCATACAGGTCTAGACTTATGATCGTCCCTCAAGATCTTAAGGTGCAAGGTCTACCGGAAACAACTGAGCTCAATCAACTCTAAAGTTGCTCTAGCTTTAGCACCCTAAACTTAACTTGGTTCGTACATGCTTTACTAGGGAGATATTCTATCACCTAAAGCAAAAAAAAGAATCATAGTCTAAACATTCACACATCCTTATTAGAGAGGCATTCCTATCAATCATCTAAGGACATAATTACATAATTCATACAAGCATTCACTTGAATTTAGCAAACACTTTATCATGCAATTCAAACATGCTCATCGGGAGATAACATCCATTAAACACCCGGAGCACAAATCACAAGATTTCCCTTCCTCATTCCATAACATACACAATACACTTATTCAAAATTGGTCATTCGAGTCCTAAACATACATAATCTAACCACCTAAGACATATATGCTCACATGCTAGCACATCCTAACTATCCCTACAAGTATTACTTGTCTAAAGTCTTTGTGCCTACTTACTTGAATGACGTGTGCCTTCCTAAGCTATATTTTCTGGGTGTTAAAGGCTTCAAAGTTTCTGAAAACTCAATTTTAAGTCCTAGTTCAAATAAAATTAAGGTAGTATTGAAATCCAGACGGAAAACTGATAAACGGAGGTCGAACATAACAAAAAAAAGGTCATTCATGTGCCACACGCACCCATATGCACACAGAGGTGGCCCACGCGTGCGTACAGACACGCCTAAGGGAGGAGCATGCGCACTATCGACTTGCCACGTAGCACGTATTGGTATGGCTAAATCAAATGCCACAACATACATTTGAAACTCGGTAAGTAGATTTGTGATTCACATTAAGGTAAGTAGATTTGCTAATAAAATGTCTTATGGTTAGGTTGAATGAATAAATTATTTATTCATAATGATTTAGTGATACATGTTTGTGCAAATGAGACCTTATGTAGGGAGTGTTATGTTACATTGTAAAAAAAATTCAACTACGTGGCCTCATGATCATTGTGAATGATACATGTTTTCATGAAAAAGAGATTGTGGCAAACAATTGCCCGTCTATATCATGTTGATGTACTACGATTAAGGAGCTACGTGAGCGTGTCTTGTCTCCATAGCTTAGATGACAACTATCATTTATTGGAGAAGAATCCATCTTGAAACCCATCTATGCACCACCAATGAGCAAGTAATATGATCTTTTTAGGAACATCTTAGATGTCAGATGAGGTCTTGTGAGGGTGAGGCATGTCTATGCTAATTGAATGTGTTTTTTAAAAATGCTCTAAATCCCCCTAGTTATATGGGGTGTTTTTAAAAATTGGTCCCTAGAGTCTATTTGAGATAGAAGAAGAATGTGTTTTTAGGATCATTAGTGGGCGGGGGACGCGCCCATACATAAAGAATCAAGAAAGAATCACGAATGGTTCAACTTGAAATTGATGGAGCATCGAATCAATATTAGTTTGATAGTCAAATTAGCTATCAATGGCAAGAGGACTCCAAATTTAGGGAGTGTGAGAAAGGGAATAAGAGAGTTAGGATCATTGAGGTTGAATATAGTGTATGCCTAGCTTGTCCTATTCAACCATACAAGCATATTCTTAGCCTGAGTCGAAAATTTGGCAAACATGTCGAGGTCGATGTCTCCAAAGTGCCAATCTTGCTTTTTATCAAATAATACGCACGAAACTTCTGAAAGTTTATAGGAATTATTAATATTGTTTTAATAATACCTTTAAACTTTCACAAGTCTCATTGATATCTTTAATTCTTTTTAAAACGTTTTCAAGTACTCTTATTATTAAAATATGGACTGTATAAAGAGTTTGATCCTCATCCATTTCTTACAAAATATTTTGTCTAATTCTCGAGAAATAAAATAGAGAATTTCAAGGGGACAAAGATTTAAATAGGAAGTGAAAAGACATTCATGTTGGGAGGGTGTGCGGGCTAATTTAGGGAAGCTTTACAATCAAGGAATACTATCTTTATTGGTACGAGGCTTTTTGGGAAAGCCCAAAGCAAAGTCATGAGAGCTTACGCTCAAAGTAGACAATATCATACATTATGAAGAATCGTGATTACTAACAATTCATAGCCCCGTGAATATCCTTAGTTACTATATTTGCATTTTATTGCTCTTTATCCGTTTTCAAAATGATTTTCACCTCTTAGTTAAGAGTTTAGGGTTGTACACAGTACTCAATACACCTTGAGAAAGGGTCCATTGAGTTCGATGTCATTTACCTTATGAAGTGTATACAAGTGATCTATGTGCACCTAATAATTTTTAAAGGTCGGTTATTAATTCAACTTTAGATAACCTCTCAATTAAGCTCTAAAGTGTAGTATGTTTATAGGAATCTGTAGATAGCTGGAACGCTCAAATGTTTTAGTATTTATAATTAAAAAAAAATTGACGGAGTTGATTTATAATAGTAAATAAAATTGAATTTGTATAAAAGTTTTGCACATACCATACCTAACTTACATAAAGGTATACATAGTCCGAAATAAGACCTAAAGCTACTAGAAATTAGGGTTTTATTTTAACAAAGAGGAGAGAATGTGGAGAGATGACGTGGACTATTTTTAGAGAGAGAGAGGAAATGATTTAGAAGGAAGAATTTAGTATTTAAATAACTATAAATATGGAGGGATGTCGTTTTCCAGGCTCTGACTCATATGGTGGGTACGAGAGAAAGAGGAGAGTGGGCCCCATGTGTCGTGCACGCGTGCACGCCGTGTGGACCCTACTCGTTGACCTTCTTTATTTAATTATTTAATTATTTAATTCTTTAATTCTTTAATTTTTTATTTTTTATGTTTCTGGAAAGAGAAGAGTGAAGAGAGTGTTGGATGGGTCTCTTCCTCCTAACACTCTCCTCTACCGCCACCTACGGACTTCTATCCCATTTTTATTATTTCTTTTCTAAAATTCTATTGCCCACTACCGTTTTATATATATATATATATATATATATATATCTATATATATATTATGTTTGGAGTCCGTTTAAATTATTTTATGCAAAATTAGGTGAGTCAATTCTCATAGAATTCTAAATTACGATGGTGAGACTTCTTAGTTAGAATTAAATTTCAGATACCAGCTTTAAACTAGCATTAAGGGATGGTAGTAGATTCGGCCTAGGTCAACCAAGTAAATGACTCTATTATCGATTTGGTTCCAAGAATTGTTTTTGTATGATGATACGTGCTCAATGGCCCTACACATATCATATGTGTGATTTATTTGATATGTTGATGATATGACATGTTTCTCTATATGGTATGTCAAGTAACATTAAAGTATAAATGAAATGTCATATTATGCTATGGTGAATTATGATATGCTATGAAATGTCTGTGATATGATTGTGTTATATGATATGTTATGACATGCTATGATATGTTTGAGATAAGAAGATTTACGATGCACAACCCCTAAGATATGATTTAAAGATTATGCTATGAATGAAATGATTTTGTAAAGTTTTATGTACGCATATTACCAAGTATAATATGTGAGAAAAGAATGAGGGTTGTCTTGCATCATTTAGTTACAATAGAAAATGTTGGGACTTCATGCATAATTGTATGTTCACATGCATCAGAATACTTCTCTTTTATGATGAGTACGGACGCTTACACTATGAAATGAAAATGATCATCATGTTTATCATGATGCTACGACGGTCGCTATTCCCTCTAGTTGTCTGACAACAACACTAGAGACGCTAGCCCGACCAGCAGGCTTAAGGGGTGTGCAAGCCTGCCTGGTAGGCCCATGCTCGCATGTGTGTGTCGTGTGTAGATAACTAAATACACATCCAATTGGCCCTGACTAGAAAGCCACCTAAGAGAAAACAGTTTTAAATGATAGGTTTCATACATAATGCATATGTTTGCAATCCCTGAACCCAATAGTGGAGTCACTTAATTGAGTATTTCTTAAAATACTCAAGTCTTGTGCTATTCTTATATTCCAGGTAAAGGCAAAGCACCCCGTACGGTTGACGGTGGCGTCATGATAAAGACCATGGAACCTGTGTTAGGGTAGTTATATTTTATTTTCATAGATCTTATGTTAGATTAGGGCATCATTTTCAATATTTTCTTGATTTATTTATATTTCACATCGGTTATATTTCATTGTTTTATTTTAAATTTTTTAATGCAAACGTATAAGTCCATGACATCATTTTGTAAATGATTGTAAATGATTTTTTCGCATAGAAATATAACGTCATGCATATGGTAGCGGCTTTATTTTAGTAGAAAATTCGAGTTGTTACAAATACCTCAAGTTTTTTAAAAAGTTTAAAAATACTCCTACCGTTAGTACCGTTGATGTGAACCAAAACATCAATCATACAAAATCAACTTTAAGAAAGATGTGAAGAAAATGTTGTTAAAATTATCACAAGATGTTGCAATTCATGCCATATTAAAGAAGAATCAAACTCTATTTATTCTTGGATGACTACAAATTTTGGGTGGATGGTAATTTAGATTTATGGTATTTCTTTAATGTATTTGAAGGTTTATTTACATAGTGACTAATTATGGTCATAAACTATACATAGTGGATAATTATGGTCCTAAAATATGAAAGTTACAATTCTTGGAATTTTCATTTTGAGGCTTAATGTATGTTGTCTTTGTAGATGAGACTTGAAAAATGTAGTAAAATGAGGATTTGTGGTTTCATTTAGCCAATGACTAAGTTTCTTTGTAATTATATGTAGTTTAGGTTGCATGTAGAACCATTTAAGCTTGACATGATCAATCTTGCTTGTGGAGTGATTTAAATCTCAAACAAGTATTATTGCCTTGAGATATTTTATTAACAAAGTAATCTGAGTTTTACTTTCCTTTGGAGTGATTTTTTATCATTAGGGCTAAGTGTTCTTACCTTTCCCTTGTTATTCTATGTAGTTTAGATTACATGTTTAGAACCATTCAAGCTAGACGTGATCGATCTTGTTTGTGTAGTGATTCGAATCTCAAACAAGTGTTTTTGCCTTGAGATATTCGATCAACAAGGTAATCTGAATCTTACTTTCCTTGTAGTGATTCCTTTATCATTTGGTATGAGAGTTTCCTCTTGTGTTGATTCCTTGTCATTTGGTATCAAAGCTATCATTTGGTACCACCGCTTTTACTTGATTGATTCCTTATCAACCATGTTAAAAAAATATCCATGAAAATTTTAAACTAGTATTAAAAATATACTTTTTATCTTTATAAATAAAAGTTAAAAAAAAGAATTACTGTCAACAAGTTTTTAAAATTTGTTGGAGGTAGTTTTCAAATTAATTAAATTTTAATCTTAAAATTGTTCATATTCAAATATGTTAACCAACTTTCAATGACTGGTTTCTAAAATAATTTTTTGAACTCTAACACAAATGGAAGAAATTAAACTTCAAAACATTAAGTCGTTAATTTTGAAAACAATTGAATTAGAGATCATTATTTTGATTTAGAGAGTTTATTTCTTCTAGAAAATTGTCATTACTTAAATAGGAATAGTAAAATGATTATATTTAAATTTAGATATTTTATTGTTTAAAGGCTTATAAGATATTATATGAATGATTGGATAGGTTTGAACAGTAACAATAATTTATTATATAGTTTGAATGAAATATATTTTGTTTGATCTAAGTAATAATAATTTATATCAGCAATTAATAATTCAATGTTATATAAGAGTTATAAAAACTATGTTGTTTTTTTCCCCTTCCCCTTGAATTGAATAAATATTATTTAGTTTATTTAAAGAAAATAATAAAAAAAAAGAATTATGAAGGAGGGTAGTGGTGATTTAATATTTGTGAAAAGAAAAGAAAAGGAGGGTTTGAATTGTTTTATAAATATTAATATTAAATGATAAAAATGTTTGAATAATTTAAGCAACCAGAAATAAAGGGAAAAAGCTGAAGTCCACTGATTTGTGTACGACAAATTTGACATTCCCACTGAATTTCTGATTTGGTCAGCGCCCAATCAACGGACACCTAATTTTAAACCCAATCCCTAATTCTCATTAAATATTATTTATTCACAAAATCTCCTTCTTCACATATATATCAAAAAATATTTATTTTATGGAAATCAATATATAAATTATTATATTATTTTTTTTTTCTTTTTCTATTTATGCAACCAATATTCTTCATTTTTCAAGCATCTAACTAACTTTTTTGTGAAATTTATCATGGGGACAATAATCTTTTTTACAAAATTAATTTGCATTTTAACCTTATTTAACTATCTTAATATCTTATTTTAATTTTTCTTGTTTACCAATTACAATAACGTGGGACTCGCTCCTAATCTTACCAACCCGAAATTTTGAGTTTGATTGGGTTGTCATGTGGTTTTTTTTTTTTATAATTATTTTAAAAAATCACAATTATGCATAATACATGTTCGATTAATAACTAAAATCTTATAAATCTCAAATATCAAATATTCACGTCAATAACATTACTTACAAACGTTAAATATTCTTAATTTTTCATTAGGATCTTAAAAGTAGGGTAAGGTAATGTTAAGTTGTAACTCAATTTTCCGATTGACTTGGGTTGGTTGAATTATGAATACCCCTAGTTAGGTAGGTGAGATGAAATTTGTTTAAACAAAATTGATCGGAATACATATATATATATATGAAAGAAAAGAAAAACAATTCTCGGAAATTTAAAATTGTATATATGATATGACGGTTATACCCTTATTTTTGTTATGCTTTTGAGACAAGTGGAATAAGCTCCTCTCCTGTCACTGTTCAGGCCAACCTGGCGTTAAACTATTGGCCAAAAGCAAACTCAAAAAAAGAACAGCCTCCTCCTGTCCAGATGAGAATCACAAATTTTTAAAACAAAATCAATTTCTTTCCAAATATTAAAAAAAAAAAAGACTTCAATTCTGATAAATACTCGTGAAAATTAGGTCAAATTCATAGAACGTCATAATAATGGAATTTAACAATCTAATCAATCCTCCCTCAAAATGTCAACCACATTTCTTTTCCTTTTTCCCTTCTTAACTCAATTTGAAAGTGAAATCAGAAAATAAATAAATAAATAAAAACAAAAATAATTATATATATATATATAGCCATATATACACATATATATATAGCCATATGCCGCGAACCGTTTTCAGTGGTTTTTTGTAAATAAAATCACCACACGCAGATAATTGAATCAAAAATTGGAAGGGATTGATTGATCAGAGACAATCATCAAGCTGGGTTTGAAGTTAATTGAATCCATGGCGGAGGAGTTTCAGAGCAGTGGAAATTGGTGGGAAGCTTCTAGAAGCCGCTACGAAGCCGGAATATCCCCTTCCTCCTCCTCCATCACCACCTTCGTCGACCACTCCGACTCCGCCACCGCTGCCGACCCCAATTTGCACATCACCGGCTTAGCCCTCGATTGGAACCAACCCCTCTTGTATGTTTTAATTAACTATATATATATCTATATATATATATTCAATTATTCATTCCCAATTTTTTAATTTTTGTTTTCATGGGACAGTAGAGGCGGCGGCGAGAAGGGGGCGGAGGGCAGTTTCCGGTCTATGCTCCAGCCGGATAACATGAATTTGAATATGCAAGAAACAGAACAACAACAACAACAACAGATTCAGTGGATGAGATCCGAGAAGGGAATAAACAGAGGATTTTCATTAGATCATCATCATCATCAGCAGCAGCAGTTCAGCAGCCCTTCCCACTACAGCTCAAGCGACAGCGCCGTCACCAGTTTCCCAATCGATACCACCGCCGCCACTTTGTACGGAAACTCCACAACATTATTACAAGGCTTATTAGGCGGCGAGCAACAGCAAGTCTCAGCCGCAGCGGGTATGAACTTCCCTTACAATTCCCATTTCGGGATGAACTCCAACGAGTACTCGCCATGGTCAGCCTCAAAAGTGCCTCAATTCTTAAGAAACCCAACGCCACACAGTCAGTTACAGTTTTCAAACAACACAGCGTTCTGGAACGCGTCGGATATGAAAGACGTGAGACCCAGTTATGTTCCGACGTCGTATAACACCATAACGGAGAAATCAAAGGTACAAAGATTAAAATGAAAAAAAAAGGAAGAAAATGGGTTTTGGTTTTGATGGGTTATAATTAGGGTTTTAGATTAAAGTTTAAATTTTTATGAGTAACAGAATAGAACAGAGATTGGGGATTCAGTAAGCGTGGGGAAGAAAAGTGGAAATGATGGTAAACGGGGACGAAGTGAGAGTGGTTCTTCGGCATTGCCAGCGTTTAAGGTAATTTTGATTATTATTATTATTAGAATGAATGAATGAATGAATATTAATGGATGGAACTGGTGCAGGTGAGGAAAGAGAAGATGGGGGACAGAATCACAGCGCTCCAACAACTGGTATCACCTTTCGGAAAGGTATATTGTTTATTTTGTATGAAAAAAGTTGATGAAATATTGAAAGTTTGTTGATTTTGGTGTCAGACTGATACAGCTTCAGTGCTGTCTGAAGCGATTGAATACATAAAGTTCCTCCATGAACAAGTGGGTGTAAGTGCATATGAATTTCATATGAATTTCATTTCATTCCACGAACAGGTGTGTTTTCATTTCATTATGAATTTGATTTGAAATTGTAGGTTTTGAGCACTCCATATTTGAAGAGCAGGAGTGATAAATGGAAGGAAGGCGAAGGAGAAGAAGATCTCAGAAGCCGAGGGCTTTGTTTAGTTCCTGTTTCCAGTACATTTCCAGTCACCCACGACACCACCGTCGATTTTTGGACTCCTACCTTCGGAGGAACCTTCAGATAAATTTAATTAATTAATCTAATTACTTTTACTTTACTTAACCCATATTATTATTATTATTATTATTATTATTATTATTATTATTATTATTATTATTATTATTTTTCTGTACTCAATTCAAAATAATACCATTTCAAATTACCTCTTATTTGAATCTATAAATAAACTCATACATAATTACAAAATGGAAGGAATATTGGAGATTTTATTTTGATGATGGTGGGGATTGGGCATTTGATTTGACATCTCACTTTTAATTAATTCATTAATTTATTTATTTGGAATATGTTAGTGGAACTCATAAGGTGGCCCACAGCTTCCTCCATTTTCCATTCACCTCCATTCTTATATTTCTTTAACAATTTTTTTAATATTTTTCGAAAATAATAAATATTATATATATATATACACACACACACATGTATATGTAGATGCTCTTTCATTTTATATGCTCCTTTTGCTTTTCATCGTATGGTCGCAATGAGTGGCTTCCATTTCAGCTTATCAATTTTTGATCGTTGGATGGGGAACTGATCAGACGGTGTACAATGGTGTTTAAGGAATATATATACAATAAATGGTAATTCACCATCAAAAAGTAATTATTTATAAAAGATTTGATGAGGATAATTTTTTGTTTATAAGTTGATGATTTAGGGTGATTAATAATTAATCTCCTCAAATTTATTATTTAAATTTTTTTATTTGAATTATTAAAGTAGTAATAATTGAGTATTGTAAAAACGAAAAGAACTACTACTTCTACTATTTATGTAATAATAGTAATAAATTCTTCTATTTGCAATAATTTTGGTAAATAAAACTACTTTTATGATACTAATTATACAAAATCTACCGAGTACGATGACGTGTAATAATACCTTTTCCTTTTCTTTTTCTTTTGAGAGATAATGTAATTATACCAACAATCTAATAATATCAAATTAATAACATCATTTCTCATAATCATTCAAAACTATATATATTGGTTAGAGGTGAAATTAGACCTTAAGAAAATAGGAGCCGACTCGGAAGAGAATTAGCGAACAAAAGTTCGATTTAAAAATAAACACATATATAAGTAAAACTCCGACCAACCTGCCATTGATCAAACTAGCTCCGGAGTCAATAGCTAAAGAATTAGAGCACAAAAGTTCGATTTAGAAGCAAATACATATATGAGTAAAACTCGGACCAACCTGTCATCGATCGAACTAGCACCTAAGGCAATAGGCCAAAGAGCTTCGTTTGGGCAAGGTTTTTGTATCACCTAGGGTTACATTACAAAATTCAGTATTATAATGCATATGCAAAATTAGGAGGCAATTTTTGTATCACCTAGGGTTACATTAAATATTTTGAATAAAATATAATGAAGCAAGTGTGTTCCACAACATACTTACGTGGTAATTAATTTGATCATTAATAAATAAAAATTACATATGAATGTGAATTTCTACTTTAAGAACAAATGGTTCGATACTCCCTCTCACAATATAACTAAAAAAAAAAAGTTAAAAACGTTATGGCATTATGCTTCTATTAGGGTTTCTTAACAATATAAATCACTTCATCCTTTTTTTTGGGTTAACTTTCAGAGTATGTTTACCTTTAGAATTTAACCCCGACTGCTCATATTTTATCCAAATACAGTAAAACTGTCACATCTCTCTTTCATATTTCATTTCCCAATCTTAGGTTTGTGTAACCACATCAAGTTTTTAACTCAAGGAATGTTTGTTAGGTGGATTTAATTAATATAATGCATATTACTTTATAATTTCATTTAGATTTACTTATTAATTATTTTTATTTTTCGTGATTCATTTTAATTCGACAACATTATTCATATTTAAAGTAATCAAAGAAATTAAGTAGATAAAAGATAAGCAGCCAACACTAATTCTCAACTAATCCATTTTTTTTTATAAATATAATAATACTCCAAAAAATGTGTAATAACATAAATTATTATTTTTATTTAGCTAGAAAATTAAAGTCATGCATTCAATTGGTGCTTTGGATATCAATCAAATTAGACTCTTCCCCCCCCCCCTTTTCTTCTTATCTTTTAAATTCTTGCTTTCTAAGTTCTCTCACAATAATTTCTTTCACCTAATGCTCAATTCTTTACGGATATTCACTATTGATGGCTTATAGAAAGATAAATTAAAATAAATAATATGGTTTATTAGCGTCCACGGCTTACTTTTCATTAATCATTTCATGATTTGGCTTAGGAACGTACATGAGTTGATCAGGGAAATCTTTTGGTTGGTTGGGTTGTCGGGTTGTTCTATTTTTTTTCAATTATTTAAAAAAAAAAACTTACTTATGCATAATACATGTTATATTAATAATTAAAATCTTATAAAACTCAAATATCAAACATTTGCAGGTTATAATGCATCACTAATATTGATTGCAAAGGTTGAGTATTCTTAATTTTCGTAGTAATACAAAAGCAGTGTAAGCTAGAGTTAGATTGTAACCTTATTTTTGGGTTGGTTGGGTTGACGAGATCAAAGAAATATCAACCCACAAATGTTTGATATTATTGCTAAGTTAGACTTTTTTTTATTTACATCCGTTTCTTTGAACATAATCCAAATAATCCAAATGATGAGAAGAGATTTGAAAAAGGAAGATCTGAAAGGAAATTATATATATAAGGAGGCTTGAAAACGGTATAATTCATCTCATTTAAATATAAGTATTTCAACCAAAGTAATAAAATGATATATTTAGTGTAAGCCAGAAGGCATATTGAAATAGGTAGGAATATAGGTGTAGCTAAATGCATAATGATGAGCTAGTGGCACTGAAAATTGGATCCAAAGAAAAAGGGATCTTTGGTAGTATATCTTAGGGGGGCACACTACAAGAAATAACCATTTTTGGCATCAACAAAATGTCACTATACTCTGAATCCTTACACCCACTTGGATTCATTATCAAATTAATACTAATGTCATTTTAAAATGGAAAAATCAAAATATGCCACTTTTAAATTCATAATTTGAAACAAACAACAATTGAGACGACGTGAAGGTACCAAAAAAAGAAAAGAAAAAGAAAGAAAGAAGTATGAGGACGTGAAAGCTAGCAATCTCTTCCACTGCTACTCCTCTCGTATGTCCTTGCTTTTATACTTAAACAATATAATGGAAAAGTCGAATATTGAAGAAATTTAGTGAGTAACCTCATATTTAAGTTAGATATGCATACATATAGTAAGCATGAGGTTACTCACTTTCAAGACTAGTCAACTTGCATGCATGTAGAGATCGATATACACTTAAATATTCATTTCAAATATGATAACAACATCCTAAAAATGATGACTTTAAAACAGAAAAAATAACATCTCCTATCAAAATTTTAAAAATGCTAAGTGACCTATCTTAATATAAAGACCACAATTTAAATGTGAAAATCTAACTATGGTTACTTGATTAGGTATTGTCATCTGTATATGGACGCCTTGACTTTATCTAGAAAATGTTAAACGTGGTTTGGCTGTTTAAAAATATTCCATAAATGACCCCGTTATTGGGATCCGAAAATGTAATCACATACAATATGGCTTCTGGTGGGGCCTACTCTTCGTGACTATTCCTTGAGCTCTACTTTCTTTTTTTAGGTGGGGTGGAATAAGTTGTACTTTTCTACACATGGTTCATACATGTGCACATGAACCCACTAAATTGGCTCATATATGTACCCTTAGGCTTGCCTATAGGTTAGTGCAAGCTCACACGGTCGGAAATCAACAAAAAAAAAAACATGTATCATATCATGGTGTACGCATCCATATAAGACATATTGAGAGAAATATCCCGTAATTGTGGCATACAACATACATGAGATCTCATATTTTTAAATCATGGTACGTGTTTATAATGCACATTCTACTTTCATATTTTTTATGACATAATCTATCCATGAGACAAATGTACGTGGGCATGCCATATCATTCATTCTTATCATACATGACTCATCAAATGTTTCATAGGACATAACATGAACATGGTATCATAACGTACCAGGATCGACATATTAAAAGTACATACATCATAGAAAGTTCATGAACATCACATAATACAAGCAATAACATATAGATAAGTCACATAATGTGTTATTCATACCACATACAATTTATCCATCTTAATACAAAAGTGTTCCAACAATAAGTTCACTTACCTAATTGACTTAAGTCGAAGTCACTTAATTTCCTTAGTTTGTGTCCATTCGATTCTGCTGGTTAAGGTTTAATTATGACCTATGATGTCCCACGTGTAGTATTTTGAAAAAGAAAAACGCACCCGCGACAGATTAAGGAAGAAAAAAACGAGGATTAACACCTAAGCGTTACACGATGGGTGCTGACGTGGATGGTATGCATTCGTGTTTATTAGGGATTGAACCATCTTAAGTCATAGAATAAGGAAGAAAAAATGAGGTTTAACAACTAATAAGAAACCCATAGGAACCGCAACTTCTACTTGAGATTCATGGGATTCTAGGAGTTGTGTTGACAAATTTTTAATTAATTATTGAGAATAAATCTCAAGGGGCATAGAAGAGAAAAGTGTCCAAATTATAAGAATATTTGATGAGAAATTAAAGAAAAATAAAAATTCAAAAATTAAATATTTGAAAATATTTAATTTGGACAAATTGACATTGAAAGTTAGAAATTCAAAAAAATAGGGCCGTACGTAATCATAGAAATAGCTCACAAAATTAGAAAATTTGAAAAATAACCCTGAAAACCTTTAATCTCACTCATATTTGCCTCCAAAGATTTTTCTATCCAAAGTGTAACCCCTAAGGAAAGTTTAAAGTGGTTAAGGAAGGAATTTAAAAGGCCAAGTGAAGTGAGGCCCTAAGAAGTTGGAAGGAAAATTGGGGAGAAAAGAGGGCAAGATAGTAATTTTAATTTTTTGCAAACTTCATTAATTTGTAATTAATTAAAAAGAAGTAATCTCAATGGACCCAGAAAGGAAAAAGTGAGTAAAATAAGATGAATATTTTTTAGTAAAACTTTGAAAAAACAATAGTAAAATATTCAAAATCTGGAAATTTGCAAAGAACATGAAGATCAAATCTCTTCCTACACTTTCTTAGCTGAAAGTATTTAAAATAGTTCCCCAATTCGAATTTATGAAGGCCACTCTCACGTTGGAGGAAGGATGTAATATTCTGTATGTACTAAAAAAAAGACAAGGTAAGCAGAAGTAGCCAGTTACTAGCATGGTGAGAGAAAGGGAGAGAAACAAGTGGGGGGAAAGACAATTGCCTGTTAATCATGTTTAAGAAGGAAAGAGAGATTACGCAAAATATTCTCTGATCAGGGTTCCTGGTGGGTTATGTAGTACTATAGCAAAACAAATCTTGAAATGTGTTCAAGGAAGATGGTGTTTCATGTTTGACAACCCAAGTTGAAGTAAAAAGAGGGTTGAAGACAAGCTTGAAACAAAATTGGAGGTGGTAAGCGAGCGTAACCCGTAGCTTTGAATGCTAATAACTTGACATACACTGCATAACTCAAACTTATCTTGCTAGGTTCGTAGGAATGCGATCTACACATTTGTAGAAGAAATTGTGAAGAGATAAGGACTATAGAAGGAGAATTGTGTTCGGGGATACAAAGGGTATTAACACAATAAATTAGGAAAACACGCAGAGGCCCAAGGTTGAAAAAAAAGTGAGGTGCGTGATCTTCACGCACACATGGAGTACGAGTAGCCAAGGTGTGTGAATAGTGCGTGTGGGCGCGTCAGAGCTTGTATCGTGCTTCGGTTGGTTCCGTTCGACTTTTGTTGACCTCGTTTTTATCAATATTGGACTCTCTAGAACAAGAGAGCTCAGGCGAGAGCATAGGAGGATCCACAACAGAGGATGGACCAAATAAGTTTCGTTGTCTTGCTGAAATTTATGCGGATACACTTGAAGAAGAATTAGATCCCGATGAGTTAGTGTTGCTCGCGGCCAAGGAGCCGACAACCTACTGTGAGGCAGCAACTGAGACGATGTGGCAGGAGGCCATGCAAAAGGAGCTTGAAGCCATTGAGAACAACAAGACGTGGACACTAACTAACTTACCGTCTGGACACAAGCCCATCGGTTTGAAGTGGGTGTTTAAGTTAAGAAGAATAGTGAAGCAAATGTCATCAAGCATAAAGCAAGGCTCGTGGCGAAGGGATATGTGTAACGAAAAAGAGTTGATTTTGAGGAGGTTTTCGCGCCTGTGGCTAGACTGGACACTGTAAGGTTGATTCTTGCCCTGGAAGCTCAACACGGGTGGGAGGTCCATCATTTGGACGTCAAATCAGCATTCCTGAATGGTCACCTCCAAGAAAAAGTGTATGTTACCCAACCTGAAGGGTTCGTCGTCAAAGTCGAAGAGCACAAAGTGTACAAGTTATCAAAGGCCCTCTATGATTTACGGCAAGAACCGAGGGCGTAGAACATACATCTGGACAAGAGCTTAAAGAGTCTAAACTTCATGAAGTGCTCACAAGAACAAACAGTGTATATAAGAAACTATGGGGTTCAAACACTCATAATTGGCGTGTACGTTGATGACCTGATCGTCACTCGTAGAAGTGTGAAATGCGTCAAAGAGTTCAAGTAGCAAATGATGAAAGAATTTGAGATGACTGATCTCAGATTACTCACATACTACCTCGGTATTGAAGTGGACCAAAGGAAAGATTGCATCATGCTAAAGCAATCGGCCTATGCTAAGAAGTTGTTGTAGCAATTTAAGATGGCAGAGTGCAACCCGACCAAGTGTCCCATGAAAGCAAAGTTACAACTCGAGAAAGATGCTGAAGGAAGCTTGGTGAATTCCACTGAGTATAGGCGTGTCATCGGAAGTCTAAGATACTTGACTCATACTCGTCCGGACCTTTCGAATGTTGATGGAATAGTGAGTAGGTACATGAAAAAGCCCACTATGATGCATCATCAAGCGGTTAAGCACATTTTCTGCTATGTGAAGGGAACCACAAGCTACGGGTTGAAGTATAAAAAAGGGCGAGGTCCTGAAGAACTAGTCGGTTTTACCGATAGTGATTTAGCTGGAGACATTGACGATAAAAAAAGCATTGCAGGAATGACGTTTTATCTCAACGAAAATTTAATCTGTTGGCAATCTCATAAGCAGCGAACTGTGACATTATCTTCCTGTGAGGTCGAGCTCATGACAGCAACTGCGGCATCGAGCCAAGCATTGTGGCTGAGAAATTTGTTGAGTGAAGTGACTAGAAGTGAACTACAGCAGTAACTCTCTACGTCGACAACAAATCTGCGATTGCACTGATGAAGAATCCAGTATTTCATGGACGCAGCAAACACATTGACACTCGCTTCCATTTCATCCGTAAGTGTGTTGAGAAGAGACAAATCGTTGTGGAGTTTGTATGCACTAGAGAGCAACGAGCAGATATTCTAACCAAGACCCTAGCAAGGGTTAAGTTTGCATACATGCAGGGATTGCTGGGAGTGAAGAATCTCGAACAAAGTCAAGTTTACGGAGGAGATTGTGAGCTTATAAACCTGAATTAGTAGAATAAGTTGTTGACTCCTGGCGATTGAGAGGAAAACGTCGACGAGAAAAACAGGCCGAAGGAAAACTTCTTCGAAGAAAAAGGATAACGGAAAGTAAAAGTAGAGAGAGAGATTTGCCTAAAGACTCGATGCATTTTCATTCCTCAGGGATATTTAAATAACAAAATACGTCTAAAAATGGAACGAAGTGGGAAACTTAATTCAGGCGCTTCCACTCGACGTGTACTCTCCACTCACCTTAATTGTGTGGGTTTAAAGTTACCTAAAGAATAACTAACTAAAATTTAGGGATCACATTCACTCAAAGATAGGGATTTATCTAACATAAGTCACTAACTGCAATTATAGGAGAATCGGTAGTAGTTGCCAAATTGTGGACCAAGTTGTGTGGTTGTAGACTAAGTTTTATACTTTAATTAGGAAGATCTTTAGTCGTTCTTAACTTGAGGAGAAAGTTTAGGTTAGTGCTTTCTCCCCTATAAATACTCATGGCATGAGTGCTCTTTCACAACAACAATAAACATAATTGAAAAGCTAAGTGTTTAAGCTTTCTTTGTTCCAAAAGATCTCTCCCCTCGGTGTTTATTTTCATCTTTTACTTGTTTCAACATAATTCCGATCGAGGGTCACATCCAACATAACCCAGCCCATGACCATAACTGTAGTGCCAAGTGTATCATCGCCTTTTCTTGGCAGCGGATTTGGCGATTGTGCGGCACTCACTCTCAGCACTGAGTGAGTCAATCCAACTTCGGACCACGTTGCCTACCTTCAGGCAACGTGTATTCAAACCTCGGGCCCCGATTTGAAGAGAAGATTTTAGAAAGCGTGGGAGAGAGGTTTTGGAAAAAGAGTTTTGAAAGGAAGAATGAGAGAGAGATGGAGAGTGGTGTTATATAACATGCAAGCAAAAATGCAACAACAACGGCTTAAACAGTATATAACTTTTCGGGTAGGGAGAATTTGACAACTAGTCGCATCCCCTATAGTACATTTTAAGGCATTTCATGTCTACCAGGCATAGCCATGATTTCACCGAAACTTCATACTCTTAAAATAAACAAGAAAGAAATAATACAACATGAAAGGAGTAAAAGAAAGCGATAAAGTAGTACAAGGCAAGGGTTTCGGCGTGTCATGGGCATGCCGCCATGGGCAACATGCTTTGGACAAGCATAACCGTGTCACCAAGCATGCCTCTGTGGTGACCATGTAGTAGGCCTAGATAGAACATAACATGTCTCGGTGTAGACCACATAGTAGGTCCAGACAATATAGTTCATTCAGGCCAAGGCGACCACCACAGGAATTAGGCACTCCTCGAGTAGACCATTACCTCAAGTGAGTTTTGGTTAAGTTGGAAAGTCGAGAGATAAGATTCACTAACCTTGAGAGAGGATCTATTGACGTCATGACTGCAAGGTTTTGGTTGAAGTCTTCGGGAGCTAAGTTCAAGTTTATGGGTTTCTAGGAGCGCGATGTGCGCGATATGCAACTTATGAGTTATGGGGTTAAGGATATTCCCTTTGAAAGATTGCCCAAGAGATGAAAATTTGCTTTGGTTTTCAATGGGGAGGTCCAAGCCGAGTAATAACAAGTAGTTATCAGGATTGTGTGACTTGTGTTATAAGTTCTCAAGAATGGACAAGCATTCTCAATGAGACAAGAATGTAGAACCATCAAGGTAAACCAGTGAACCTTGGAGTCGAGGGCAAAAGAAAAAGAGTCAAGTTGTGGCCATACCTACACTATTTAGGTAGGGGAAGGACTTGATTCCGTGATAATAAGAACCTACCCTCGAATAGATTATCTAGATTATGAAGGGTAGGACTCTAATTCCCCACACTCGTGTGATTGAAATACTTGTGAAACATAGTCTGACAGAGGTAGAGCCTCTAGATAACGTGATTTTGGAAACTACCTGAGTGGTGTTGGCTTCTGGCAATTGGGAGAAGCGTCGACGAAAAAACAACGGCAGAAGAAAAATAAAAAAAAATAAAGGAGAGAGAGATTTTGCTGAAGACTCGATACGATTTTTTTATTTGATTCAGTTGACGGTATTTAAATAACAAATCTATCCTAAAAATGGAAAGAAGTGAAAAGATAATTTAAAGGCCTTCCACTGGACGTGGACTTCCCACTACTTTCATTGTGTGGGTTGAATAGAAAACACGTTACCTAAAACCTAGGAATGAATTTTTAACCTAGGGATTTACCTAACAATCTCCTCCTAAAGCCCTATGGTATATGTCTACCATATTGTTTGAACTCCGATCTTTGAGCGTAGTTCTTCAAATTTTACCCGCGCCAGGGACTTGGTGAAAATGTCTCCAAGCTGTTCCTCGGTTCGGATGAAATCAATCTTGATGAGCCCTCGATCTGCACATTCTCGGATGTAGTGGAATCTGATTTCTATGTGCTTGCTCCGGTCGTGCAAAACTGGATTTTTTATCAGGGAGATCGTAGCTTTGTTGTCCACGTATAGCATTGGTGGATCACTTTCTCTTCCGATGAGTTCTTCCATCAGTCGCGCAAGCCAGACCCCCTGTGTTGTCGCCGTCGAAGCGGCGATGTATTCTGCTTCGCAGGAAGACAAAGCAACTACCTTTTGTTTTGTTGATTGCCAGCAGATCGCGCCGCCTGAGAGAAAGTAGATCATCCCGCTAGTGCTCTTACGATCATCAACATCACCGACCATGTCACTATCACTGTAGCCGACCAGCTCAAGCTTCGTCTTTCCTTTCCCTGCGCTGTATCTCACACCCCAGCCTCTGGTTCCAGCCACATAGCGCAGGATGCGCTTGACAGCTACAAGATGCTCCTCCCGAGGTGCTTCCATGAATCTACTCACATATCCAACTGAGTAAGCAAGGTCAGGGCGTGTATTTACCAGATAGCGCAGGCTCCCGACAATGCTGCGGTAATTGGTGGCGTCGACTGTTGTTGTAGTGCCGGCCTTCCTTAGCTGAAGCCGGGCCTCCATTGGCGTCCTTGTAGGGTTACTCTCCGCAAGCCCAGTTGTGTCCAGCACCTTTTTCGCGTACGCACTTTGGCAGATGGTGATGCCGGCAGTACTCTGTTGCACTTCGATGCCGAGGTAGTAGCTGAGTATGCCGAGATCGCTCATCTTGAAGTTCTTTGACATCTCCCTCTTGAACCTTTCGAGGACTTCCATGACGCCTCCAGTGATTATGAGGTCGTCGACGTACACTCCCACAATTAGTCGCTGCTCACCATGGCCGTGCGTGTACATGCCATGCTCAGAGGCACAGCGCTTGAACTTCAGTGACAGTAGGGTACTGTCGAGCTTCGCGTTCCAGGCTCGTGGTGCTTGCCGAAGCCCGTAGAGTGCCTTGTGCAGGCGCAGTACCTTACCTGGGTTGTCGTTGTCCAGGAAGCCAGGTGGTTGTCGGACGTATACGGTCTCCTTCAGCTCTCCATTAAGGAAAGCGGACTTCACGTCCATGTGGTGGACCTCCCAAGAGCAATGTGCCGCGATTGCCAGCAAAAGGCGGACGGATTCTAACCTTGCCACTGGCGCAAACACCTCTTCGAAGTCCACTCCTTGCTTCTGGACGTAGCCCTTCGCTACCAAACGGGCCTTGTGCTTCACAACTTCTCCCTTTTCGTTGCGCTTCAGTTTGAAGACCCATTTGAGCCCTATGGCTCGGTGTCCCGGCGGCATATCCTCTAGACTCCACGTTTGGTTCTCGATGATGGATGTCATCTCCTCCTGCATTGCCTTCAGCCAGCACGGGTTTCTTTCTGCTTCGGCGAAGGTGTCCGGTTCATCTGCGCTGATGCCATGTAGTTCGGCCACCTCTTGTTCAAGTTCGCGAGCCGCCAGTCTAGGTGGTTCACCTCCTCCCACTAGGTCGTCCATCCTTCGATACCTGGCCACCAGATCATCATCGTGATCGACATCCAGCGTCGAATCCACAGTCCGTGGTGTTGCGAACTCCACTGGTTCAGGAGGTGCAGCTGCTGGCGGCGGGGACCGTTCTTGATGCTGGGCTCCTCCTTCTTCCGGCTGGGTGACGAGGTACTCCACCGTGAATTGATTTGGGTTGTGATCTGCTACGATCACGTCGTTCCACTGCCAGAAGGTGCTTTCGTCGAAGATGACGTCGCGAGACACGTGAGCTCGCCCCCCCGCAGGATCATAGAGTCTGTATGCCTTGCTCCTGGGTTCGTAGCCGATGAAGACGACTTTCAGCCCCCTGGGATCGAGCTTGGCGAGGTGGGGACGTGCTACCTTCATGTATGCAATACAGCCGAACACTCGGAGATGACGTACCGCTGGCTTCTTGTTGAACCAGGCCTCGTGTGGCGTCTTCCCGTCGAGACTTCGCGTTGGCGACCGATTGAGGAGATAGGCGGCCGTCATCACCGCCTCTCCCCAAAATCTCCCGGGCATCCCGGCCGTCATCAGCAATGACCTCGCTGTCCCGACGATGGTCTGATTTCGGCGCTCCACCACTCCGTTCTGTTGGGGGGAGTAGGGCGCCGTTAGTTGCCGTTGCATGCCGAGCTCATCACAGTACTTACCGAAGCTCTCTGAGGTGAATTCTCCACCTCGGTCCGTGCGTAGCACTCGCATCTTCTTCCCGCATTCGGCCTCCGCTCGCGCTTGAATGCGCTTAATCGCCTCTGCCGCCTCACTTTTTGCTTGCAGCAGGGTCAGCCACATAAAGCGGCTCTTGTCATCAACCAACAAGAGAAAAAAGGTCTTGCCGCCTGGGGTCGTGGGCTTGATGGGCCCGCAGATATCGCCGTGCACGAGCTCCAATGGTTCACCGGCGCGGTAGGATGCCTGAGACGGAAAGGGAGTGCGTCTCTGTTTGCCGATGAGGCACCCGTCGCACAGCTTGTTCACGCCTTTGATTGCCGGCAAACCGTGCACCATCTCCTCCCGGTGTAATTTTTGTAGAGCAGGAAAGTTTAAGTGCCCGTACCTTGCGTGCCACTTCCAAGATACCTCTTTGGTCTTGGCTAAGAGGCTGACGGGTTGCTCTATCTCCAACTCCAGGATATAAAGACGGTTTTTCGTGCGCCGAACTTGCGTGAGCAGTCGTCGTCGCTCATCGCAGATTTTGAGTAGCCCGCGCTCGATGGTAATAAAGCAACCGGCCTCATCGAGTTGACCTAGGCTCACAAGATTAGCCTTGAGCCTCGGGATGAAGTAGACACCGGCCAACTTGCGGTGCTCACCTCCCTTGCTAATGAATAGGATGGTGCCGCGCCCTTCGATCTAGCCCCGGTCATATGGTTTGTTGCCCCTGTGTCGAGGACCCATCGCCGGTGCTCATGCTGCTCGTCCCTCTCGCCGATATGAGCGAACACTCGCTCCTCCTTCAGTTGAATTGACTCCTCAGCTGGTGCCTTTGCTACGCCCAGCTGGAGCTCTTCCTCGGGTTCGCCGCTCACCAGAGGAGTAGTTACGCCGTTGTCGATTACCTCCACTTCCATGGATGTTTCACGATTTCTGTCTCGTTGATGCTCCCACCGAGAGTGGTGATGCTATTGGCAAGCCTCGTGATCCGCATTGAAAAGTCATCGACGGATTCGCCGTCCTTAAAACGAATCTCCGAGAGCTCCTTCCGCAGCTGCTCAATGTTGGATTCTCGCACCCGTTGCACACCAACCCGACGGGATCTAATTCCCTCCAAGGCCGATTGCGCGGTGCGCTTGGTGGAGAGAGACGCCAGCATCTCTGGAGGCACATACCGTAATATGGCGGCAAATGCCAGCCGATCCTCCCGGTACTCGATCGTTTCTCCTTCCTATGGCTCGACAGCGTGCCATAACCCTTGCGCCTGTAGGTTGACTCGCATCAACAAGGCCCACTCATTGTAGTTGCCTCCCTGATCACTCGCTCGACGACAACTCGATGTCCTCCATCGTGGCGTCGGCCTCTTTGTGGCGGTGATGGAGATGCCGGCACTCAACGGCGACGTGGAGGGGTGGAGAGCTCCTTCCGCAGCTGCTCAATGTTGGATTCTCGCACCCGTTGCACACCAACCCGACGGGATCTAATTCCCTCCCAGGCCGATTGCGCACCCCGATCCTCCCGGTACTCGATCGTTTCTCCTTCCTCTGGCTCGACAGCGTGCCATAACCCTTGCGCCTGTAGGTTGACTCGCATCAACAAGGCCCACTCATTGTAGTTGCCTCCCTGATCACTCCCTCGATGTCCTCCATCGTGGCGTCGGCCTCTTTGTGGCGGTGATGGAGATGCCGGCACTCAACGGCGACGTGGAGGGGTGGAGAGCTCCTTCCGCAACTTCCTTCCGCAACTGCTCAATGTTGTGATCACTCGCTCGACGACAACTCGATGTCCTCCATCGTGGCGTCGGCCTCTTTGTGGCGGTGATGGAGATGCCGGCACTCAACGGCGACGTGGAGGGGTGGAGAGCTCCTTCCGCAGCTGCTCAATGTTGGATTCTCGCACCCGTTGCACACCAACCCGACGGGATCTAATTCCCTCCCAGGCCGATTGCGCACCCCGATCCTCCCGGTACTCGATCGTTTCTCCTTCCTCTGGCTCGACAGCGTGCCATAACCCTTGCGCCTGTAGGTTGACTCGCATCAACAAGGCCCACTCATTGTAGTTGCCTCCCTGATCACTCCCTCGATGTCCTCCATCGTGGCGTCGGCCTCTTTGTGGCGGTGATGGAGATGCCGGCACTCAACGGCGACGTGGAGGGGTGGAGAGCTCCTTCCGCAACTGCTCAATGTTGGATTCTCGCACCCGTTGCACACCAACCCGACGGGATCTAATTCCCTCCCAGGCCGATTGCGCGGTGCGCTTGGTGGAGAGAGACGCCAGCATCTCTGGAGGCACAGACCGTAATATGGCGGCAAATGCCAGCCGATCCTCCCGGTACTCGATCGTTTCTCCTTCCTCTGGCTCGACAGCGTGCCATAACCCTTGCGCCTGTAGGTTGACTCGCATCAACAAGGCCCACTCATTGTAGTTGCCTCCCTGATCACTCGCTCGACGACAACTCGATGTCCTCCATCGTGGCGTCGGCCTCTTTGTGGCGGTGATGGAGATGCCGGCACTCAACAGCGACGTGGAGGGGTGAGCGAGCCTGCTCGAGATGGACCCCACGATGTGTGTATTTTTGCACTTTGCATTTTCTTCTACTTGAACCTGAGACCTGTGTGTTATTAGGTCGACACTCTAACCACTTGAGCTATTCAACTTGATGTTAATAAAGTTGGCTCCTCCGGAATGATATACCAGTGATGGAATAAACCTGGCTCTGATACCACTTGTTGGCTTCTGGCAATTGGGAGAAGCGTCGACGAAAAAACAACGGCAGAAGAAAAATAAAAAAAAATAAAGGAGAGAGAGATTTTGCTGAAGACTCGATACGATTTTTTTATTTGATTCAGTTGACGGTATTTAAATAACAAATCTATCCTAAAAATGGAAAGAAGTGAAAAGCTAATTTAAAGGCCTTCCACTGGACGTGGACTTCCCACTACTTTCATTGTGTGGGTTGAATAGAAAACACGTTACCTAAAACCTAGGAATGAATTTTTAACCTAGGGATTTACCTAACAAGTGGTAGTAGAGATGGTGGCTTATAAACAGGTAAAGCCAGCAGGAGTCATGGTATGTCTTATGGGAAACGACAAAATAGGGTGAGAGACGGTCGAAGAGTACAACCTAGCATCCAGCGGACTGATAAGGTTTGTGCCAGAGTTGGTTAAAACAAAGATGATGAAGATGGGCTACTTCATCATGGTTCTCAACGGCGAGATTTATGGCTTGAGATAGCCTAGACTTCCTCAATTTGTGCAGAAACACTATATGTTGCTCAGAAGATGGACATATGCATTTGGATTAGAGCCTATGGAGCCTATGTGATTGTGATCATGTTTTGATGGATGACTATGCCATATTAGTGACTTTTAAATCCTCGGTAGGTTAAAATGTCACAAACGAGAGGCGAGGTAGCTTTAGGAGCATCCTAGAGCAGGAAACATTTTCATGGATAGAAAACCCAAGAAAAAGTTCCCAAGAGGACAGTAAGGTTTGGTACGACTACATCAACCCTATGAGAATGTGGAGTGAGTAGATGTCCATGGTCATGGTTCGATACAGTAATCGCCAAGACAACGTAGCAACTTGGACAAGAAAATTGGCCAAGAGGATGTCCAACCTTTGAAAATTAGACATAAGTAACTTTCAAGGATGAAAAAGTTGAAGGAGTGGAGAATTTGTAACACCCGAGCTTCGACGAGAAATTTAAACTCAATTTTTCTTTTAAAGCAAATTTCCGAAATTTTATTGAACGTCTTAGAGAATGAATTTCAAGATGAAGTAGAAGAAAAAAAGACTTATAAAAACCCTAGGAATTCATGAACAATTTAAAAGAAACTAGTGAAAAATTGGCCAAAATCAACCTCTAGGTGTAAAATTTTCATTTTGACCCCTTCTAATTAGGGGTCTAGATTAACCCTAGTTAGATTGCAGAAAATGAATCAAAAGAAAGGAAGAAAGAAAAAGAAAAAGAAAAGAGAGAACCAACAATGAATTTAGGGATGCTTGAGAGAGAGTAATAGATAGAAAGTCAAAATATGCTTCAAACCACCATTTGAAGTTGGAACTTCATCGAAATTTGCTCATAATAATTGCATAGTGGCCTCGAAAGAACCATTCTGGGCATTTGAATCACCCAATTCCGTCAAGAATTGAGGAAAAACGGAATGTATGATTTTTGGGTTCTTGATTCCAATTCTCCTTCAAATTTGAGAGTTTTTCCTTGTATAAGTTCTGAATTTTTTGTATGTTGATAATGCAAGGATTTTGCATAAGTTTTGTGAAGGAAGTCGGAAATTATTCGGACTGAAAGGGGGCATTCTGATTAACGTCAATGAATTTTTAATTGTAAGTTTTAATTTTGCATAAGTTTTGTGAACGAAGTCGGAAATTATTCATGTTGATAATGCAAAGATTTTGCATAAGTTTTGGACTAAATTATTTCTTTCTGTGATTGACTCAAAATTATGAGAAAAATACTTTAGTAAAGACACATTCAAATTCTTCCATTTTTGTGAAGAAACTAAATTAATTCAAGTTGGGTGGAGAAATTTATAAAAATTCAAAGAAAATAGAAAATAATTTAAAACTGGTTTGGAAATCTGAAAATTTTAGATGGAGGAGTCGAATGCGCAGGTGACAACATGTGATAGACAGATTTCATGAATTATGGAGCTCCTAACACATGAAAAAGCTAACTCGAAAAGGCACACGTCATCCATGTAAGTAACCATACGGAATTTAGGAAAGTAATACTTGTAGGGACCCCTAGGACGTGATATCCTTATCTTAGGTGGTTAGAAAAGACATGTTAAGGACTTCAGAATGACGTTTTTGGATGAGTATGTATTGTATGTATGTATGTTATGTTAAAAATTACTGCTATGTCCTTAAGTTGAGATTTCTGAGAAACATGCAAGTTTTTGTATTATTCAAAGCTAGAAAGAAAATATGCATGACTAAAATACGGGTTGGGCAATATGGATGAGTATGTTATGCATGATGTAAGAAATTACCAATATCTCCCTGTGATGAGATTTGTGATGAATGTTATTTTATATGCTTTCTTCTATATTAAAAAGGAAAATGGGCTATTGTGATCTGTGCTCTGAGTGTTTGAGGGACGTAATCTCCTATTGAGCTTATTTGCTTGAATGTATGCATGATACAGTATGTGTTAGCTCTAGGTGTTTGACTATGTTTTCTTCTTGTGAAGCTTTTTTATCGGCATAGAGTTAGAGTATTAGAGTTACGTTGGTTGGACGATGACCTAGACAGGATGCCTCTCGTAGACTAAACACCTTAGGATCGTGAGCGATGGTTAGAGGGTATAGACCCTAGTGCTCCCAGACTAAGAAAGGTTTAAGTAGTCAGATCAGAGTAGCATGAAGTCAGAAGTTCACGTTAAGTCACCTAGCTACCCTAAGAATCCAATAATCCTCCTTAGCTCTCAGATCTGACCAAGACGAAGTTTAAATTATGGATTATGTGCTGAGGTGATGGAGAAGTATATCTCTCTAGAAAAGCATGCATGAGAGAACTCACTTAAGATTAGGGCGCTACAACTAGTGTAGTTAACACGTTGACCTAAGTCAAAATGTTTCTAGTAGACCTTGCACCCTAGGATCGTGAGCGACGATCAAAGGTCTAGATCTGTGTGCACCTATAGACTTGAATTAGCCTCGAGCGTTATGGAAACGAGATGAGATTTAAATATCCTAGAAGCCCCTAAGAATCTAATATACCTCCACGGAAACCAAGGACGACAAAGGTAGTTCTTCGAGCTGATAGCAGCGTGACGATTTCATTAGTGTCTCCACTACCTATCCACTTTGGTACTCGTTCGGTCAAGATTGTAGCAATTCATTTAGAAAAAGGTAGCCTTTAGGTCGTTAGTTGTTGGCATAGTGTCAATAGAGCTTCCACTTTCCTTATTACTCTGGTACAAGTACCGTTGAATCAAGCCAAGGTCGGTTAGGGTTGTGTAACCGATAGCTTAGTTGGATTACGAGAGTTGTACGGTGACAGAGGGGGTTGTAGCATCCGTCCATCTTTTGATTGAGTCTCTTGTACTTTTTTTTTGTAATGGTATTTCAACAGCACCTTCATGCAGCTAGATTCAATTTTGTATTAATTTTGGTGTTTTTGTCTTTATTTCAATTTCAATTTCGGGTTGTGACATCACTTTCTTTGTAGGATGTTAGAACTCTGACTATGTCATAAGAGATGCATGAAACCTTGGACATAGGTATCTAGGCTATGTCTTAAAGGATGTAAGAAAACTTAGACATAGATATCCTTACTATGCCGCAGGGCACACACGAAACCGAAGACACAAGTATCAAAAATTAGATTATATCGCTGGGGATGCATGAAACCCTGGACATAGGACTATGTCGCGGGAGACGCATGAAACCCCAAACTTAGAACTAGCGTAATATATTATGTATGGAGCGGAAGTGGATAGCTTGACGGGATCCACTCTCCTTAAACCCACCCAGGAAGAAAGATAATACAAGTGCACGAATTAGGATTAGAGCTCTATGTATTGTTGATAGAGTAAAAGTGGATGACCTGATGGTATCAACTCTCACCCAAGGGTGAAGGATTATATGAATATGTATCAGGGTGAAGATACTTAAGAAAGAACTATGCTTATAAACTTAGAACCCTAGGACCCTAGGACGAAGGTCCTCATAATAAAACTACATTAAGTACTTAGAATACATGACAAAAACTTAAGGACTAAGGTCCTTAAACACCTACACCATGCCATATGAGCAGGATAAGAATGTAGTACCCCAACATCTACCAAGGATACGATTAAGAGCCTCAAAGTAGGCTAGTTACTCAGTTTTATACTCACTCTAGTTTTTAGATTTTTTTCGAGTGATAATTAGGAGTTAAACCCGTAACCAAAAGTCTCCAGTATTTTGTGTCATTTTGTCAGTTGTTTTAAATTTTGTTCCCCGATTAAACTTCTTTATTTTTAGATAAATGTAAATATATAATCTATATATGTTTTATATGTTTTAAATTCTTTTAAGTCCTTTGTTTCAATACAAAGTTATATTGATATTTTTATTCCGTCAAGTTAGTCTACGTCTCGATTCATATTTTGGAGAAGCTTGAAAATTGAGTCGTGAAAAATTGGTATCAGAGAGCACTAAGATTGTAGGCCCTATAGATTGTCTAGGAAAAGAGTCACTTCATCTCTATGGCCTGACTTGAGAGACGCCATGCTGGTGACCAAGTAAGTAAGCCTCTCAGACTAAGTTTTGGTATGTTTTAAGATTCTAAGTTATTGGTTGAAGACTTGAGATGACCCATAACTCTTGAGGACAAGTAACCTAAGTATTCTTTTAGGATGAATCAAGCATCCCAAGAGAATTGCACCAAGGAAGCTAAAGGTGGGCTTTCAAAAATTCTACAAGAGGGGCCCCCAAAGTACAGATGCCCTAGGCCAAGACCTAGAACACAAAGGCAGAAACTCAACAAGGGCTAGTTCCTAGTCAGGTGACACCCCTAGTACAACCTATGATTACATTTACCCTAGAGGCTCTACAGTCTTTCAGGAGGACAATACTGAAAATGTTGATCGGCCAGATAGTGCAGGGTTCTCGGTGACCCAAGGAATGAGGCCCTCAGAAGTTCCCAAGGGAGCATAGACAAGCCCCGGGACTTCAAGAAATTCGATCCACCCACATTTGATGGAGAAAAGATAGATCCCGTGGCAGCTAAAACATGATTAGAAGTTATAGAGACAGCTTTTTAATACATTCAATGTCCAAAAGTTATAGGTCCATTGCGCCATGTATATGTTGAAGGGAAAGGTACAATTTTGGTGGAGGAAAACTGCGTTCAAGACTCTAAATACTAAAGGAAGGACCATCCCTTAGGTCCGATTCAGAGAGGCGTTTTTTTGAAAAGTACTACCTCATCGTAGTGATGTTAAAAAAACAGGAGGCTTTTCTATGCATCAAATAAGGAGATAAGATGCTGGAGGAGTACAACCTGGGATGTACTAAGTTATTTAGGTTTGCCTCAGAACTTATTGACACCGAAAGAAAGAAGACATCGAACTAGTTATTGGACTATACCGAAAGAAATTGAAGGATAATATCAGATTTGAGACACCGAACCATAGAAACAGAAAGGAAGAATCACCGAAAGATGGAATTGAAGGATAGAGTCGAACCATAGAAATTGAAGGATAGAGTCGGCAAAGGGATGAATGAAGGAAATTTTTTCAATAGAAATTTTAGAAAACTCCGCACAAAAATCGGAGTGATTCTGGAGCTTTCAAGGTCGGTTGATTTTGGAGGCTTAAAAAATATGGATAATCACTAATGAACAATGCAAAAGTAACCCTGTCGTAAGTAATAAAAATACAATAAAATTTTGCGCGATTTAAAGTCATTCAACATCTTTACTAAATCAAACGCAAAACATTTACAAAGCGGGTGATTTTCAAGTTATTTACAAAAGAAATGTAATGAAAACCCATGGAAATGCATACAACATAGACGTCCCAGGTCGACACCCCTTTGTGATTGTAGAGCTCCTGAGCACTCCCTTACCTTGACTAGCAGCATCATTCACCTAAAAAATAAATTAGGGGACCCCAAAATATCGAGAAACTAGAGAGGCCTCAAAATACCAAGAAAATTTCTAGTATGAATCACCCTAAGGGGTCTACGGTTATCCAACCCTTTCTGTTCTTTTAACTTAGATAGCTTGTTTGCCTATGTGGCAAAAAAACTGGCGTTCTAAGTTGAGGGGCTATTTCATAAAGTTTTAATGGGATAATATATTGTCTGCTAATCTGAATATCATCCATGAAAAGCTATAAAAGATTGCAGTCAAACTCTCCCAAAGGACTATAAAGTCACTTTCGTTTGGGGGAGCTACCCTCCATATGTCGACCAGTTACTAAGTTAACCTAATGACACTCACAGATTGGTGCGTCCATATCGGGTTGGAGCAGAAGCAGATAGTACGGGTAAGGTCAACCAGTTTGGGTTACCCATTGGCATTACGATGTGTCGCATGCCTCCCCATGTGACGTGTGTCCTCCTTGACAGTCAACATCATTCCTTCTATGGTTGACACGTGTCTACAACAGATTGCTTCATCTTCCTCGAACACAACTCTCTGCAAATTTTGTTTGATACGATCTACGATCGCATATACCGAAACAAATAAATAAAGTAGAAAGAACAATTGGAGGAGAGAGTTTCTTTAAACTGAAGAACCTTAAGCCCAATACTTTTTAATTCTCTTTATTTTTGTGAATAGAGCATCCATCTAAACCGTCTTTATAGGTGATAAAGCACTAACAAATTTTTTAAACTTCTAAAAACAAATAACAATTCTCCTAAATAAATCATTAAAATTACTCCACAATTTGAGATGTAGTAAAAAAATTTCTAAAGGTGCTCCATCCCTATGTTAGTAACTTATTTTAGTAAGTGTAAGCTTATTGGCTCACAAGTAAGCTTCACTTTATTTGCGATTCTTCATTTCCACCAACTCTCGCATATCTGTAAACTTAACTCTTGTTAGGGCCATGGTGAGAATATCCGCAAATTGTTATCTAGTGCATACGAACTCAACAACAATCTGTCTCTTTTCGACACACTCATGGATGAATGGAAGCGAGTGTTAATGTGTTTGCTACGTCAGTAAAATACTGGATTCTTCATCAATGAAATCGTAAATTTTTTGTCGACGTAGAGACTTATCGACTTTAGTTCATTTTCCGTCACTTTGCTCAACATATTTCTTAGCCACAATTCTTGGCACGATACTGCAATTATTGCCATGAACTTGGCCTCACAAGAACATAGTGCCACAGTTCGCTACTTCTTAGATTGCCAAGAGATCAAATTTTCGTTAAGTTAAAACATCATTTCTATGGTGCATTTTCTAAATCACTATCAGTAAAATTAATTAGTTATTTTGGACCGTGCCCTCTTTGATATTTTAGCCTGTAGCTTATAGTTCCCTTCACATAGCGGAGAATGTGCATAACCGTTTAATGGTGCATCATGGTAGGCTTTTCCATGTACCTACTCACCATTCCAACCACATATGAAAGGAAAGGAGGAGTATGAGTTAAGTACCTTAGACTTTCGATGATGTGCCTATACTTAGTAGAATTCACCAAGCTTCTTTCAACATTTTTCCTGAGTTTATCGGGTTGTACTCTACCATCTTAAATTGTCGCATCACCTTCTTAGCATAGGCCGATTTCTTTAGCATGATGCAATTGTTCATTTGGTCCCCTTCAATACTGAGGTAGTAAGTGAATAACCCAAGGTCAATCATCTCAAATTCTTTCATCATTTTCTACTTGACCTCATTACTTGAATAAGTTTAGAACCTAAATCAAATTAGGGTTTAAGTCAAGGCTTAAAAAAAATACCCCTAATGACTTCTACCCAAGATCCGAGACTCTTCTAGAATTTTCTGAGGAACCTACTATGACTTGATACTGACCCATGCATGTTACTATCATGGGTTCATGATTTGTGATTTATGAGATTTAAATAGGGTTAAAAAAAAAAGAAATTTATGCAAAATTCTTTTCCATTTGGAGAATGTCTAATATATGTTTTACGTCTTTTATGTGAAAATGTTTCATTTTCATAAGTTCGTCGGGACTATTATTCAAAAAGTCAAATAATGTATGTAGATTGGACCTTTTGAGGCAATTATAGATCCTAGGAGGCAATTCTGATTGGTCAATAAAAATATATTTTAATGCCATTTCTTTTTTCTTTTTCCTTAGTTTAGCCAATTTCTCATGAAAGTATGTTATCACTTATGCCTCAAGAATTAAGAACCCAAGAAATTAAGAGAATGCTCCAAGAACAAGAACCCATGGAAAGATCAACACAAGCCCTACCTCCATTAAGACAAGAAGAATGCTAGGTACCACTCAAGAATAAATGACCAAGGACCTCATACTCAAAAATTCGAGAAACCACTAGAAATCCCATGGTACAACATGTTCTGACTCAGACTATAATGCTTAGAACTTAAGGAGCTTTGAATGTAGGTTTTTAGAGTGCATCGCTTGAAACGAAAGAAGTCTTGGATGCAGGTTTTAGACTACATCGCTTGGAATCTATGAAGCCATGAGCGTAGGTATTCAAACTATGCCGCTTGAAACGTATGAAGCCTTGGGTATAGGTTTTCGGACTGTGTCGCTTGGAACGTAAGAAGTCTTAGATGTAGGTTTCAAACTACACGGCTTTCAATTTAAGAAGTCTTGGACGTGGGTTTCAGACTACACGGCTTGAAACGTAAGAAGCCTTGAGTGTAGGTTTCATACTGTATCGCAGGTAATGCATGAAGCCAAGATGCATGTTTAAACTACATCACTTGGAACGCATAAAGTCTTGGACGAAGGTTAAGACTGCGATGCATGTGAAGCCTTGAATACAAGTTGTCAGGTTCATGACTTGTACCATAGATTCTAGGGGGAGTGTTTTAGTGAACAAAAAGAGAACAAAACAAGAACTTAGGAAAAAACCAAGAACAAAATAAAGGTCACGAACAAGAATATGAACTAGAACATGGATCAAGATTCGAGTTCTTAGGACTAAGAACCCATAACCATAAATCCAAAGGTCTTTAGATCAGAACCCAAGACTAAGGTCCTTGAGCTCGATTATGACAAGAACTTGGAACTCAAGAACAGAATCTAAAAGTCTAAGTTCTTAGCATATCAAAGACACAATTAAGAACCTATAAATAGGTTAGTTTGTACTCACACCATGTTTTCTATGTTGGTTTTCTATGTTGGTTTTCTATGCTTTCTAAGTAGACTACTTAATATTAAATATTCAAACAGTTCTTTCTTTCGGCTAAACATTTATACATGAAGATGACTCATTTGACTAAGGGTCAAAATCATTGGTTATTTAGAATGATGGCCAAAATTCTTGATAAGAAATTTAGACTCCCAAATTTCTTGGGAAATCCAAACGTTGTAAAGAAGAGTGGACCATTGTATTTAACCATTTAATATAATAAAAAACTATCCATACAAAGGGAATAAGTTGTTGTAAATTTTTAATACTTGGTTGGTATGGTCAGTGTGAGAACTGGATAAGGCAATACTTCTCTAATGTCTGAAATTTATATCCTTTTCGATCTCCCGTTGTGATAACGATGCAGTCCGAGAATTTGTTCGTATTCGCAATACAGACACAAATAAAAAGCAAAGGCAAAATGGAAAGCATATTGTGAGGAATTCGAAAATAAATAGCAAACATGTATTCATTTAAAAGGACTATATTGTGAGGCACATGCACGATAATACAATACACAAAACCAAACAAACATCCAATGATTTATTGCAAGGAAATTGAAATTGAAATGGTGAAAAAAAATGGGAAATGTTTTTTCAAACAGGATCTTTGATATGGTAAACAGAAGCTTAGGCTGATCCCTTGAGCTTCTTTGTGATGGTAGCAAGGTACTTTCCTTGGTGGAAGGCTTGCTCTAACTCAAGAGCAGATGGTTGTCTTGAGCCATCACCTGCGAAAGTTCCAGCTCCATATGGACTTCCACCTTTAACATGCTCCATCTCGAACATGCCAGCGCCAAAAGTGTAACCAATCGGTACGAATATCATTCCATGGTGAACCAGTTGAGTGATGGCAGTCAACCTGTGGTGATGCATTTGATTTCAGTTCAGGATATTCCAATTATGATCGAATTCATATTATTCGAGATGTGTTAGTTTATCAGAGTAAAATAAATGACATGTTGAACTTACGCGGTGGTTTCTTGACCACCTCCCTGGGATCCGGTACTGTAAAAGATACCAGCAGGCTTGCCTGCGAGTTGTTGGGTTCTCCAAAGACCTCCAGTGGCATCCAGAAATGCTTTGAATTGAGCAGCCATCATCCCAAATCTAGTCGGGAAGCCAAAAACAAACCCATCGGCGTCGGAGAGTTCACTGGGGGTGATTATTGGTACATCACTCTTAGGTGGCGCACTCATCTTTCCAAGGACTTCTTCTTGTAAAGTTTCGGGAACCTAGACTAAAGTATGTCAGGCATGGAATTGCAGGACGACAAGAACAATAAAAAAGACTACTACAGCAGGAACAGTATAACAAACTTTAATACGAACAGTTGAAAATAAAGGGACCAAAACTTTTTGCAAATTGGATAAGCCTATATGAAATGCTTAATCATCAAAAGGAAACTAGTCAATGGCACTAGAAAATGGGTGTACGTAGAGACTTTAAACTGAAAAGCTATACCCGGTAGCAGATCATGCTCGTGAAAAAGTTATTCAAATGTTACATTTTCAGACGTTACCTGCCACAACTTGGCTTCAACACCTTCTACAGATTCAGCCCCCTTCTTAATCTCTTCTGCAAGTCTCTCAACATGTCCGTACATGGAATAGAAGCTGTAGCAATAGCAGCAAATTGATTTCATGACTATAGGAGTGACCAGTTACACAAAATATATAGGGATACATTTAAGTAAGCAGAACAATAGTTCAACTTTTCAGAATAGAAAAAGTAGCAATGAATCTTATTATTACGAATTAAAACACAAGGTGGAAGGCAAGGTTTCCCATATGAAGAAAACTGCTTGGTATCTAGATCCTAGAAAGAACTGCTTCTTTCAAATAAAATCTATCATATTGTCAACTTAGGACATGCTTCGAATGGCTTTCTAAGCGCTTAAAAAAATGTTTTAAGTGCAAAGAAAAAACGTTTTTAAGAACTTAAAAGTTATTCTAAACTGATTTTAGTCATTAGTGTCAGATTCTTTTTTTCTTCATTGCATAGTAATCTGTGAAAGCGCTTCTAATTTGATGTACAAAATAATCAAGGTAACTACACATTGTAGCCTAACATTGACAGCACCAGACTATGATATGACGAGTCCAAGTTCACCAGACTTTAATATCATCATTCTTAAAGGTTCCACAAGAATGAACGTGGCATTCAAACTAATCAACGTGAAAACCAATGCTCTATGTTTCCAATTATTGTAACACATTGAAATTCCTATATCCCATACAAAAGAAAATAAGGAAAAGGAAAATCTATTCCCAGGATAACATATAGCAATAGCAAAGAATTTACCAACAAACCCATCTAACTCTCACTTAAATGATATATGGAATATCTAAGCATGTAAATGCACAGGCAACCAGCTAGCAGGTAGGTACGTAGGTGAATGCAAGGAAGATAAACATATCCACATATCAGTGTACAAGAAAATTGATAAAGTGAAGTACTTGACCTGAATTTTTCCAACTGGGATTTGGTTATATCCAAGGAATTATGCAAATCAAAACTCAAAAGTACAATAATTTAAAGGAAATCAACATTTCTACTTCCCAATACCTTTTATAACTAATAGTAATACCAAGAAAGGAAATGGAAATAGATGGTATTAAGAATATAATAAGTAATACCAAATTAAATAATTGAACATTGAACAAATCAACTAATTATTAGATTTACTCAATACTTGCTACATCCCAAGACAACATTGCGCAAAGTCTTTCAAATCCAGAATATGAAATGCCTCCCACTATGGCAGTCGAATTAAGTTAAATTCTGAAAAGTCATTATTGATAAGAACTAAAGGCGATATATTTAAAGCACACTGTATCCTGTTATCAATTTAAGTATTCCCAATTCTCCATATAGTTTATTTATTGAGTCACATGGCTATTCAATCTCCAGCACTAGACAAACGTGACAACTCATGATAACCAAGATGAAAACCTTTGTTTCATACAACACGTTAGCATGTTTACTTGATATTTTGAGTATTTGGAGAAAACAACAAATAGACAATAGACAATATAGCTGAATCGGTTAAGGCATAAACTCTCGAGCAAGAAGTTAAAAGTTCAAATTCCCAGATATGTTATTGAATTCAAAAAAAGAAAAAACCAGTACACGGCAGTAAGACAATTACTGAACCTTATACATGCTAACAATGGGTTTTCACCCTATAAGAATGAGTTCATCAACATTACTCGATCTATAATGCATAACATTAAAGTTTGAAAGGTAAAAAGTGCATGAATATTATCCGCATCAAAAGAATGGGAAACAAGCTCAGAAGACAAAGGATTACATTTGGGAGCAGGAGGTGGCACTGTTAATAGCTACTCAAGACAGAACCGTGTTTCTTAACGAGCAGAGTTATATAGTCTGCTAAGCATGTCTAGTTCAAAGTTAAAAAAGTGCATATACGATATGCCCCAATGTTAGAAACATCTGTATTCCTAAAATTATCAAATAATCCTTTTTCTTTAAGAACCGACGGAGGACATGTTGTAAATGGTTCATCGGCAGGGAATAAATATGTGCAAGACAACATTTAAAACTAATGTATACAAACTTTTAGAAATTTGAGAATAGGTCCCTCGGTGATCTAATTTTTCCATGGTCGCAAACTAAAAGTAGTCAATTTTAACAAATCAAATATAGATCTGTTGCCTGTTGGAAAACTGAATTCCGATTGAACTATCCAGTGAGTCATTGATGCTTACAAGACAATTCAAGAATCCCATTAAACATGAAAATAAATATATTGTGCAAGAGTGTAGATAACATGAATGTTTGGCCTGTGAAACATTCGCTACTCCTGTCGCTTGGGCTAATTTCATTTTAAATAGCAATGGTAAAGAAGTACTTAGCAAGTTCCGAGACCTCAACATAAAATCTAAAGATAAAAAAGCAAAAAATTACTCGATTACGCGCTTAAGGAAGCAAAGAATTTTCCAGAAGAGAAAATGCACAACGAAACCTCATTTTCAAACGAATCCTACGAAATCCATCAAATTACATTAGAAAAAGAAATCAATTGTTAAGCATCCTTCCTCCAATGATTCAGTTCCCAAGCATACATGACATAAATGCACCAATATCAACACACCAACGAAACCATTATCTCTCAATAGCATAGGCAGAAGAAAGAACAAATCGCAATGAGATCCACCAAAATGAACGAAAATTGAAAGAACCCAGGATCCAAAACCAAGAATTAAAGCAAGAAACAGCAAAAGAAATCAGGAAACAACCGCCGAGATGGAAATGAAAGTTTAAATGAGAGACGAACACGAAAAAAGAGAAAGCGATCGAAATGCGAAACAAAGGCAAAAGACATCAGAAAAGATGGGAACTAGAAACGAAAAAAGGAAAGAAAAAAAAGAAAGAAAAAGAAAGAGCAGAGAGATGCACATACACAATATACACTTTGGTCGCCATTGAAGCAGTGTTGAGAGGTCTGTGGGAAATTTGTGTGGGAGATTTCTGAACTCTGTGATTTTGATTAATGGTTGACGATGGAGAAGTTGGTGAATGAAGGGGATTATTTATAGGTGCAGGATTCGCCTCCCCTCCTTTAACTTTAAAAATAATATTACTTCGCCTTCCGGCAACCATTAAGTTTTTTACGGGGTTTATCTTTCCATGGAAAATGCGTTTCTTTTCTCTTCTCGTGTGCCGCTAAAATTTTTAGCACGTATTTGTGTTTAAAAAATAATATGTTTTATTTTTTCCTTCTTTCTATCTTTAAAAAAATTGGGTTGGATTATTATATCTTTCTTTTTTAGTTTGATTTAAGTTGACATTTTGTTTGGACGGATCAATCCGATCAACTTTAAAAAATAGGATCATAACCCAATCTAGTCCAACCCACCCTACCCTATTTTTAAGATTATTATGGAAATTAAGAATATTTAAGTTTTGTAACCGATGTTAATGATGCATTACAACGTTTGATATTTGAATTAGATGAGATTTTAGTTATTAATATAACATTTACGGTAAATAAGTATATTTTTTAAATAATAAAAAAATAACTCTATTTAAAAAAATTGTTTAACCCGGAGAGTTATTAGGTACAAATTTGAAATATTTTTATAATTTTTCTATAATAAGTGAAACGTGTATTGGCCTTGTTGGAATTATTTGTGTAAATTAAGTAAGTTTGAGTGAATAAGTAATGACGGGAGGGAGGTGTCACGCCCATCATCATCACTCCTTTTAAATTCCTAATGCCTCTAGAAGATTCAACTCCTTTTTTTTCTTTCTTTTTTATTACGCTTCAACTTATAATTAATTTTTCTAATATTTTATTTACAAATTTTGACTTTTCACCAATTTTTATTTCTTAAAAAAAAAAAAATAATCTTTTTCCCCCTCTTTTTCCAAAAGTAAAGAGAAAATAGGAGAGAAAAAAACTAAATGTAAGCGTTTATTATATTCCCTTATCATTTTGTTTTAAAAAAACAATAATAAAATAACTCTCTTAAATTTTAGCTTCCTATCAAATCTTGTTTTTATTCATTAATTAAAATTTTAAATTTATATCTCGCATTTTCTTTCCGGCCTATATTTAAATAAAATATCTCATTAACAAATTCATTTTACTCGATAATTGCCGAATAAGAAAAAATCTCAAACATATAGAATTATTGACATCGTCTATATTAATTATAATTATAATTATAATTGAGACGTTACTTAAATATACTACCATATTGAATATAGGTAGACGTGATTTTGGGGTTGGTAATTCATTTAAGACATTCATGGAATATAAATGGTAGGCGTCAAATGATATATTGGTTACATATTTTAAAAATGTTTAAGTCAATATAAGGTGTGAAATTAAATAAATTGTGTTATCTAAAAATAATAATGAATTAAATAATAAATTGACTGGGTTTTGATTGGGCGCATGCATAAAGACGGTGCGGATTAGAAGGCAGGCGGCTATTCAGTTGTTGCAAATTAATACCGAAATAAGTTTCCAAAAATAAAATAATATATCCATTTTCCAAGAGGGACAAATACCAAACCATATATATATATATATATATATAGTTACAGAAACGTTTATATTAAATATTTTCTGATTACATATGCAATACATCATAACCTATGTCATCCAATCAAATATTAATTTTTTTTTAGTATAGTTCATTTTATTCATATTTTCACATGTTTGACAAATTTAAGAATTTTCATTTTACAAATAATTTCTCTCTTTTAAAATTATAAACTAATAATTGTATCAATTTAAATGATAAAATTTGAGTGAATCTCGTAAATTTTTATATGATGTTAAAAATCAATTTAAAATCGTAGCAAAATTATTACACAAATTTTCGTAAAAAATTATTAATATTCATTCTGTTTCAATATATTTTTTTTAATACCAAGTTTTATGTATGTATGAAAATTATGAACACAATCTTGACCGAAAGTCTAAATTGATTTAATTTATAGAAATTAAAAATACAACGGTCGTTATTGGTTCACTTTTTTAAGAAATATTTTCAATAATTGAAAATCCTTTTGTTTGGGAGATGCAAGTTGGCAGCCGTATCTTGTAGAAAGTTATCACCTCTATTGGCTTAATGTGGGTCAACTATTAATTAGTCAACTATTTTACATAGATGTTAAGAACGCGTTTGGTATACTGAATGAGAATGAGAGGGTTTTAAAACAATAAAGACAAATACGGTTATAAACCGAATGATGGTTTAGATTTTAGGGTTTAGGATATTTAAGAAATAACCTAACGAGTATACCATAATAGGGATAAAGTTGGAAACTTTATTAATAGCAATCCACTTTTTGATATTTTGAATCATGAACGGTTGCGTACTGATGCAAGGTTTAGAAGACTCAAAAAATTTTTAAAAAAAGTTATTTTTAAAATAAGAGATGACACGAGATATTAAAATATAATACACAGAAATACATGAAATTCACAAAAACATTCTAAATATAAAAAATAAATATGTGAGTTTCTATAAATTGCAGTCACACGACTCTTGTACCCTTCTGCCATCGACAATTACCTCTCGAACTACTCGAAATTAGAAACTAGCATAAATGAGTATAAAATACTCAGTAAGTAGTCTATTTGTAGGCTCTAATCAAATCTTGTTACGACTATATTCCATATATAATGATTCTATTTTTCTACTATAATAATGTCACTACCACATGCATGATATGACTGATAAGTGCGGAAACATTCATTTAAAATAATTTCAAACGATGGTCTTAAACGTTCGTAGTAAAGTCTTAAAACAACACAACAATCCTCACAAAGTACACTATAGAGCCTCCCCTGAGGCCTATGGAGCCATCTCCCAACAATCATCAACCCTCGAACAAAGTACACTATAGCCTCCCCTGAGGCCTATGGAGCCATCTCCCAACAATCCTCAACCCTCGAACAAAGTACACTATAAAGCCTCCCCTGAGGTCTATGGAGCCTCCCCACAATGGTATGATATTGTCCACTTTGAGCATAAGCTCTCATGGCTTTGCTTTGGGCTTCCCCAAAAGGCCTCATACCAATGGAGATGTATTTTTTACTTGTAAACCCATGATCATTCCCTAAATTAGCCAATGTGGGACTCCCTTCCAATAATCCTCAACACCTATCCTTTAAAATTTTATAGCATGGCCTTAGGTAGCTTTCTAGTCCGAGCAAGGTTGGATGTGTAGTGCTTCTCTACACACGACCCACAAATGCAAACATGGACCTACCAGGCAGGCTTGCATACCCCTAAGCCTGGTTCGTCGGGCTAGCATTCACCAACGAGCTGTGTTGTATGTTACAATCACACTCTTGTGGCAACGGGATAACGATTGTGCGGCACTTGTTGTAACCCAGTGAACAAGTCAAACATGAGAAATTCAGATTTTGTGGACAATGTCGGCGTATGCTCAAGCCTCGAGTCACATTTTTTAGAAATATTTTAGAAAACGTGAACGAGGATATACATTTGAAAAGAATTTGAAAGAATTGAAGAAAGTAATGTTATATAGATATAAGCAAAGAAAGAAACACCACGACTTGAATAGCACATAACTCAGGGTAGGAATAATTGACAAAGTCGCACCCCCCCTATATTACATTTTGGTGCATTTTAGCCATGGTGGGTGTGAACATGATTTTGGTGAATGATCGTACCCGATATTGACACAACATGAAATAGTAAAGGTCTATCTAAGATGAAAGCATGTAAAAGGAGTTTAGAATGGGCATGCGGCCATGGACAACACGTCTTGGACAAGCATGACTGGGACATCTGACATGCGGCCATAGAAAATACACCTTGAACAAGCATGACCGTGACACTAGACACCATAGAGGGAAAAGACATGCATAACATCATGGCGAACATAAATGTCATAAGTCATAATGTACACGTTTATATTCATCGTAACAGGAAAGTATCCCGACGCACATGACACATAACTATGCATGAGGTCCCCATAGCTTAAAATCATGACATAATTTATGATGCAAGTCAAACCTCCAATCATTTATAAATGAGTTTGTGAATTAAGCATACATAATCCCTGTCAATTCTTTCATACATTGCATGGTCTATGGAGATTTATGCATCATAGATTATCGACATCGTAACATTTTATACAACATGACATAACTCAACATAGCATACTAAAGCATAATATAGCATAACATCAAACAACATAGCATATCATTCATACGTATGACACGTGCAGGGGTCACAGAGCACACGTTATCATACATAATGCAATTCATCCAACCAAGCCAACAATAGACCCACTTACTTGGTTGGCGTAAGCTAGAGTCTCTAAGTATTCCTCGAGTTGGCTTAATTCTGTCCAAAGTTCATTTCAACCTAGATGGACCTTCGACATCTATTAAGAAATATTAACGAACTTAACTTACCTAAAATATCAAATAATTCCAACTAGGGCTCAAACTAATTTAAGTTGAGCAATTAAGGGTCATACTAACCTTAAATGCCTCAAATAAGGTAAAACAACAACTTCAAAAGGGTCGAAAATGTAGAGATCGAATACAAATAGCCTAAACCAAGCTGATAAGCCAATTAGGAGTTGCGGAGAGTGTCGAGCCATGCTAAAGCTGAAGCTGAGTTGGAATTAAAGGGTGAAGATCAAATGTTTGAGGTCTGACAATGGAGGAGAGTACGACCAGTCAAAGTTTAAAACATTTTGTGCAGCTGAGGGAATTAGATTAATGAGGACAGTTCTTAGTAAGGCAAGACAAAATGACGTTGTAGAAAGGATAAACAGAACATTGAATGAGCGGGCAAGAAGCATGAGGATTCATTCTGGACTACCAAAGACATTATGGGCTGATGCTGTGAACACAACATCATATTTGATCAATAGAGGGTCGTCAGTACCCTTGGAGTTCAAATTGCCAGAAGAAGTATGGACAGGAAAATAACACAAGTACTCTCACTTGAGAACTTTTGGTTGTCCTGCGTATGTTCATGTTGATCCAAAGAAAAGAGACAAGCTTGATGCTAAGGCTGAGAATTGCTACTCCATAGGCTGGCTCTGACATGTTCGGATATAGGTTTTGGGATGACAAGAATATGAAAATTCTAAGACATTGTGACATTTAATTCTTTCCATAGTTAATGAAATTGAATGAGGTTAGTTTTGTTGGATTTATGAATTAAAACTTTTCAACTCGGTGAAAGAACCAAGTTGAATCAAATTATGTAGTAAAAGATATGTAGATCAAAAAATGATAGTTGGCTGGCACTTACGATCACGCCCTTAGATTCAGTGTGATTTTATGATCTTGTGGATGCGCTAGCTAGCCTTACATAGATGATCTTCAGGAGACTATAATACCATACTATATTTTATGAGATTAAACTATATGAGATCGTACCTCCCAAATTCATGGGACTGATGATTCAATTTCAAAGTAATGTAAGCTAGCTAAGAAGGAAGAATAGAAAGGTTGGTTCACCTTAGAACTCTGTTTAGCCGTTTAGGAGATCCAATTACACAAGAATGGGTGAACAAATTTTCTGACCTCGACTAGGTTGATGAAGTCTCATGATCTTTAGAGCCTCTTAGAAATTCAGATAGTTGTAGAACTTAGGCTCGAACTTCCTAAAGCCTAGATTAAATTTTTTTGATAACTAACTAGTTCATGGATACAATTAGAGCCTACAAGTAGGTTGCTATAATTTGTACTCACCAGATATTTTCTTTCTTTTTGAGGTGATTATGGATTAGCTAATCACTAACCATTTTACTAAATTTGCAAAAGTTAATAAATGTTTTTGTTAAGTCAAGCTTATTGACTCACAAAATACACAAATGGTTAGTGATTATTTAAAAGAATTGTTTGTAGTTGTCAAAGCAAGTTTAGAAAAATGGTTAGTGATTTATATACAAGAATTGTTAGTGGTTTTTAACCTGAATAGAAAGTTTAGGATAGTATGGTAATTGCCAGCTTACTTGTCATTCATGGAAGGTTAACTAGCGAATCCTTCCACATAACCATAAAGTCACCTTAGGGGAAGCGACCCTTGTGTGTTATCTAGCTACTAAGTCAACGAATGTGGCACCACACCCCTTATTATAACAGGTTTACTGTTGCGGCTCTTTTGCAAGGTTTGGAAAATAGTCTCCTTAGTGCACTACCTTAACCAGCCAGACCTAGCTCCACAGTATTGGTACCAAAGTGGAAAGGGTAGTGAAAACTTTGACCGCACCGTTAAACAACTAACAACTTAGAGAGGTACTAGTAAAGGTACTGATGACACTGTATAACGGCTAATAGCCTGGAGAGCTACCTTTGGCCTTTTTGGATGTCATGTAGGTCTACTAGATTTTTAGGGGTATCTAGACTGTTTAAATTTCCTCTCTTGTTTTCATGACGTTTTGGGCTAACTTTTCAAGTTAATCTATTCTCGTGGTGCACACAGGTTAGACCTCTGATCGCCGCACATGATTCTGGAGTGTACGATTTACTAGATGCATACTGACCTAGGTCAACATGTAAATTTCTCTAGATGTAACACCTTAACCTTAACTTGGTTCTCTTATGCATACTTTGCTTGGGAGATTATCCTATCGATCACCTAGAGTATGATATACATAATCTAGACATTTGTGCAAGCTTATTAAGGAGATATTCAACAATCATCTAAAGCACTAAAAACAAAAACTAAATCATACATGTAAACAAACAAGCTCGATGGGAAGATAACATCCATCAATCGTCTAGAGTATAGATCACAATAGTTCATCCTTCTTTCTGACGCAAAGGAAAGCATTTAAAACAGGATTAATAAAAAATCTTATCATAAGGATATTTTGGTAATTTCATAAATTTTACATAGTTTACTCATCCATATTCCCCAACTCATATTCTAGTCGTGCATAATACTCTTCCATGTTGTCCAACTCGTATTCTAGTCAAGGTTGGCAGTGAGATATCTTCCTACTCAAGACGTCAACAATCACTATTGCCTTACCGTGGTGAGATTATATCTTGACATTATAATCCTCCTACTTTACCTTATACTGATTTATTTTTTTTAGTGAAGAAATATTTTCGACTATTATTGTCCATAAAGATATATGTCTTAGAAAAATGCACATGGGTAAATGAACATGGTTGTGTGCATTTGGGCCTAGGCCTTTTCTATTGATTTGACTGTGGGAGTTGGGTTGGGTGCATGGGTTGTGGCCTAAGGCATCTGGGCCGAGTGGCTGGACTTGGACTATCTTCACATCTCACTCGAGGGTTTCAATTCTTCTTCTTCAGCGAACACAACACCGGTGAGACTCTTCCGGTGGTAGATCTACAACGGCGAAAAGCTCCATGAAACCCCAAAAGCTCCACGAATTCCAACAAGTCACTAGTGATATTGTGAATTTAACCAAATTAAAAATAAAAAAAAAGACTGTTTCAACGGCATGTGAAAGAAGACTATTGACCTGAATATTCATTATTTCTCCATACAAACCAATTTTCTTTACTCTCTCTCTCTCTTTCTATCAATAAAGAAGCCAATTAAAGGTCTTCCACCCTGTTTGACTGATTCAGCTACGTTTATTTTGACAATATTTTGTGATGAGTTCTTAAAGCACATTTTAAATCTGGGAATAAATATTTATATGCCATGTCCCATATAAATATACTAAATATCTCGCTAATACTACATGAACATCGTCATTATTATATCACTAAATATCTCGCTAATACTACATGAACATCGTCATTATTATATCACTAAATATCTCGCTAATACTACATGAACATAGTTCTAGTACTATGTTCTATTAGCGAGATATTTAGTGATATAATAATGAAATAAATGGTTCAAAATAGAGAATATTAGAATATTGAAATAATTATAAGGAAAAAAAATTAAAGTCTTCCTAACCTAAATTTGAAAGTTCAACTAAATTGAAAATTAAACAATTAAAAACTATTTTCAAATTTGGAGCATCTGAAAAATAATTTCAAGGGAAACTTCAATTGTTTTTGTATAATGTATTTTTAAAAAATTATGTATTTTCAAACATTAAGACGTCAAAGTGCCAAAAAAACAATTTACCGTTCCAAAACAATTTTTGTAATAATATTCAGTCAAGCCCACGAAGGAATGGTAAAGATTTTGTTAATTCTTCACAAATTTGGCTTATATAGTAGGTTAGTATAAGATATGTTTGTGCCTGTGGGTTGAATGTTCTAATCATGTTTGACTAAGACATGTTGTTTATGGTCACCTGTCCGTAACAAAACTATTTTTTCTTTCTTTCATGTTATTTATGTCTTTACTAGTCTTGTTATGTTAATACGATGGTGATGATCGTTCGCCAAAATCATGTCTACACCTGTCGATGCTAAAATGGCTCAAAATATATTACATGGAGATGTGATTAGTTGTCAATTCTTCTTACACGAGTTATATGATATCAAAGTTGTGCATATTGTTTTATTTGCTTTTAGTCTATAATATTGCTTTCTTATAATCGATTTCCAAATGCTTTTTAAAACTTTCTTTGTCCCTGTTTTCTAAAATATTTTATGTGGAATTAGGCTAGAGGCTTCAGCATGTGTCGCATGTGCCAACAACGACCCAAATTCTAGTTGGCTAACTTACTCGACGATAAGAGTAAGTGTTGCACAGTCATGTTGCGAATCCTGACAGAGTGCGATTGTGATAGTTGGTATCAAAGTCAAATCGGCTCCTTGAATCTGATCCTACAAATAAATCCTCTACAAAACAACTGGGCAAGTCTCAAGCTAACTAACTGGTAAAGATCGAAGATCAGTTACTCTACCTACGTGAAGTTCCTGACAAAATTGAACTTTGAAATCACGCATGAATGAGATTGTTTCGAAAACCAATAGGATCGACGAAGCGACATGCCGCCTTGAGGCAATGCTCATCTATGAATTAATATTGAGGGTTGAGACCCCATCAGACAATGTCACAATAGTCGGTGACTTTAAATGTGAGGATAACTCGACGAACTTTGTTGCTAGGATGAAGGAATATATCAAGTACCTAGACAATGCCCAAAAAGACATCATCAGATGGTCTCCAAAATGTTGGATGTGAAGGGAATGAACTCTTCATCCTTATAGCGGAAGCATTGGGAACTGTTCTAATTTTATTGAGAATTAAAACAAAACTATTAATATGAGCGTCAAAACTCTACTTTGTAGACACTACACCTTGCAAGCCTCCTTGATGTGTTCCAACAATGTAGAAGTTCTTCCATATTCTACAAGATTTTTCTTGCTATGACTCTGAACACAAAGTCAAGGCTTGTGGGGGCCTCTTGAAAAAAAATAATACGAACCAAGACATCAATCATGCAAGATAAACTTCAAGGATGATGTGGAGAAAACGTTGTTCAAATTATCGCAAGATGTTGCAATTCATGTCACATTAAAGAAGAATCAAGCTTCATTTATTCATGAAGTGAAACGTTTGAACATCCTTTGTTATCAAGACACAGAAAGGATGAAAGTTGTCAACTTAGAAGCCCTACTTGCCCCAAGAGTTGCAAAGAGAACTCCTACCAAGTTGGGGACTTGGATTGAAAAAACCAATTTTTTTATTGTCAAGATGGACGACTTTGACGTTGTATTAGAGATGGATTTTTTTTTCTCGAACACAAAGTCATTACATGCCCCCTAGTGAAATGCTTTAGTAACGGGGTTCAACCCCACCATCATTCAAACTACACGCCTGTCAACCAAAAGAGATAAAGATGATGTCGATGTTACAGTTGAGAGGGATCTTACCCATGATGAACCCATGCTCATTGTCATTGCCATGGTTGAAGAGAGGAACTTGGGTAAGCTAATTCCAATAGAAACTTCACAGTCGCTAGAGGAAGACTACAACGTAAGGTCAAAAACCCAAACAAAGAATCCATCTCCACCTAGGGAGATAAATCACAAAATCAATTTGGGGGTGAGACCACTCGCCATAGATGTATGTTGTACGACTTAACTCGAGCTAGTTGAACTTCATGTCAGTGATCACTCGAATGTAGGGGAGAGACCGGACCAACATCATTAGTGAAGGATGGAGACAAAACCCCAAAGTAACTCGTGGTTACTTGGGAAGAACATTTAGATGGATAAAAATAATGGCAAAAAAAAAAAAAAAATACAAGCCACGGTAATTTGAAAGTGGAGATAGAATTCTAATAAAGTTGAGATCAGATCAACTTCGATTTCAAAATAACAAGAACGAACGACTGGTGTGAAAATACCATAGGTCATTTAAAGTCATTCAAAAGGTTGGGAAGACATCATATAGGATCCGGTTACTCTCATGGACATGGACTAACCCTATTGTCCATGTCAGTAACTTGAAACGTTACTATCCCAATCAGGAAGACACAAAGCACAATGACGTGACGCGACATCCTATCACAAAGAAGAATTCCAACGTAAAGGAAGTAGAAGAGATCCTAGCTTTTCGATGAATCGATAAGAGATTTTCAACAGTTTCTCGCATGCTCGAATAGGCTCCTTAATGATAAGATCAATTGAAAATGCATCAAGAGACCTCAAGTCAGTCTCCTCCTACATTGCTAGGTTCATGAAGAGTTAGTTGATAGAGACGTCAACCAATTGAGTGAAGGAGGGCATCATGGTCATGCTTGTCCAAGACATGTTGTCTGTGGCCTCTATGGTAAATTGTGATAAGTTTTTGATTTGATTGGAGATCTTATGACAAGATGGAGATTGTTGTAAATTGTCATGAGTTTTGATTGGATTTGGTCATAAGTTTTTGATTTGATTGGAGATCTTGTCACAAGGCTTGGAGATTGTTGTAAATTTTCCTCAGTTTTGATTTGATTTGGTTATTTGAATTAGATTTGATTTGGTTATTTGAATTAGATTTAGTCATACCCGATTGAGTTATATATCGGGATTAGACATCGGAATTTGATATCGGGATTTGGGAGAGTTTTGTGTGTCACACTGTATTTCTTGAGTGACATATTGGTGAGAGTCTTTGTAGTGATAGTGAGGTATTCACTTGTAACACTTTGTTTATTAGTGATTGGTTGCTACCTGTGGATGTAGGGGAACTTCTTCTCTCTGAACCACGTAAATATCTTGGAGTTTCTTTGTGTAATTTCGTTCATTGGTGTTGTGAGTACATTTGTTCCGCTTTCGGCGCACAACAATTGGTATCAGAGCCTGACTGTGGTATTTGAGGTATTGTGAAAGTTTTGGCCTCATCGACCACTAGACGTGCTCACAATCGTGCTTATTTTCTTGAAAAATCAATTTTCAAGAACTGTGGTTTTTAGTTACATCCAGATTACCTATTACAAATGGCAGAATCATCTGGAATTAAATCACGGCGTGGATCGAGATTTTTGAGTTCTAATCTTGAAGTAGAGAAATTTGATGGAACCAATAATTTTGGTGTTTGGCGAGACGAAGTTACCGATTTGCTGGTCATGCAAGATCTTGATGCTTCTCTCCAAGAGGTGATGCCTGAAGACATGATAGAAGCAGAATGAATGAAATTAAATCGGCAAGCTTGTGGAATTATTCGATCATGTCTTGGCAAGGATCAGAAATATCCATTTATGGAGGTAACCATGGCAAAAGAACTATGGGACAAGCTTGAGGCGAAATATATGCAAAAGAGTGTGGAAAATAAACTCTATTTGAAGAAGAAACTCTTCTGTTTTGACTACAAGAAAGGTATCTCAATGGCTGAGCACTTGGATAATTTTAACAAAATCATCACTGATTTGCTCAATCTTGATGTTAAGATTGATGACGAAGACAAGGCGTTGTTATTAAATTCTTTGCCGGAATCCTACGAGTTTTTAGTAACGACCCTACTACATGGAATCACTAATATTGATTTTGAAGATGTTTCAAATGCCTTAATAAATAATGAGATGCGAAAGAAGGCAAAGGAGACATATCAAGACTCTAGCTCAAATGTTCTCACTACTCGTGGAAAGACTTCTACTTGGAAAAGGAGCGAATGTGGAGAGTCCTGATCAAAGTCGAGAGGTAGATCTGATAATTGGAGAAAACTTGATAAAAATGAGTGTGCATATTGTCGACAGAAAGGCCATTGGAAGAAAGATTGTCCGATCTTAAAAGAGAAGGGGTCGAAGTCCAATGTGGTTAGAGATGACGACACTGATACAGATGATGCCTTGACAATCTCCCTATCAGTCAGCCAAACCAGTGAATGGATTCTTGATTCTGGGTGCTCCTATCATATGTGTCCCAACAGAGAGATGTTTTTGGACTTCAAATAGTTCAATGGTGGAGTTGTCTATATGGGCAATGATAGTACTTGCAAGATGATGGAAATCGGCTCAGTACAAATCAAGATGTTTGACGGGGTTATACGAAAACTCAATGATGTGAGGTATGTCCCTGACTTGAAGAAAAATTTGATTTCCCTTGGCGTTTTGGATGCGAGTGGTTATCGTATCATTTTGGAAGGAGGGAATTTGAAAGTAGCTCGTGGAGCTTTGGTGGAAATTAAAGGAACTAGAAGTGGTAGCATATACTACCTCAACGGAACCACAATAATTGGGCATGCTGCTGTGGCAAGTTCGAAAGAACAAGACATATCGAAATTATGGCACATGAGACTTGGGCATGCTGGTGAGAAGGCGCTTCAGACATTGGTGAACCAAGGAGTCCTTAAGGGTGCCACAACTGGTAAAATTGATTTCTGTGAACATTGTATATTTGGTAAACAAAAAAAATGTGAAGTTTGGTACAGCTATACACCAAACAAAGGGCATTTTGGATTATGTCCACACTGATGTATGGGGCCCCACGAAGAATGTCTCATTGGGAGGAAAGAGGTGGTTTGTCACCTTTATTGATGACTACTCGAGGAGAGTTTGGATGTATCCCATGAGGCACAAAAATGAGGTTCTCCAAATCTTCCTAGAGTGGAAGAAAATGGTAGAGAATCAGACGGACAAGAAAATCAAAAAGCTGAGATCAGACAACGGTGGAGAATATACTTATGACCCATTTCTTAAAGTATGCCGAGATGAAGGGATCGTTCGACACTTCACTGTTCCTGGTAAGCCACAACAAAATAGAGTTGCTGAGAGAATGAACCAGACATTAATAGAGAAGGTTCGATGCATATTGTCTCAAGCAGGATTGAGTAAGGCATTTTGGGTTGAGGCTCTCAGTTATGCAGTTCACTTGGTGAATCGTTTACCTGTTTCTGGAAATGGTGGGAAAACTCCGCTTGAGGTATGGTCAGGTACTCCTGTTAGTGATTATGATAAATTGCATGTGTTTGGGTGTCCTGCTTATTATCATGTGACGGACTCAAAGCTGGATCCTAGAGCAAAAAAAGCCAAGCTTATGGGCTTTAGCAAAGGCGTGAAGGGCTATAGGTTATGGTGTCCAGAAACAAGTAAGATTGTTAATAGTCGAGATGTGACATTCGATGAGTCTGGAATGTTTTTGCAGAAAATTGAAAATAATGACGAGGCATTGAAGCAGGTGGAGAAGGTGGTGTTCTCTCCTAATATGGTTGCTCCTACTGAAGAACCTATTGATCAGATAGATAATAACTCTGATGTCTTAGAACAAGAGGAACAAAGCCTTGAGGAGCAAAGCCTTGTAAATGAAAGAGTGGAGGAACCTGAGTCCATCACTAGGAATAGACCACGAAGGAAAATTCGAAAACCTGCAAGGTTTGATGATATGATAGCATATGCTTTCCCTTTGATTGATGGAGTTCCCAACAACTACAAAGATGCTATCCAGAGCCCGGATAGATTGCACTGACAAGAGGCTATGAATCAGGAGATAGCATCATTAGAGATAAATCAATGACTTGGGTATTTTGCAGGAACATATAGATGTGTTTTGTGAACTGGCAAGAGGCTATGAATCAGGAGATAGCATCATTGGAGATAAATCAATGACTTGGGTATTTTGCAGGAACATATAGATGTGTTTTGTGATAGCCAAAGTGCTATTTGTTTGTCAAAAAATCAAGTCCATCATGCTTGTACTAAACATATTGATGTCCGTTGTGGTAGCAACCAACTCAGATATCTACTTAGAGATCTTATGACAAGATGGAGATTGTTGTAAATTGTCATAAATTTTTTGATTTGATTAGAGATCTTATGACAACAAGGTGGAGATTGTTGTAAATTCTAATAAGTTTTGATTTGATTTGGTTATTTGGATTAGATTTGATTGGTTATTTGGATTAGATTTAATTTGGTTATTTGGATTAGATTTAATTTGGTTATTTGGATTAGATTTAATTTGGTTATTTGGATTAGATTTAATTTGGTTATTTGGATTGGATTTGATTTGGTTATTTGAATTAGATTTAGTCCTACCAGATTGAGTTATATATCGGGATTAGATCGGAATTTGATATCGGGATTTGGGAGAGTTTTGTGTGTCACATCGTATTTCTTGAGTGACATATTGGTGAGAGTCTTTGTAGTGATAGTGAGGGATTCACTTGTAACACTTTGTTTATTAGTGATTGGTTGCTAGCCGTGGATGTAGAGGGAAACTTTTTCTCTCCGAACCACGTAAATATCTTGGAGTTTCTTTGCGTAATTCCGTTCATTGGTGTTGTGAGTACATTTGTTTCGCTTTCGGCGCACAACAGCCTCATGTCAGATGTCCCAATCATACTTGTCCAAGGCGTATTTCATATGGTTGCATTCCTGTTCCAAACTATTTTCTTACTTTCATGTTAGTTAGGTCTTTACTAGTCTTGTTATGTCAATACGATAGTATATGACAGTTAGCCAAAATCATGACTACACCTGTCAAAGCTAAAATGCCTCAAAATATACTATAAAGAGATGTAACTTGTTGTTAATTCTTCGTCCCCAAGTTATACGTTATCAATGGTGTGGTTGTTACTTATTTGCTTTTAGCCTAGAACATTACTTTCTTAAAACCGATTTTTTGTCCCAATTTTAAAAATTATTTTTTTGTTGAATAAAGGCGTAGACTTACTCAAGGGTGAGAATAAGTACTGCACAATCAAATTGTAAATCCTAATAGAGTGTGATTGTGACACTTAGAGCACGTGTCCAATAAGCTTGGGCTCTTTGAGTTTGGAGCCTATGAGAAGCATACCACTTAAAGTGGGAAGCTTGGGTGAGGCCAATACACATTAATTGGGAATAGGAATTTGGTAATTTTTGAAAGGGTCAAAATTGGAAGGTCAAGCAAGTCAATGACCGAGTTCCTCTCATTGTGGTGTGGCCATGGGTAAACCCATTCATTGACTCGACTTCATATTGTTGCCATCATCGCACTCGTCACCTCACACTGCTATTTCTACTCCACGCAGAGACCAAATCAACCACTCTTTAAAGACTAATAAGATCAAGCCATCATTTACCAAAATGACGGTTATACCCTCACGACCTTCTCAGAACTGCCCCCCTGCACAGCTTCATTATCTGTACCTTAGTTGTCGTTTTATGGCCTCTCTCTCCTTCTTGGAAAACCCCATCTTCCCCTTTTCTCTATATATAAAAATCCCTTCTTTCCATTCTCAATCCAAATCAATCCAACCCCACTTCTCTCTAAATCAATCTCAATGGCCGGAAACAACCAAATCCCCCAATCGGAATCTGGGTTCGAAGATTGGCTGCCGGAGATGGCCTGCAACCTCGGCGGAGAGGGGCTGATCGGAGAACTCTGCAACGGGTTCAATTTGCTGATGGACCCTGACAAGGGGGTGATCAATTTCGAGAGCTTGAAGAGGAATGCGGCGGCGCTAGGGCTGGGAGATCACTCCGAGGAGGAGCTGAGAGCCATGTTGAGAGAAGGGGATTTCGACGGCGACGGCGCTCTCAATCAGATGGAATTTTGTGTTCTTATGTTCAGATTAAGTCCGGAGTTGATGGACGCCTCCCGCTACTGCTTCCAACAAAGTCTCCGTCGAGAGTTTCCCAATTTTTCTTGATTTATTTTATTATTATTATTATTAGTGAAATATATAAAAAAAAAAACACAAATAAATTTGACTCTCTGCTTATTAAGTTTATTACAACAATATTTACTCACAAATTTCTCTATTCCATTTTACATTCACAGATATAATAAGTTTATTATATTTTAAACAACCAAACAAAATAAATAAATTATTGAAAATAAAAATAAAAATAAATATTAAATCTAAGTTGTGTATTATTATTATTTCAATTTTACCAGCTAGTGTGATATTTCGTGATAATATTCAGAAAATGATGAGCCGTTGTTGCTAGATTTATTTCAAACTTACTTTTAAATAATTTAATTAACTAAAAATGAGTCATACTAATTTAAACGCTTCAAAAACGGTAATAAAACGCATCCCAAAAAGTAAAAAATGGTAGAAAATGATTAGAGCGTATCAACCAAGAAGCTCAGCTGGAGCCGTTAGAAAATGTATTCTTTGATCAGCTCCTTATCGCCCAAAGAGATGAAATAAAATAATTGTAGCGACTTAATAAGTCAAGAGAAACTCCCCACTTTTTCAATTTAATGGATATGGGACAATTTTTTTCCTCTTTTTTTCAAATTTTGGTTTCTTATATTAGATCACGGAAGAGAAGATGTATTTTGTTGATATAGATGATAACTATAAACAAAACTCGATTAAAATTATCGAAAGCATAAAATTAGTTGGGCCTCCTTTATTATTTTTCCCTAAATGGGGAAAAATCGGGATGAAGAGAGAGTTTTCCAAGAAGACTTGGAAAAAGAAAATTAGATTGACTTGTCCATGGGAGTCCGCGATAATTAAGGTTAGTTAACAATCCTTGTTGGCTGGAAATTCAGCAGCACACTCAAGTTATAATTTATTGTTATTTTATGTGATTGAGTTATACATATATTTTTTAATACATTGTGCAAACTAGAGCGGGTGGTAGTGCTAATTTCTAGATTATTACCTCTATCTGTCTAAATATTGGGCTCAACTTCTCCTTCTTTTTTAACTTCGACACCTCTTCCATAAGTACTCACATGGTTACCTACTGCAAACTCTAGGACCTTCATGTTCAAGTGTGCATAGCTCTTCTCTTAGTCCGATGCAGTCTGTATCGATTGGAGATGGGAACGAGTGTCAGTGAGAACGTTAGGAATTCTCTTTGTATTACTAAGATCTACCGGAGCTTCTGTTGACACCTCCTTCTGATCCCTTTGTTGTTGGAAAGAAAAACAGGTCGGTATCTGATGATAAGGAGAACCCCCAAGCCCAATTTTCCCTCTCTTGCTGCCAATATCAATCTAAGTAGGGATCCTCCGTCTTAGTATCTATTATGCATTTTCTTAAGAACAATTAAATTCTAACTATGCTAGTCAAGGCGCTGTGCCCCTAACTAATACCTCTATCTTGGCTCACTCTAGGTTAGTTCGAATCTATCTTTTTCGGTAACGACTTATTTTTTGAGGGCTCGAGTCACAGATTGTTACTTGTTGACATAGAATATTTGAAAATACCTATAAAATTTAGATTTAAAACAACGTTAACAAAATATATAAATACAATTGATATACAAGATGACACAAACCCAAAAAAAACGTAGATAGTTCATAAATCCAAAAATACAGAAGTCAAGGGTTCACCGAAACATATAAAAAAGGGAACAACACATTGATCTAGCCCAAATCTCCATAACCCCTAGCTCGTGTGCACCTTCGCCACAACCGCTCTATCATGCCTCAATTGAAAGAAAATTAAAGTAGCATGAAACTCGGTAAGTAGCTTGACGATAGTTCATAGTTCGTTATTAAGTATCATTGATCTTGGTTGGTTCGTTCGGTGTCATATTCTTATTTGAGAGTTTGTTAAGTGCAGGCTCTTCTTAGGCTACACCTTAGGTCTACTCATTCTACCTAAACTCAACTTAGGATGGTTTAGCATAAGCTAATTCAAGTTCTTAGTTCTGGGTTCTGTCTGAATCTTTAACCATTGAAATTTTTCTTGAGTTTTTTAGGTCTCCTAAATTGTCATTTCTGATAATCTCTCTCACCATATTCATAGTCATACAGTTCATGCATTGTAAAGTTCAGCCAACTCACAAGTTACTACTGTGAACCTCTGTCATTTGTGACAAGTTCAGCCAACTCATCGATAATTGAAAACATGGAAAATCCCTGCACAAGGGCCCTAAAGTATTTATCTGCTCTTTAAAGGAGAGTGCAAGAGATAGAAGAGCTAGTAGAACGCGATCTTATGTATGTCAAGGTGTGGGTTAACCATAGAGCGCTCAAGAACAATATTGTTAATTCTAAAGTCACCCACAATTTTATGATGGAGACCGAAGTAAAATGCTTGAACATCCTTTGGCATCGAGATACGAGACAGATGAAAGCCATCAATCTGATTGCCCTACCTATCTTAGAAGTTGTAAAAAAAACTCTGATCAAGCTAGAGACTTGGACTAGATAAATCGATTTTGTGATTATCAAGATGAATGACTTCGACATCGTGTTAGGGATGGATTTCCTACTTGAACTCAAAGTCATCTCCACACCCCTAGCGGAATGCTTAGTAGTAACGGGTCCAACCTGAAAATCATTCAGATTAAAGTCCTTCAACTACAAGGGGTGAAGATGATGTCGACATTACAATTGAAAAATGATCGTACTCATGATGAACCTACGCTCGCTGCCATTGTTGTGGTTGAGAGGAGCTTGATTGAGCTAACTCTAAAAGAAACCTCGTGGTCGCAACATGAACACCACGACACAAGGCTAGAAGCTCAGACGAAGATTTATCTCTACCTAAGCAGATAGATCATGAGATTGATTCTATATCGGGGGTGAGATTACCTACCATAGATGTTAATCATACACCTCAACCTGCGCTAGCTGAGTTTCACAAATATCTAAATGACTGGTTGAAAGTCAAGTCCATTACACCCACAAAGACTCTTGTTAGTGATCACTGTAACGACCCTAAATTTCCACATATCTAGAGTCGCCACTAACGTCTCATGCTCATCTCTAATGCATAATATAACTCTAAAAATGCTCATCTTTATTAGCGAAAAAATTTAAAACTTCAGAATCGTTAAAACACTAGAAAACACTGCCGGACTTACGTGTTTCAAACATCATCTCGAGTTCAAAATAAGATAAAAATAATTACAAATTAAATAATTTAAATAAATGAAATGCAAACACCCTACCCTAACCAACTAGGAATTTTAAATATGCAACTATCCTATGCACGCGCCACAGTCTCTGATCACGATGTCGCCGTCAACCGTACATGGGCGCCTTGCCTTTACCTGAAAAACAATATGGCACACGGCCTGAGTATTTCAAAGAAATACTCAGTAAGTGACCCCACTATAGGGGTCATGCTAATGCAAACACATGCAATCATGAATTAGGGACCTATCTCTAATCATCTTAAGGGTGGCCTCCAGTCTCGGACAAATTGGACGTGTAGTACTTCTCTACACACGACTCACACGTGCGAGTGTGAATCTCTAGGGTGCTCGCACACCCCCTGGACCCTCTGGTCAAGTTAATCTGTAGCGACGTCCGGAGGTCAGCAGAACCCCATAGTATCATGCACCTCATGAACACCCTCATCTGTGTGCGTTCGCACCTGGGCGCTTTCGCGCTCATCATACGGTGCGTGTCTGCACTCGTCATCTCTAGGGAAAGTAGCCCTATGCTTATGAACATACAATATGCATGAGGTCCCTCTAAGTCCAACTATACATCTCTTCTGACACAACCCTCTAGTCTCATCTCTTAGTTACACTATGTAACACGTGCTCGTGGATATTTACGTTAATATCAGTTTCATACTCTTAGGGTTGTGTCCTATGTCGATCTAACGACATGATGTAATATGGCAAACAACATCATAAGACATGTTCAACATGAAAAATATCAACATGTTAATAACATCGTCATGCATACATCATACTCATCATAGAAGCCATTAAATACATCAGATATAATATGTACGTCATGCATCGAAACATAAATAACGTACATTTAACATACATCACAACACAACATCGTACTCACACATCATCATAATTCAAACAATCTTTAGTCTATCCTATAGTAAGGCTACTTACTTGGTTGGCCTTGCCCGAAGTACTCCTTAAATAGCTAAACATAAGCTCCCGTTCCATGAGAGCTGCTTCCTACGTTGCCGGAATTTGTTTCCTATCACACCGTTCGCCATCTTCCGTTAGTATTTCACAATTAATTTACCAATAATTCAATAAATATGAAATACGGCTCTAAAACGGCCTCAGATACCTTAATCGGGGCCGAAAACAGGTCCGAGAGTGTCAAAATAGTGGAAACCAGGCTGAAAACAGGTGAGCCAAGCCGTACAGCCGCTGGGAGCCGCCGGAGGAAGCCCGAGCCGTTTGCGCCGAGTCGAGCCGAGGGACGCCTGCGCCGCTGTGTGACACGTGGCAGAAGCAGAGCGAGCCACGTCGTGTGGTAGCGTCGGGTCAGCGCGGGTCGCGGTTTGGGTCGCGGGCTGCAGAAGGCTACTGGGCCAAGACTAATCGTTGGGCCTCGGCTTATTGGGCTGGGCCGAAAGTGTTTGGGTTGCAGGCCGGTTCGATTGGACCGTGGGTCTGGTCTCCGGTTGTGTAACGACCCTAAATTTTTACATATCTAGAGTCACCACTAACGTCTCATGCTCATCTCTAATGCAGAATATAACTCTAAAATGCTCATCTTTGTTAGCGGAAAAATTTAAAACTTTAGAATACGTTAAAACACTAGAAAACACTGCCGGACTTACGTGTTTCAAACATCATGCTCGAGTTCAAAATAAGATAAAAACGATTACAAATTAAATAATTTAAATAAATGAAATGCGAACACCCTATCCTAACCAAGACTAGGAATTTTAAATATGCAACTATCCTATGCACGCGCCACAGTCTCTGATCTCGATGCCGCCGTCAACCGTACATGGGCGCCTTGCCTTTACTTGAAAAACAATATGGCACACGGCCTGAGTATTTCGAAGAAATACTCAGTAAGTGACCCCACAATAGGGGCCATGCTAATGCAAACACATGCAATCATAAGTTAGGGACCCATCTCTAATCATCTTAAGGGTGGCCTCCAGTCTCGGACAAATTGGATGTGTAGTACTTCCCTACACACGACTCACACGTGCGAGTGTGAATCCCCAGGGCGCTCGCACACCCCCTGGACCCTCTGGTCAAGCTAATCTGTAGCGACGTCCGGAGGTCAGCGGAACCCCATAGTGTCATGCAACCTCATGAACACCCTCAACTGTGTGCTTTCGCACCTGAGCGCTTTCGCGCTTATCATACGGTGCGCGTCCGCACTCGTCGTCTCTAGGGGAAGTAGCCCTATGCTTATGAACATACAATATGCATGAGGTCCCTCTAAGTCCAACTATATATCTCTTCTGACACAACCCTCTAGTCTCATCTCTTGGTTACACTAGGTAACACATGTTCGTGGATATTTACGTTAATATCAGTTTCATATTCTTAGGGTTGTGTCCTATGTCGATCTAACGACATGATGCAATATGGCAAACAATATCATAAGGCATGTTCAACATGGAAAACATCAACATGTTAATAACATCGACATGCATACATCCTACTCATAATAGAAGCCATTAAGTGCATCAGATAAAATGTGTACGTCATGCATCGAAACATAAGTAATGTACATTTATCATACATCACAATACAACATCAACTCACACGTCATCATAAATCAAATAATCTTTAGCCTATTCTATAGTAAGGCCACTTACTTGGTTGGCCTTGGCCGAAGTACTCCCTAAATAGCTAAACGTAAGCTCCCGTTCCGTGAGAGCTACTTCCTACGTTGCCAGGGTTTGTTTTCCTATCACACCGTTCGCCAACTTCTGTTAGTATTTCACAATTAATTTACCAATAATTCAATAATGTGAAATACAGCTCTAAAACGGCCTCAGATACCTTAATCGGGGCCGAAAATAGGTTTGGAAGGGTCGAAACAGTGGAAACCGGGCTGAAAACAGGTGAGCCGAGCCGAACAGCCGCTGGAGCCGCCGGAGGAAGCCCGAGCCGTTTGCGCCGAGTCGAGCCGAGGGACGCCTGCGCCGCTGTGTGACACGTGGCAACCACAGAGCGAGTCACGCCGTGCGGTAGCGTCGGGTCGAAGCGCGGGTCGGGGTTCGGTTCGGGTCGCGGGCTGCAGAAGGCTACTGGGCCAAGACTAGTCGTTGGGCCTCGACTTACTGGGCTGGGCCGAAGGTGTTTGGGTTGCAGGCCGGTTCAATTGGACCGCGGCGTTTCCGTTGCCGATTTCAGTCCTCTTTCTTTCTTTTCCTCTTTGTTTGTCGTCCTTCTTCCCTTCCTCGAAGTTTTGCGGCCTAAGATTTCCTAAACACCACAGATCTACGAACGTTTAGGAAACCCAAATTTTTTGACCTCGGTTACCAACGACGGCGCTTACGAAAAGGCACAAAACGTACCTTTAGTTATTGTGTTTTCGTTAGGGATCCTTCTCGTGGTGGTAACTGATCGTTTGGTGTCGGTTTTTGGGCGGTTTGGGACTCGTCGGTGAAATTGGATAACTCGCCGGCGTTTAGCCGAAATTTCTCTCCCTCTCATATTTTTCTTTCTTTTCTCTCTTTGCAGGCACTCTAATGAGTTCTGGGAGGCGTGGCTGAAGACTGGGCGAGGTGGGGCTGACGTTTCGCGTGGGTTTCGCGAAACCCGACGGTTGCCGAAAAACTCGCGAGTTTTCCGGCAACTAGTTTTTTTTTTTTTTTTTTTCGTTTTCTTGAGTCGTTAGAGGTTGGTTCAACTGAACCGTAGCTTCTGGGCTAGTTTGAGTTTTGGGCCACCGTAGTTGGGCTGGGCCAAAGGCAGAGGCCGAGGAAAGGATCGGGCTGGCAAACTCGGGTCTTGGGTTCGGGTTGACCCAGATCTGTGGATCTCGTCTTCCTTACCCGACTTCGGCCGATTTTCCGGCTCATTTTCTCTCTCCTTCCCGCGGCGTTTCAGTTGCCGATTTTTGTCCTCTTTCTTTCTTTTCCTCTTTGTTTGCCGTCCTTCTTTCCTTCCTCGAAGCTTTGCGGCCTAAAAGTTTCTAAAACCACAGATCTACGAATGTTTAGGAAACCTAAATTTTTCGACTCGGTTACCAACGACGACGCTTACGAAAAGGCACAAAACGTACCTTGAGTTATTGTGCTTTCATTAGGGATCCTTCTCGTGGTGGTAACTGATCGTTTGGTATTGGTTTCCGGGTGGTTTGGGACTCGTCGGAGAAATTGGAAGCTCGCCGACGTTAATCTGAAATCTCTCTCTCTCGTATTTTCTTTCTCTTTCTCTGTTTGCAGGTACTCTGATGAGTTCTGGGAGTCGTGGGCTGAAGGTTGAGCAAGGTGTGACTGTCGTTTCGCGTGGGATCCGTGAAACTCGGCGGTCACCGAAAAACTCGCGAGTTTTCCGGCGACTGAGTTTTTTTTTTTTTTTCCAGGTCGTTACAACCTGACTGCTAGGGAGAGGCCCCAAACCAACACCTCCACTAAAGGGGTGAGATGGAGACAAACTTGTGTTTACTTGAGTAGACCATTCAAACATATGAAGAGAAGGACCGGTTGGAAGCGTCGGCCATGACAGTTCCAAAATGGAGAAAGAGTTTTGATCAAGAGGTAAGATCAACTCCAATTTCAAAGCAATAAAAACCAATGACTAGTGCAAAAATCCTATAGACTAGTCAAAGTCATTTTGAAGGTCGGAAAGGCATGACATAGGATTCAATGACTCTCATGGATGCAAACTAGCCCTGTTGTCCACGTCAATAACTTGAAACATTACTATCCTGATTAGGCAGACATCAGACATAAGGAGGTGGTACAACCTCATGCCACGAAGAAGAATTCCAAAACCAATAAAGTATGAGAGAATTCAATAGAGAAGACACGAAGAGATTACAAATCGAGAAGTAATTTTCAACAGTTTCTGGTACATTGAAATAAACTCTTCAATGGCGAGATCAGCTGGAAGCGCGTCGAGAGGCCTGGAGTCAGCCTCATCCTACATCACTGAGTTCGTGAAGAGTTGGTTGACAAAGACATTAATCAATTGAGTTGGGACAATGCCATGATCATGTTTGTCCAAGGCATGTTGCATGTGGCGGCGTGTAGAATGTTCTGATCATACTTTTCTAGAGGATGTTGCAGGATGTATACCCTTTCAAACCTCTTTTACTTGGTTTCATGTGTAATTAAGTCTTTACTATTTATGTCATGTCAATATGGAGGTGTATGACCGTTCACCAAAATCATGTAACATCTGTCAGAGCTGTAATATCTCCAAAATGTATTATAGAAGATGTGGCTAGTCGTCAATTTTTCCTACCCTGATTATCTGCTATCAAAGTTGTGATTGTTGCATATTTTCTTTTAGCCTATAAAATTTTTTTCTCTCGAATATCTTTTAACACATTTCCTCGCTCAAGTTTTATAAAATATTTTCTGTCAAATGTGACTCGAGGCTCGATCATACATTATGATTGTCTGTAAAGTTTGGTTTTCACATGGCTTACTCTTTCATCGAGTTAGAATAAGTGTCGCACAATCGCTGTCTCACTGCCACAAGATTGTGGTTGTGACATATAGCATGTAAACAAGCAAGTCTAGGGTTCAACTACATGGTTTATATTCTCTATTACCTATTCCTAATTGGTCCTCGGATTGCTATATCAATGGATTTTGTTTTAGGCTTACCTTGAACTAGGAAATATAATGATATCATCTTTGTGGTACTCGATCGATTTAATAAAACGATTCATTTTATTCTTTGTCACAAAATTGATGATGTAAAACATATTGCTGACTTGTTCATTAGTAAAGTTTGTACCATTGCATTGCATTCCTAAAAGCATAGTTAGTAGGATGTTAAATTTGTAAACAACTTTTGACATATTTTGTGGGATAATTTTGGAACTAAGCTAGTATGTTCAACTACTTGTCCTCCATAAATGGATGGTCAAACCGAGGTTATTAATACAACCATGACTACTATGCTTAGGATTATTATTGACAAGAATATTAAGACTTTGGAGGATTGGGGTTGTTTAGGGTTTTCATATAATAGGGTTGTTCATAGCATTACTAAATGCACTCGTTTTGAAATCATTTATGACTTTAATCCTTTAACCTCATTGATTTGTTACCTATGCTGCCAAAAGAGTTTGTGATTTTGATACAAATACCAATGTCATGTTTGTCCATAAACTACACGAGCAAGTAAAAGAACAAATTGAGAAATAAAAAATTAAAGTTGCTTCCCAAGTTAATAAGGGACATAAGATCGTCATCTTCAAGCCAGGAGATCGTCATCTTTAATAAGGGACAAAAGTTGCTTCCCAAGTTCAATGCTACTACCCTATCATAATCTATCTCGACTTTTATGGTCTTTCTAGAGTTCACCGTCATCCGTGCATGGAAGCTTTACCTTTACTTGAAAAATATAAGGGTAGCACGTGGCTTGAGTATTTTATAAAATACTTAGTAAGTCACCCCACTGTTGGAGTTAGCAATGCAATCACACACATAACATGATTGGGACCTATCTTAAAACCATCTCATGGACTTGGACTCTTTTTAGTTACAGGTAGAGTTGGATGTGTGGTACTTCTCCACATACGGCCCACGTGCGCACACATGGACCCACTAGGTGGGCTCGTATAAGTACTCCCTGGGCCTGACATGGTCGGGCTTAATGCGTTACACGATGCCGAATGTCACGGGAAAGAAAATACCCGCATGATATCATAGTGAACATAAATATCGAAGGGTACGCTTCCGTACTAACATAACATAATGGGTAAGTGTTCTGATGCACATGACACACATACATACACGATTCCCCATGGTTTACATTCAAAACATAACATTAACATCATTCCTTTTCTCATTTCATCCATACATATTTCATACACGCCCTATGTATACTTGGTAAATCTCAAATAGTCCATTATACAATTTTTATATAGCAAGACATAATATTTCTTTCATAGCATTTCATTTTTTTCGCAACATGATATAATGGATATCACATGCATGCATAACATAACATTCAATACATAAAGCATACAAGCATAGCATAAAATATTATGGTGCATGCAGAGGCCACAAGGCATACACCATCATACATCATTACAGTTATGTAACTCCAACAATAAGGTCACTCAGTTGATTACTTAGGCTGGTATCACCAATTTATTCTTGAAGAAAGTTCGATTTTTTCGTTTGTATCCAAGTCCACCTATGTGAACTCATGAAATTAATTTCAAGTTCAATTCTCTAAATTTTAGAATTGTCCATGTGTTAGATTTCATGCGAGCATTAAAGACTTTTCATGAGTAGAGTCTTGAAATGTTATATATATATATACACATAGATGTACTTTCTTGACATCTGACATTTCAAAATTCAGTTTCATCCTATGTAATTCTTATTTTTTGAAATCAAGTTGTCTTCCATATTTTTATTGTTTTTAAATTGTGTTCGGTCATACATATTAAACAAAAAAAAATGTTAATAGTATTCAACAGCTTGAATCACATAATTCAAATACTGTTAACGTTAGACAAAACAAAAATACAGAAGTTTTAGAGAATAGACTTACTGTGACGTCTCCTCTTAAGACACTCCTTCCTTCACCAATCAGACGGGTCGAAGAGAAATGGAGAATTCCTACGGGCTATTGAATAATCTGTGAGGCAAACTTTTTACAGTGAGAATCGGTAAGTTTTGCGTCATAGGTAAATGAAAATTTGTAAGTTTTGGGTCAGAGTTAGGGTTAGTTATGGGAGGGAGATTTGGGGTGAGAGGTTAGGGGAGAAGTTTGAGATGGTTTTTATATTAAAAAAGAATTGTAATTTATTTATTTATTTGGGCTATTACATCATATCATATCATATACAGACACTTTCGTCCTCGAAAGTATTTTGATTTTGGAATAACATAAAAGGTTCTAGAGCGTACATCAAGTCAGTCAAGTATTTGAATGCATGAATATGTGACATATGTTATATACTGCAAAGAGGGACTGTGGTAGGGGTGATTGTATGTCACTGTTCTGATCCAATTTAACATCTCGAAAGGTCGACTAAAGCATGAACTTTGAAGGTGATCTCGATGAACGACATTATCTGAACCTTAGTATGTCGTTCATCGAGATCACCTTCAAACATACCTTGATCAGTTTTTTATATTCAATAAATAGCGGCATGGTTGGATCATATTCTCTTATCAAAACTAGTGCGTTCAATAGAAAAGGCTAAGGCATCAATACTATGCCAGAAAACCTCGAATACTTAATTCAATCTTAATTCCCAACTTTTCCATTTCTCTCAAGGTGACATGCTTTCTTTTTAAAAAAAAAATTCATAGGGTTAATCTGTTTTGGTACCTATTTTTTGTAGTGAAGATCTTGGTCTAGAGTTTTGAGTTTTTATCCCTTAGACACTCCCCCTAAGAGACTTGTGGGATCCTATGTCTAGTGAACAATTCAATCCTAATCTATGCCCGAGGCTTCATGTGTTTCCCACAATATAGTCTAATACTTGCATCCACCGCTTCATGCGTTCCATGCAATACAATCTATGTACCTATGTCTAAGACTTCATGCGTTCTTTGCGACATAGTTTGAGTACCTATGCCCAAGGGTTCCATGTGTTCCGTGCGACGTAGTCTGTGTCATACAACTAGCACATTGAGAGGTCTTTAGGAATAGGAACATGTTACACTGCACATCGGGAGGTCTTTAAGATATCTTGGGTTCTAGTTCGAAAAGTTCTTTGTTAAGTCTTGAAGTACAACTAAGAAAAAATTCTTTACAAGTAAGCCCTAATCCACATGAGTCATAAACATTTATTTGCATGCATAAATCTTCATAAGCATCTTGTCACTTGATATTCCTAAAAATCTTGATTTCTTGTCTTGAGGGGTAGTTATGTACTTTTCCTCTTAGTTCATACTCCAAAGTTGTCCTTAAGATCTTACATAATTACCTATAATATCATAAATGAGTCTCATAGTATTTTGAATCTTTGGGTCTTGAAAATATCCTAGAATTCTCATAGGGATATTTTGATCATTTGTCATCCCAAATCTTGGTTTAAATCCTCATCATATTCCAATGGCTTATAACTTTATATAATCCCTTCAAACCATGACATAAAGGCTCCTCATCAATTTTCATGCCATTTCAAGGTGACTTTGGTCATAAGCTAGTGATCCATAATTATAGGGGCATTTTTGTCATTTTACACATACTCTTGGTTTAACTCTTTATCATAATGGAATGATCACTAAATTTCATACATAGTCTTATCATGTCATATTGAGCCTTCAAGATATTTTGTTAAGTCAGAGGGGTTTCTTTTGACACTACCACTTTTAACATTTATAGTAGATTATAAGATATTGTCGTTTATCAAGTTTTTTATTGGTCATTTTCATTTGGAACTACTTACTCGTTAGTATATGTTGGTACATTCCTTTTCATCTCTATGGTCATAACACTGTTTTAACCATGTTCGTGACGTCTAACTAAACATCTAACATTCTTAGCAAAATCATTTTCATGCATATACTAGTTTTTAGTAGCTTACTAAACTATAACTCCTCATTCACAGTACAAGTCTTACTAAATCTAAACATCATCAATGCATCAATTAACATTTACATTCCATGCAACGTAAAACATAACATAAGAAAACAACATCATTTATTATCTTTCGTAAGACATACCTAAGTGACAGGTACATCTGCTAGAGGACCATAGAAGTATGTTGGACCTACATCATAGGTTAGTCTACCGGATCTAAAAACCTAGGGCCCAGATACCAACTGCAACAGGACATAACATTTTGTCATGATTTTCCTCATTTCTTGACCGGTTTGAACGATTCAAAAGTTCATACCTAATCTACACAATGTTACAAAGCAAGTTTCATGAAAGGACCTTGACCAAAAAATGATTCCAATTAGCGGATCGAAGCACTTAAACAGTTTGTATCCTTCTAGAACTCAAAATTCATTCCACTCGTCCATACTCACTCAAAACTTCGTTTTTCAATAAAGTTCATCAATTTTTGTTGTATTTGTTTTGATTTGGGTTAGAAAAATAAAACCAATATTATTTACATATTTTAGGAATTTATGTCATTAATTTGTCGTAAGAAGGGGCCAAGAATTTATCAAAATTGGTCAAAAATCGGCTGAAATTAGGGCGGAAAAAGGGAGAAATGGCAAAAATGGAGAAAAAAATAAGAATTTGAAGAAGAAAAAAAAACCCCAAATCCAACCCTCAGGTTTGGAAGCTTCAGAATGAATATGGCCCAAACCGTAGGCTTGGAGCCGAACCTGTCACAGGCTCGAAAGATCCAACAACTCGGCCGCATTTTGACCAGCCCACACATATACCAGAACCCGTTGTTGCTCCCATTAGCCTAGTAGCCCATCAGCACATCCCAGATCCGCTTAGCCCAGCTCAGTTCAATAACCCAGACCCGATCCAATCCAGTCCATCGACCACGGTCCAATCCATCACTTGATCCATAAACCCGAACCGGCCCAACCCATAACCTGAATTGACCAAAATTTGAATCGACCCGCTGACACGCGCCTTGCCCTGCTTCCAGCCGACCCACGCCCCCAACTGACCTGTCTCCTCGTGTACGGCTTAACCCTGGCTCACGCTCTAGCTGACTTCCAACCATCGGCTCCTCGACTTGACGACTCAACTCACTTATCTCTGCTTAGGTGGCTAGATTTGAAATCTCGACTCTTACCTACCATTTTGGACTGGTCCAAAGCTGTTTTGGACATTTCTAGAAGCGTTTGAGGTAAATCTGGCCATTATTTGATCAATTTAAGTCATTTTTAGCCAACAACTGAGTTAGTTGATACCGTTAGATGAATCGAATCTTATGTCATGCCTTAACCCGATGTTATAGGTTCATGTAGGTTGACTTGAATTGCAAAGGATATTTTTGGACTAGTATCAAATATAAATTAGTACCGTCGGCTTAGATCAACCAATTAAGTGGGTTTACTATTGGATTGGTTGGATGAATTGTATGAAGTATGAACAGCGGTGCTCTGTAGCCCCTTCACGTATTGTACTTTGTGATTGTTTAACATGTAGTACATTATGTTATGCTATAACTTATGTTATGTTATGTTGTAAGTTATGCAAATGAGATGTTTGTGTTATGTTCATGTTATGCACCATATGTTAGTATGTTGACTTATGGATTATGAAATATTGTTATGCCACGTATGTATGCATGAAAGTTGTGTTATGCATTCATGAAAGTTATGTTTATGAGAGAACAAATGTATGACATGCATCATACATTTATGTCAGATTTAAAGCTATGGGGACTTCATGCACTTTTGTGTGTCACGTGCATTGAGATACTTTCTCGTTATGATGAGTACAAACACGTACATTACGATATCTATGTACACCATCATATTATGTGGGCTCCTTTCCTTATGTGGCTCCGGCAACGTATATGTTCGCCTAGTAGGTCCATGTGCGCGTACATGGGCCATGTGTAGAGAAGTACTAGACATCCAATTTTTGCCCGAATTGGAACGCAGAGTTCAAGGGCATGATGAAATGAAATGATAGGTCCCAACATGGTTGTATGTGATTGCATTTTTTGACCCGAATAGTAGGGTTACTTATTGGATATTTTTAAATACTCAAACCACATGCCACTTCTTTTCAGGTAAAGGTAAGGCATCCGATGATGGTGTCATGGAGAATGCCATAAGATCAAGCTAGGTAATTACATTTATATTTAAATTATAGCCCTTAGGTTTGATCGGGGCTGTAAGCACCTAAGCCCACCGCTAGCGGATATTGTCCTCTTTGGGCTTTCCCTCAAGGTTTTTAAAACGTGTCTGCTAGGGAGAGGTTTTCACACCCTTATAGAGGATGTTTCATTCTCCTCCCCAACCGATGTGAGACCTCTGCCTAATCCACCCCCTTCGGGACCCAATGTCCTTCCTGGCACATCACCTCATGTCCATCCCCCTTCAAGGCTCAGCCTCCTCGTTGGCACATCGCTTGGTGTCTAGCTCTAATGTCATTTGTAAAAGCCCAAGGTTTTTAAAACGCGTCAGCCAGTAGATATTGTCCTCTTTGGGCTTACCCTCAAGGTTTTTAAAAACGCGTTAGCTAGGGAGAGGTTTTCACACCCTTATAAAGGGTGTTTCGTTCTCCTCCCCAACCGATGTCGGATCTTACAGGGGCGTTTTCGTTGCTTTGAACGTATTATTATTTCGTTTCCGTTATTTCATTTATGGTTACTTTTGTTTGAAATGGATTTTATGAATGTTTAACCCCATTGTGTTGTTTATGAAATGTTTTAAATAATTTTTTTGTGTGCACATAATAGACATGTTATGCATGCAGTAGCAACCTTGTTTTTAATATATAAAAAAATAAGGTCGTTACACTTTTAGAAACTTAATCTGCACAACGTATCTAGATATGTGTTTATAACTTCGGTCATAAGTTTGACTTTATTTAAGAAAGAGATAGATCCATGTGGGATAATTATTTCATTTAATGTGAAACGCTTTGAACGAAATAAAAAATAAAGTCATGATGCTTTATATCAATACATTGATATAAAGATATGTGGAGACTTTGTTATCTTTATCAAACTGATATTAGAGTCATTGTCTAATGAAATTGTATGAACACTGCGTTGGTAGGAGAGTTGAGTGATCGCCTAGTGAAGACTCTAATACGGATTTCGGTCTTTCAATCCATATATATTAAGATTTAAATAGATTCAACTATTAAAATTCAAATTAGTCAACCATTTAGTCAAATTCAAGATTTTTTTTCTCTTTTGTTTTAATCAAGATTTGTGAGATTCCTTGAGAGTTAGACTCTTAGTTTTTTATATGTTTATCTCGGAGTGATTTCACACCAGTTATGTGAAGAAACTTATAGAAGAGTCAAGTTAGAATGGGAGTTTCGGCAGACCGTCCATATGTAGTTTTATTTTATTTTATTTTATTTGCCTATTTTTATGGTTGATATTTCCTTGTGGTTGAAAATAAATTGCAATAAAATTATATTTGGAATGAAGTTGATTCAATATAGGAAGTCACGAAAATGTAAAGAAATTGGAATTTCCATCGCAGGTGAAGAACCAAGACACATATCGAAACGCATTAGGGCCTGTGATTGACATGTTTCAAGCGCGGAGTGCAAAAGCGTGTTTGACCTCTGGCAGCGGACCCGAGACCCACACGTCACCCAATAACCTACAATCCAACTCAAACCACTGACTGACCCATTGACCCGCGCCTGCGCTTCACCTCTTGCGCATGGAAACGCACGTGAATACCCTAGTGCTCGTATGTGGCGTGTGACCCACGCGTGATTCGACTGTTTTTTGTCCGGGTTTCGATATTTACCTCAATTTTACTTGAACTAAGACCTAACAGTGAATTTTCAAGAAATTTGGAGCTTCCAACAAGTATAAAAGCAAGCTCAAAGAGACACATTTTACTCCGTAAGTAGCCGTACAGAGGTAGGCAAATAGGATCTCTAGGAAGTACAAGCATGCAAGCATATCATACCTTAGGTGGTTAAAATATGCATTTTTAGGACTCTAATGGGCAATTTTGGATAAGTGAACAATGCATGTATGAAAAATTATGAAAATACCCCTAAGATAAGAATTTAAGTTGCACGCCTATTTTAATGCTTTCTACTTTGATAGAATGGAGGATGAGATATTTGTGATCTTACTCCGGATGATTGATGGATGTTATCTCTCTCGTTGGTTGAGTTGCTTGTATATTTCTAGGTTATGAATTTTGTGCCTAGGTGATCAATAGGAATATCTCCTTGGCAAAGTATGTTTGAACCAAGTTAAGTTTAGGATGATAGAGCTAGAGCAATTTTCGAGTTGACCTAGGTCAATACGTTTCTAGTAGATCAAGTACCATAGGATGTAAGCAACGATTAGAGGTATAGATTTGTGAGCACCCAGATGTTGGATTAGCCCCAAGGTGTTAGTCCCAAATGTCCTAAAAAAAGAGATACGGGATTTAAACCGCCTAGACGCTCCTAAGGACTTGGTAAACCTCCACGACATCTAAATATGATTAAGGAAGCTTAACAAAATCCTGAGGGCACTTGAGTTACTATTGAGTATAGGGTCGAGTCAAGGCTGACGCTGTGATTCCATAAACCGGTCTTGAGGAGAGACTTGGGACTACACGAGTAGTTAGCTCTAGACAAGAACTTCTATTTAGTGTAGAAATGGGCCAAGGCTGACGCAACAATCCCGTTAAACCATTTCTAAAGAGGGACTTTGGACTACATAAGTAGTTATGTTAAGACAAAGAATTCTATTAAATGTAGAAATAGGTTGAGGCTGGAATAGCAAGTTGCTATCCTGTAAAACAATCTTGGAAGAGAGTTGGGACTATACACGTAGATGTTAGGGAGAGTACTTTTACTGTGTGTAGAAATGGGACTACACAGGTAGTTGACTCATGATGGTTGTTTTAGGAACTTCAAGACCTACACAGGTAGTTGACTCAGGATGGAAATCTACTAGGAATTGTATGCGATGAGAGCCGACAAATAGGTTGTTTACTGAGTATTTTATATTCACCCTTTTCTCCTTAAGGTGATTGCAGGTACCAGTTGAGGTGGAGGAGTGATCGAGAGGTACACTGTCAAAGAGGGGTATCGACCTAGAGCGTCAATGTAGTATGTATTTTCATGGATTGTAATTTATACACTCTTGTATCCCATTCCCGTTCTTTATTTGTAAATAAGTTGAGAAATATAGGTTTACTGTTGTGTTATCTTTAGCAATTAAAGATTCATTTATTTTGTTTTGTTTTATTTGGAAGCCGACATGGGCATTCCAGAGTTGGGAAGAATTTTGATGACTTTTTGAGATGATGGAGATTGGAAAAAAATGGGTACCTTTTCACAAACATTGTTATTATTATCATTTGTTTTCTTTTAGGGTCGGTTCAGGCCTACCTATGTATCCATGCATATTCTCACTTCACATCAAACTTAAATGTGCCGACTTCCACACAATCAGATTTCCACTCAAATATCGATGGAATAGTGCATAATTCTTTGCCGACTTCTCCATTTCAACCTTAATCTCTCTATTTTCCATCCAAATATTTAATCAAGTCCCTAACTTTGTCAAATTCACATCTCATATCGTGAGGGGTGCGTGAGTAAAAGGCCTTTGGGCGTCCCAATAGTCATATTGGTCTCGTAATTTGCATTATTTCTTGCAAATTGGTATCAAGTTTGGTGGTGTCGTACATTTTGGTGAACAAAATTAAAAGAAAACCCGAGTTTGGAATACGGCCAGTTTGGCTCTTTTTTGACAAACATATATCTGTTCATAAATGATCTAACCATTTGAAGTACTTTCTTCTCTCTTGCACAATTTTTTCTCTGATGACACACTCAAACGCGTGTTCTTCACTCAGCCATAGAATTTTCAATCACAAAATCTAAATTTATGATTTTGATTCACAGCATAATATAATATAATATAATAATGGTTCCATACTTGATGGCCTTTATAAAAGACATGAATTGGATCATACTTCCCATTCACACTCACTTGGTTGGAACCAATGCCTTCTATTCCATCCTTGGTTAAAAGGAGGTGAGAAATATGAGTATGGATATTGAACCGCCATTACAAGTAAGGTACTATGCGCTGATGAAAGAGGAAAGTGAGAGTAAGAATGGGAGATGGGTAGGTGAAGAAGAAGAGAGGGAAGTAGTGGAGGAATGTGAAGAAGAAGAAGAGCTACCAGTGATTGATTTAGGGCTTCTAAAAAAGGGGAATTCAGAGAGGGAGAAGTGCAAAAGTGAGATGGTTGAAGCAGCTAGGAATTGGGGTTTTTTTCAAGTGCTCAATCATGGGGTTCCAGAGAGGGTATTGAAGGGCATGATGTATGAGCAAAAAAAAGTGTTCAATCAACCATTTGCAAAGAAAAGTTTGAGCAATGTTCTTAATTTGGCTGGAACATACCGATGGGGTAACCCAGTGGCTGTCTCTCCAAGTCAAATCTCTTGGTCGGAAGCTTTTCATATGGCTGTTTTGGAGGTTTCAAATTTGGAGGAGCATGTCACCCTCAGGTATACCCACCCTAATTCCTTCAATTTTACCCTTCTACTTTCATGCCTCTTGCTTGCATTTTGGATTCTTCTTCTTCTTCTTCTTCTTCTAAATTTTTCAATTTTCTAATCTTCTAATCTTTTCTTGTTTATAATCAATCTAAGATTAGGGTTTTTTCTTAATTAAGTGTGAAAATTAGCTTGGAAATCTCCTCCTCTTGTGTAGTAATATAATCCAAGTTCATGTACAAGATTCTATAAAATATAGAATAGTGCATTATGAAGAAGAAAAAATATGTGGCTAGAAGCACAAGATTGTGTAGTAATATAATATCAAGTTATTGGCATTATGAAGAAGTATGTGGGTACACACAAACAATTAGAAGAAAAGGCCTATAAATATGTTGTATATATTTGTTAGTCCATGAGGTTTCGATCCGTATGTAGTCAAATTTATAACAATTTAATCCATAAACAATACCATGAAAAATATTGTTAAAATTTAACGAGATTTCTTACCTATATCAGTCATATGTGTTTAAAAACGAAGAACAGTTTAGGGTTACATATAAAAATGATTAGAAATTGAAGATTGTTGAACATTATTTATAAATTTTTGTTGTTCTCAAGAACTCACAAGGATCAATGTAAACCCTATAAAATCAGAATGTGTCCAACTTAAAAGAAGTAAAAGTGTTTGGGTAGCTTTTAGTTGTGGTATATTATCACAGAAGAGTACTTTTACACATTCATAAATTGTTTTTCACCTTTTTCACTTGCTTCCCTGGTTTTGAATTCAATGTCTTCATGCAAGTACCAACACAAGAAAAGTACCTCCATACAGCTCATTTGTAATTTCAAAAACATTAATTACAAAGGCTAGAAAGATATCAAAACCTTTTTTTTTTCTTTTTTCTTTTTTGTGGGTTTGAAAAGTTTTCATAATTGTTCTTGTCTTTTTATCCGATAAGTTCGAATTGATCTTTAAAAGTAACACGTTTGATACGAGAAGAAGAGTTAAGAAGTTTTGAACTCCTATGCGTTGTTTAAGATAACAAATCAAAACACTTTGTACTCTAATAAACTTTGGTTTAAATATATTTTAGTCTCTATACTTTCAACTTTTGTTTATATTAGTTAATGTTCGACTTTGTTCATAAATCTTCAACATTGATTCGTTTTTGTTTGTAGTTTCAAAATGTTCATATATTTTTAAAATTGACTATTTTAGTTCTTCAATTCAATCGCGATTTGAGCATGACAAGTTATTCACTAAATTTCTTAAAATATAACTAGGATAGTTTTTTAAAGTATAAAGACAAAAAACCAACCAAATTTGAAATATTTCTTGAGTTACTTATTTTTTTCTCTCTCTTCAATTACGCACATGGGTAGAGCTTTATTGGGTGGATGAGATCGGTCACTGTGGGGGTGAAGAAGCATATACACACACATAGATTACCTACACACATATATGTTTTTAGGGTACCCCACATGGCCTGAAAGGGCATGTGAAGTACCTGCGGGGGGTGCTTCCACAGCACCAGGGAGTGCATGGCTCAAAGGGCAATACTCTTAGTTTGACATCACCCCATCACATGACCATCACATGAACACGTTTGTTAGTCCCGTGGGGACACACCCTCCCTCCTTATCTTATCTTTGTGTTTCACATTATTTGACAGATCCACAATGGAAGCAGTGTTGAAGAAATTTGGGGGCTTAGCAGAGAGCATAGCGGAGATTTTAGGGCAAAGTTTGGGCATAAAATCCAGTTATTTCAAGGAAAGGTGTGAGAAAGGAAGGAGCAGCTTTCGATTGAATAGATACCCACCTTGTCCATTTGCATCTCAAGTCTATGGTCTTATTCCTCACACGGATAGCGATTATCTCACAATACTCTACCAAGCTCAAGTCAGTGGGCTGCAGCTCATGAAGGATGGAAAATGGTTTGCTGTTAAACCAAACCCAAAGGCTTTGCTTGTCAACATCGGTGACTTATTTCAGGTCCTCACTTTTCTCTCTCTTTCCCCCTTTTTTTTCATCTCAACTTTGGTTGTTGTGTTTTTAGAGATTTTGGGTTTGGATGATGTTCATAGATAGGAAATTCGAAGGTTTTTAGAGTGTTTAAAATATATAAAAAAGATTAAATGAATCGATCGTTTCGATCTAATAGTAGTTTAATTGTTCGAGATGATGTTGGTGATTAGGTTTTTTTTTAAGTGAAGCATTTGAATTAACAATGTATTTATCGATTAAAGAAGTAATTTGTGATTGATACCATAATCATTCGAATTATACTCGAGTTAATAGCTTTTGAAATAGATTGCAAAAGAAAAGAACTAATGGTTAGGAAAACAGACTTTGTTTTAAGAAACAAAAGACCAAAATCATTTAAAAATAGATTTGAAATGATTTTGAGCCGGACACTTATATGTTGATGGAGGATGTTTATTGTGTTAGTAATCACGATCATATGATATTATCTACTTTGAGTAAAAGCTCTTATGAATTTAATTTTTCCCCAAAAAACGTCATACTAAAAGGATTTGTTTTTGTTTCCCAAAAGGTCTCATACTAACGTATGATATTTCTTACTTATAAACTCATGATCTTTCTCTTAATTAGCTAATATGGAACTACTCCTCCCAATAATCTTCATCAATCTCTCCTTCCCCCTGAGGTCTCTAGAACCATCAAACAACATCTCCTTAATTGAGGCTCAACTCTTTCTCTAGAGCTCTCGAACAAAATACACCATTTATTCAACACTTAAGTCACTTTTGGCTACACATTCAAGACTCACAAGGGTATGAGTCTGATACCATGTTAGGAACTACGACCATCCACAATGGTATGATATTACCACTTTGAGTAAAAGCTCTCATGATTTTGTTTTTAGTTTCTCCAAAAGATCTCATACCAATGGATGAGATGTTTTTTACTTATAAATTCATGATCTTTCCCTTAATTAACCCTCTCCGGTCCCACGAAAATCTCTACGTACTTGTCTAGTCCAGGACAAGATCTCCCGGTCTTAGCATTATTACATAAGCTTCATATATGATTTCAAAGAATCAACCAAATTGTAAGGTTATAAGGTCTAGAATTTGAAGATTGATTCCTCTCAAGAATATAGGAAAAGAAAGAACATAAACATAGCACCAACCTTTGTCAGGAGAGTCATCTTTGCTGAATGTGATGTGATGAAAATGTGATGCAGGTTGTGAGCAATGATGCATTTAGGAGCCTCAAACACAGAGTGATTGCTTCTGAAGCAGTAGAAAGATTTTCGTTTGCATATTTCTATAGCCCATCTGATGATGTGATGATTGAGAGTTGCAGGAAGCCAAGCATTTACAGGCAATTCAGCTACAGAGAGTACAGACAACAAATAGAAAAAGATGTAGAGAAAACAGGCAACAAAGTAGGGCTTCCAAGGTTTTACTCGCACAACATGTTGCCTCCTTTGGGTCAATGACTTAAGTGTCTAATGTCTATTCTAGGGGCTCTACCTACCCATCATACAAAATTAATCCAAGTAGGAGGCTTATATTTGGGTGTGTTTTTGTATCGAATATATCATTTCAAGCTTGTTATGTATTATAACATTGTTGCTACTTAAAAATCTCGTCCATCAATGTAAGCAAATATATACCTAGTAATATCGAGATGAAAAAACTCCACAACAGCTAAGGGTTTATATATTGATAGTTTCATATAGTTATAATTAATTCTAGATTATATATGTCGAGGATTATGAGGTCTTTTGGAAGCTCAAATCAAAATGATGGTGGAGAATCGTGATTTCTAACAATATCTTAAAAATTAAATAAGCGAATAGATAGGATTTACCGACTAATGGTGTTTCAAACATGTTGTGGGTGATTTGAAAAGGAAAAACGTGATAGACCAAAATAAAAAGTTAAGTTGATGTGAGTTTTGTTGATGATTATACAGTCAAAATCATAGACTAATTCGGAAAGCAGAAGTAAGCATTAGAAAAAGAAGGATGATTGTAAGCACTAAATGATGAGCGTATTTGAAAGTTGGATAATCCATCGTTTTCAGAAGCAATTTATATAAGGCTGTTATGCTACAAATGCAATGCATTGCGATGCGTTAATTATGATCATTGTACGTTTAAAGCGATGAAATGACAGCACTGTCAATAAATCAATGATGGAGATTGGAAGAAATTCTTAACTTAGTTGCATTCTCTTTAAAATATATATTTTCGTTCTTTCTTTTTGTTTGTTAAAAGAAGAGAAATATGCTTAATCAAATAACCCAGGAAAACAATGGGCGACCAATAATATATGCTCCAACATTATGTAGGAAAAGGGGCCGACCAGCCCAAATAATGAAAAAAGAAAAGTAGAATTGTTCATGGGCTGGTCTTGAGTCGAATTGAAATATTTTTAGACTTAATTTAATTGTTCGGATAAATACTTGCTTCTAGATCCGATGACATAGGGTTAAGATCGAGTCAAAGAGAGGCATAGAATCTCTGCAGGTCAAATAGTTGGGTTTGGATTCGGGTCGGATAACCCAAGAAATTGAGCCCATTTGCCTTACAACATAGAGACAGCCCACGGCCTAGCCCATACGCACGACTCAAAGCCCACGCATGTCGGTCTTCAGCGCGCGTGACGACCCGACCTAGATTCGAACCCAGCGACCCGCGCACGCTTCAGCCCACATGACATCCACGACCCGATCCACTTGCATCATGTGACCCACGCGCACCCTACCGTTGGCTTCATACGGCTCAGCTCGGCTCGACTCTACTTACTCGACTACCATGGCTTAAAAATGGTTAGGGACTCTGGCCAAGGCCAAACAAGCAAGTAAGCAAGTGACTTTATTGTTGGGGTGTTGGAAGAATCGTATGATGACACATGCCTTGTGGCCCCTGCGTGCAACATAATGTTATGTTAAACTTATGTATGCTATGTGATGATGTAAGATGACATGTTATGTATGTATGTCATGCTTATTATGTCATAATATAAATGAAATGAAATACTATGTATATAATGTTATGTCTTACCATGTAAGTCATGTTATAGATTATATGATGGTGCAAGATGAAAGTCACGATGATTACTATGCATACACGACTCATGTGTACTATGACATGGATGAAAGGAAGAACAAAATGGTTTTTATTTTAAGCTATGATTTTAAACTATGGGGACCTCATGCAAATACATGTCATGTGCATCGAGATACTTCCTCGTTATGTTATGTTAGTATGTATGCGAATCATCAATATTTATGTTTGCCATGATATCATGCGAACATTTCCCTTCGTGGTCTCTGATGACGCGTCAGCTCATTTAGCCCAATGAAGCTAGACCCAAGAGGTATGTATACGAGCCCACTTGGTGGGCTTATGTGCGCCTGTGTGGTTGGTGTGTGGGGAAGTATCATACATCCAACCCTGCCTAGACTGGAAAGAGCCCAAGGTCATGCTATGTTGTTTTAAAGTATAGGTCACATCATGTATGCATGTGTTTGATTTACATAACTTCAAGACTGGGGTTACTTATTGAATATTTCTTAAAATACTCAGACTACATGCTAGATAGATAAAGGTAAAGCGCCCTTGCACGGATGACGGTGAATGTTTGAAATGGCCATGAAAGTTAAGATAGGACAATAGTATGCATTGTTTTCAATGAGTAGTTTCACACGTGGCTTTTCATTTTCATACTAAAAAATTGTGTTAAGGTTCTATATTTGACGATATTGTTATTTTTATTTATTGTTTTAAATTAAACATATAAGTCCATGGCTTTGTTTGAAACATTTTATTTAGATTTTGACATATGTTATTCTAATCTACCTAAGAAAATTAGGGGTATTACTGTCCCTCTCATTAGTACACAACATACTTCATGTGTTCGTGCTCCGTACATATTCAACCGATCCAACGTATGTGATAGACTATGAGTCCCTGAAACTGCTTTGAGCTCGAAACGACAACCTTACTTGCTTGGAAACTAGGCAACTTTCACATAGTTGGTTTGGGTGTATGATTTTAAGTAGCCTGAACCACATTCTTCTCTTCCATCATTTTAAGCGCATGAAAATTAACATGCCCAAGCTTAGATGTCATAGTCAGGCTAGGTCTGCGAATGCTGTCAATAGAGAGGTGGGCTGGCTGGTGTTCAATAGTATCTTATACAAGTAGTTTTGCGCCTGTTTTACCTTCATCAACAAGGCTTCATTTCTGTCGAACATCTTGAGGAACTAGTCGATTAACTCTACTCTACTACCTTCTTCTATCATTTGACCAAGGGTGATAATATTACTCTTTAAGTTTGGGACGTAATATACCTTGGTTAGTAGACGTTGATCGTCATTCTTGCACTAGAACTAGATGGATCATTTGCCTTGGATTGGTACAATTGATTCGTTGCCAAACTTCAGGTTTCCAATGAGCTTCTCATCAAGTTTCTTGAACTTTGCTCAATCTCTGTTCATGTGATTACTCGCTCTGTTGTCTAGGTACCACATGTTGGTCTCCACTCGATCTTATTTGTTTACGAGGAAGTTTGTCATAACCTTCTCTTCATTGAGCATCAACAGGTTGGACACTTCTCGGCCAATAGCAGTGCGAGGTCTTGGTCATGCGTGAGTGTGAGGTTTGTCTCTTCATTGCTTCTTGTTGCTACATTCTACCGCATAATGCTCATATTTTTCAAGAATAACACTTGATCATATTTTTATCCTTCCAAGGGAGGACATCAACATTAGTTTGTGAGGTATTGTCACGTCCTCCTCTGCCACCATACCCACGACCTTTGGTTTCCTTGTTGTGGCCGCCACGTCCCTTCGTACCTGAAAAAGAAGAATCAACCTGTAACGACCCGGAAAGACATGATGATGTTTTCCATGTTGAACATGCCTTATGATGTTGTTTGCCATATTGCATCATGTCTTTAGATCGACATAGGACACAACCCTAAGAGTATGAAATTGACATTAATGTAAATATCCACGAGCACGTGTTACATAGTGTAACCAAGAGATGAGACTAGTGGGTTGTGTCAGAAGAGATGTATAATTGGACTTAGAGGGACCTCATGCATATTGTGTGTTCATAAGCATAGGGCTACTTCCCCTAGAGATGATGAGTGCGGACGCGCACCGTATGATGAGCGCGAATGCGCATAGGTGCGAATGCACACAGATGAGGGTGTTCATGAGGCGCATGACACTATGGGGTTCCGCTGACCTCCGAACGTCGCTACAGATTAGCTTGACCAGAGGGTCCAGGGGGTGTGCGAGCGCCCTGGGGATTCACACTCGCGCGTGTGAGTCGTGTGTAGGGAAGTACTACACATCCAATTTGTCCGAGACTGGAGGCTACCCTTATGATGATTAGAGATAGGTCCCTAATTCATGATTGCATGTGTTTGCATTTGCATGGCCCCCTATAGTTGGGCCACTTACTGAGTATTCTTTGAAATACTCAGGTTGTGTGCCACATCATTTTTCAGGTAAAGGCAAGGCGCACTTGTACGGAGGACGGCGGCATCGCGAATAGAGACTATGACACGTGCATAGGGTAGACTCATATTTAAATTCCTAGTCTTAAGTTAGAATAGGTTGTTTTGCATTTCATTGTTTTAAATCATTTTGTATTTGTTTTTATTTTCTCTCAATTTCAGTATTTCGTATTTAAACACGTAAGACCATGGCTGTGTTTTCCAGAGAAGAAGTTGTTTTAAGCGTTTTCAAAGTTTATGTTATAAATGTTGTTCATCTTAAGAGTTATATTTTCGCATTAGAGATGAGCATGAGACGTTAGTAGTGACTCTGAGTATTTGAAAATTTAAGGTCGTTACAGTTGGTATCAGAGCCAGGTTTTAGATTCTATAGACTAGCCTACAATATAGGCTTGGCACGTTCCATGGTCCCAACGTCGATGCCCCGTCACCGTCAGGTACGCCTTGCACAAGATAAGAAAAGAGAAACGTTTTCAAACTTGCATGCATTTTTATGTTAATGTTACTGAAATTGTGGTGATATTTCATGTATTTATTTAAGAGCATGATGTGATGTGTTGCATGCTAAGTGATTTTGTTTGCAATATGATGTGAACTTAGTAGATGTGATGTATAACATAATTTCATAGGTAATGAGCCTTAGTCTTAAGAGATGCTACCTTGGTTTCTAGAACCATGCTGCCTAGACCATGGGAAAGAGTAAGACGAGGAAGGGGACGACCTCCTATTAGAGATAGAGGACGAGGTGAGGCTAAAGAGAGCCCACCTCGAGAAGGATCAGAGATAGAGTTTGAATTAGAACCCTTATTGCATGTATGGTCGGCAAGCACCCTTGCGAGGGTAGACCTAGTAACTAAGGATAGAGTAATGAATGGCCAAGTAATAGCAGCCGACCAAACTCTAAGAGTAGACCTAATAGTAGTAAAGATGACCGACTTCGACGTAATACTAGACATGGATTGACTAGCTGCAAACCGTGCTAGTATAGACTGTCGCAAAAATAAAAAATTTATATTCTTGCCACTAGTGAGACCTAGCTTTAAATTTAAAGGCACAAGTACCAGGACTACCCCAAAGGTAGTCTCAATGATGAAAGCAAAGAGATTAGTCCAACAAGGCGGTTGGACTATATTAGCATGTGTCGTAGATGTAAGAGGAAAAGAAAAGACCCAAGAAAACATGCCCATTGTAAACGAGTTCCCAGATGTGTTTTCGGACGACCTACCTAGAATACCCCCTTCCCGAACGGTAGAACTCGAGCCGGGAATTGGGCCTATTTCCAAAGCACCCTAACGTATGGTGCCAGCAGAGTTGAAGGAACTCAAGGCGCAGTTACAAGACTTGCTAGATAAATGGTCCATTCGACCTAGCGTATCCCCCTGGGGTGTGCCAGTGTTGTTTGTTAAGAAGAAAGAGGGATCGATGCGTCTGTGCATCGATTACAGAGAGTTAAATAAGAGAACCATAAAGAGCAAATACCCTCTCCCTAGAATAAAGGACTTATTCGATCAACTCAGAGAGGCAACGGTATTTTCTAAGATAGATCTGCGGTCCGGTTACCACCAAATTAAGATCAATGAAAAAGACGTACTAAAGAGAGCGTTTTAGGAAAAGGTACGGTCACTATGAATTCGTAGTGATGTCGTTTGACCTCACTAATGCCCCAGCTGTGTTTATGAAGTTAGTGAACCAGGTATTCAAGGACTGTCTTGACACGTTTGTGTTCGTGTTCATTGACAACATCCTAGTGTACTCGAAAATAGACCTAGAACACCCAGAACACCTCCAAAAATTCTTAACCACCCTAAGAGAGAACAAGTTGTACGCCAAGTTCTCCAAATGCGAATTTGACTACAACAAGTCTCTTTTTGAGGACACGTGGTGTCAAAGGACGGAGTATCCGTAGATCCCACTAAGGTCGAAACGGTCACAAAGTGGGAACGTCCAACTAAGGTAACATCAGTACGGAGTTTCTTGGGACTAGCGGGATACTATCGAAGGTTCGTGCAAGACTTCGCTAGGATAGCCTCGCTTTTGACACAGTTAACGAGAAAAGTGGTACCATTTATATGGAATGACGCTTGCGAGGCAAGCTTTCAGAACCTAAAAGAGAGATTGGTAACCGCCCCAGTACTCACAGCACCCGAGAGATTAGAAGGGTACGTAATCTACAGTGACGCATCCAAGAAGGGACTAGGATGTGTGTTAATGCAACACGATAAAGTTGTTGCATACGCGTCCCGTCAACTAAAAGAATACGAAAAGAATTACCCTACCCACGACCTGGAGTTGGCCGTTGTAGTGTTCGTGCTGAAAATTTGGCGACACTACCTGTATGGAGAGAAAATTCAAAGTTTTACCGACCACAAGAGTTGAAAATATTTCTTCCCCATAAATAGTTAAATATGAGGCAGAGAAGGTGGCTAGAATTGGTGAAGGACTATGATGTAGATATCCAGTACCACCCTGGAAAAGCAAACGTGGTCACATATGCTTTGAGTAGAAAGACGGCCCCTTCTTCGGCCCTCATTACAAGGGAAGTAAGGGTACAAAGAGAATTCGAGCGAGCCAACATAGCTGTAGCAACTGAAAGAGTCATAGCACAACTAGCTCGACTCACAGTACAACCTACGCTTAGGCAGAGAATTATTACCTCCCAACGAGAGGATCCTAACCTACAGAAAGTCCTAGGACAGCTAGACGAAAGTCCAGTAGATGAATTTTCGAAGTCCTCAGATGAAGGACTATCGTGTCAGGGACGCCTATGTGTTCCGACAATAGAGGATTTAAGGAAAGAGATACTGACGGAAGCTCACAACTCGCTATTTGTCATGCATCCAGGAGGTACTAAGATGTACCAAGATTTAAAACAACACTTTTAGTGGAAGAGCATGAAGAGGGATGTGGTCGAGTTTGTGAGCAAGTGCTTAGTTTGTCAACAAGTGAGAGCTCCTAGACAAAAGGCGGCGGGGTTGTTGCAGCCCCTAAGCATACCAGAGTGGAAATGGGAAAACATAGGAATGGACTTCATAGTAGGATTACCCAAAACGCCCAAAGGCTATACAGTAATCTAGGTAGTTGTCGATAGATTGACCAAGTCGGCACACTTCCTACCTGGGAAAGCTACGTATACAGTTGACAATTAGGCACAACTGTATGTGAAAGAAATAGTAAGACTACATGGAGTCCCAGTATCTATAGTGTCGGATCGGGATCCACGCTTTATGTCAGCGTTCTGGCGCGGACTTTAAAAAAGCACTGGGTACCCTCCTCGACTTTAGTACCGCCTTCCACCCCCAAATTGATGGACAAATGGAGCGTTTAAACTAAATTCTAGAGAACATGTTACGCGCTTGCGTACTAGATTTTAAGGGAAGTTGGGATTCCAAACTCCTCTTGATGGAATTCTCGTATAATAACAGCTTCCAAGCAACTATTGGAATGGCACCGTTTGAGGCCCTGTACGGAAAACGGTATAGGTCCCCACTATGCTAGGACGAAGTAGGCGAGAGAGAGTTAGTAGGACCCGAGCTGGTTCGACTCACCAATGAGGCTGTCCAAAAAAAAAAAATCAAGTGAGGATGCGTACCGCTCAAAGTAGACAGAAAAGCTACGCCGATGTAAGGCGTAGAAGCCTGGAGTTTAAGATAGGGGACCCAGTATTCCTCAAGGTGGCACCTATGAAAGGTGTCTTGAGGTTCGGACGTAATGGCAAGTTAAGTCCTAAATTCATTGGACCATTCGAGATCCTAGAGCGAGTTGGTCTAGTAGCGTATAAGTTAGCCCTACCTCCAGCCCACTTAGGAGTACACGATGTATTTCATGTGTCGATGTTGAGGAAGTACATTACGGACCCTATCCACGTAATAGACTACGAACCACTCCAACTCAATGAAGATTTGAGCTACGAGAAAAAACCAATAAAAATCTTAGCTAGAGAAGTAAAAACCTTACGCAACAAGAATATTGCGTTCGTTAAGGTACTGTGGCGGAATCACCACAGCGAGGAAGCTACGTGCGTGAGGACGAAATAAGAGAAAAATACCCCGAGCTAGTACAAGAATTTGAGACTTTCAGTGACAAAAGTTGTTTTTAGGGGTAGATAATGTGACCCAGAAAAAAAATAATAATAATAAGAATAATAAGTAAATAATAATTAAAAATAAAAAATAAAAAAAAGTAAATAATCGACTCTCTCTCCACCTTCCCCAACACCTTCTACAATAGCAAAATGATCTGAAAAAAAAAAAACAAAACAGAAAGGAAAAATGACAGATTTTAGGATGGGAAAAATAGGAGAAAAAACATAGCAGATTTTGGGAGAGAAAAATTGGAAATGCCTTCACTTCAAGCAGATTTGATAGGAAGGGAAAGAGATAGAAAACAAAAGTTGTCGGTAAGTTAGATCTCCTTTTCTTTTATTTTTGCAAGAGATAGAAAAGTTATATTAGATCTCTTTTTCAATTATTTAGATTTTAGATATCTTATCGAAAATCAAACTGGGTTGAAAATGGCCAAAAGTACCTCATTAAAAAAAGAAAATCTTTCCTGATATTTTTAGGAGAGAAAAGGAAAATCAAAATCCTTTATCCAATTAATTAAAAATCAGATATCTTCCTCCATTACCCAGTTATTTAGATTCTAGTTAACAATTAGAAATCATGTCAGATCAAGTCATAAATCTTTTCCTTTATAAAATTATTTAGAATCACATCTTCTCTTCCTTTACTAAACTGCTAATAGAATTAGAGGTTTGAAAAGAATTAAACAGATAGGCTTGAAAAGAATTAAACAGATAGGTTTGAAAATGATTAAACAAAGATCTGTAAATAATTAGAGAGGTAAAGGAAATTCTGTAAATAATTAGAGAGGTAAAGGAAAATATATATATTTAACTAGGTAAATGCAAAAGAGAAATATAGGAAAAGAATTAAATTTGAAAAGAATTAAACAAGAGAAAACTGTAAAGAATTAAAGAGAGAGAAAAGAAAAGAGAAATACAGGGGAGGAGGAAAAGAGAAGATTTGGTGAGCATAATAAAAATAAATACGGAAAAGAAAAGAGAAATACAGGAGGAGGAAAAAGAAGATTTTGTGAGCAGAATTAAAATAAATACAGAAAAGAAAAGAGAAATACCGGAGGAGGAAAAGAAAGATTTGGTGAAAGAATTAAAATAAATACGGAAACAATTTGACAAAGTAAATACATAGACTAAAAAGGATGATGAGAAATATATATATATATATATATTCAATACTCATAAAGTCTTTAATGCTCACATGAAGTTTAACACATGGACCATTGTAAAATTTAGAGAATTGAAATTGAAATTGATGTCATGGTTCATATAGGTTGGCTTGTATACAAAGAACAAAACCGAACTTGATAAATTGGTGATACCAGTCTAAGCTAATCAGGTAAGTGGCCTTACTATCGGCTCGGTAGAAAGACTTGTCTTATGTATGACGACACGTGCCTAGTGACCCTTGCACGTGTCATTTATGTTTTATGTTATGTGATGACGTGATGACGTCAGATGACGATGTGTTGCGTTTTTATGATGATATGATGACGTTAGATAGTGATGTGGTGATGTTATACGATGATGTGATAATGTTATGTGATGACGTGAATGATGTACATGTTATATTTGATGCACTTAATGGCTTCTATGATGAATATGATGTATGCATGACGATGTTATTAACATGATGATGTTTTCCATGTTGAACATGCCTTATGATGTTGTTTGTCATATTGCATCATGTCGTTAGATCGACATAGGACACAACCCTAAGAGTATGAAATTGACATTAATGTAAATATCCACGAGCACGTGTTACATAGTGTAACCAAGAGATGAGACTAGTGGGTTGTGTCAGAAGAAATGTATAATTGGACTTAGAGGGACCTCATGCATATTGTGTGTTCATAAGCATAGGGCTACTTCCCCTAGAGATAATGAGTGCGGACGCGCACCGTATGATGAGCGCGAATGCGCATAGGTGCCAATGCACACAGATGAGGGTGTTCATGAGGCGCATGACACTATGGGGTTCCGCTGACCTCCGGACGTCGCTACAGATTAGCTTGACCAGAGGGTCCAGGGGGTGTGCGAGCGCCCTGGGGATTCACACTCGCACGTGTGAGTCGTGTGTAGGGAAGTACTACACATCCAATTTGTCCGAGACTGGAGGCTACCCTTATGATGATTAGAGATAGGTCCCTAATTCATGATTGCATGTGTTTGCATTTGCATGGCCCCCTATAGTTGGGCCACTTACTGAGTATTCTTTGAAATACTCAGGTTGTGCGCCACATCATTTTTCAGGTAAAGGCAAGGCGCACTTGTACGGAGGACGACGGCATCGCGAGCAGAGACTATGGCACGTGCATAGACTAGACTCATATTTAAATTCCTAGTCTTAAGTTAGAATAGGTTGTTTTGCATTTCATTGTTTTAAATCATTTTGTATTTGTTTTTATTTTCTCTAAATTTCCAGTATTTCGTATTTGAACACGTAAGACCATGGCTGTGTTTTCCACAGAAGAAGTTGTTTTAAGCATTTTCGAAGTTTATGTTATAAATGTTGTTCATCTTAAGAGTTATATTTTCGCATTAGAGATGAGCATGAGACGTTAGTAGCGACTCTGAGTATGTGGAAATTTAGGGTCGTTACACAACCGCATCTTTCTTTTTCGTCCGTGCAAGCCACTCCTCGTGTGTGAGTAAGAGGTGCTTCTCCTCTTCTCTGTCTTCGTAACCACAAATTCTCTTCTCATGGGTCTAAGACAACCAACGACCTCCTCAACTAACATGTCCTTGAGATCGTCGAACTACTAGATGAATGTAATGATTTGCATGAATTTCGGAGGGATGGTTTGAAGGAACTTCTTAACGACAAAGATCTCTTCCACCTTGTCGCCCAACAAACGGATGCGAGTGATTATCGTTGTTAACTCCATGGCAAAGTTGTCTACCAACTCACTGCCCTTCATGCAGAAAGCCTTGAAATCGCTCTTCAAGGTTTGCACCTTTGCTTCGTTGATCCGTTTCACACCCACATGCATTGTTTGCAGCGTCTCCCACGTGCCTTTACCGAGGTCTTCTCTTCGAACATGAGAAGGATGTCCTCTGGGACTACTTGGTAGATGGCTGCAAGGTTCATCTTTCCTTACGCTCCTCAATGTCGTTACCATGCTCGATGGCGTTCCACATGCCATGTGCTTGTATTATTAACATGCATCTTTATCGACCATGCTGCAAAGTTACTCTTCATAAAAGAACAGATGTTAGTTTTGACCTTTGATCAAAGTACACCAAAACAAATAATTGAAATAGAAAAAATAACTTGGGGGAGAGTTTCTTTGAATTAAAAAACCTTAATCACTCTACTTTTTTATTCAAGAAAACTATTTATACTTTTTTATTCTTTTTATTCAAGAAAACATAGAAAACTATTTAGAGGGAGAAAGGCTTCACATATTTTCTAAACTTTCTCTTTCTCTCCAAATTAATAACTACTTCAATTCTATCAAACAAAGCATAATAATCATTTTACTAAAGTTGTTCAAGTTAATAACTACTAATAATTATCGATCATACTAAAGTTGTTCAAGTTAATAACTACTAATAATTATCGATCAATTGAGCCAGCTTGAGGAATTGGGAATTCGATGGACATGCATGAAATGGCGGTCGTGGACATAAAACTATGGACAGAAGTAGTCTGTGCGCCCATTCTTAAGCTTTCCCTTGAAATGTGGCATGTTGCTTTGCGACCCATACTTAAATGGGTGTGGACATGGCCTATCTTTGAGCATCTAGCACAATGCAATGTGGGCGAAAGATGCATATGCAATGTGTATCGTAGAACGTATGGCGCACACATGGCCTGTGCGTGATACAAAAACCATTGAGCTACTGTTGTGGAGCTGGTATAAAATTATTTCCTTACCTCTTGCTCTGGAAGTATTGATATATTGTTCCTCATACTCCAACCACCACACCTCTTTTATTAAATGTTCATATGGCTCTATCACCCACCTTCTAATTAGATATAGGATGTTTTAGTTAATAGGAATTGAAGGGTTTCTCGCCTTTTCATATGGTGCACAAATTAGGATCACAAAAATAGCTGGATTCAGAGCATCATCTAAACTAAAACCAACAAAGAATGAAGCGGTATTGTTCAGAAAGAATGAGCAACAAGTATAGCTTGCCTGCACCTTGCTTTGGCCTGAGCAAGGCGCTGAGTCAAGGTCTCGTCTTTGACAGCCGCCTTGACCATAGCCAAATCCATCTCCATCAATTTCAAGACCCTAAACAGCTCTGTAACCATTCTGTCCTCCACTTTGCCGTCGTCGAGCAAGATCTCCGCCTCCTCTCTGGCCCTCTCCGCTACAATCTCTCCCACTTTGGCAAGCAACTCCGTGGACCCAAATTCCCTCTCCATTAGCTCTTCAAGCTTCTCAAGAAAGTCCATTATCATCCACCCGATGGGCTTCTCCAAATTGATCTCTTTGGTCCTCTTCCACCCAATTTCGAAGTTGGGTGGGTCCGGCTTGACGATGTCTTTTGAGGGTCTTCTTTGGCGGAGTATTTCGGATCGTCTTCGCTTCTCGATTGGGAAGGTCTCTGGTTGGTTTAGGGCGCCGAAGTCGGGATTTGGGGATGGGAAATTGGGGTCGGATTCGGAGGATTGTGAGGTGCATTTGAGTGAGAGGTGGCGTTTGGGTGTGATTTGTAATGGGTTTGTGAAAGTGGGCTGAGATTGAGGAAGAAGAAGGGGGTTTGGGGCAGAGAGGAGGTGGAGATGTAAACAAGCCATGGTGTAATGAAGCAGAGCCAGAGAGGGAAACAGAGTGGATAAGCTTATTTGTTTGTGCGCGGATAGTTTTTTTGTACATAAGCTTACTTGAGTTCCTTAACCTTATTTGAAGGTCTTACATGAATTCACTTCATCAAATTAAATAAATTAGTAGTTAACTACTGGTTCCAAAATGGAACAAATTATTTAAACAAATTGTTCCTTACAAAATTAATGGTACTTAAAGATAGAAGATGTAATTTCATGGACTTCTGACTCAGCTGCAATTCCGAACAACTCATGAAAAATCTACTTGTCTAGAATAATTATATTCATTGGCACAACTTATTTTACATTTTATAAGAGTACAACTCTAGATCTATAGTGAAATGACTTATAGTTAAAAAATGAAAATCAGTTAATTAAGAAGTTTAATTAATTAATTTTGTATCATTCCATCTCATAATTTGTAAGTGTATAAGGTCTCATTGCTAGCTCACACTAACACTAAAATGTTCGATTTAGTTAAAAGAAAATTTGGAATGTTCAAATTCATATTTAATATTTTAATATATTAATATAAAAAAAGAAATATATATTTAATTTTAAACGTTTAGGTGTTTGTAAGAAATAATGAATGAAGTAGGGATTTTACATTTTGCTCCCTCCATTTGTCAATAAAAAAATATGGCCATCGGCAATCCCAAAAAGTAAACTAGATATATTTTATTTATGATATTATCTACTTTCTTTTTAATTTTTTTAAAATAATTCATACCAACAAAGATGGTATCTTTTACTTATGTATTCATGATTTTCTTCTTAATTAGTCAATTTGAGATTTCAACAATCCTCAACATCATCATCAAATAAGAAGTCGAACAACATATTGAATTCTCAATCTTTGACGTTGGACCAATTCCCGGTTTGTAAGACTCTTATAGCGACCCCTAACAAAAATTAACATTTCCACTTTTGCCACCGTACCTTGTCTAAACTCAAGTTGTCACCAAAGTTTTGATGCATATCTTTTATAATACCTTTTGGTTGATAAGTTCGACCAACCTCTTTAAACTTGAAGTTTGGTGTTACTTGATTTAGATGATCAAACACCAAACTTCTAGTTTGTACATGGTCACGATTCAACATTTCAGGCTTGCATGTATGAATGTTAGATCTCATTCAAATTTATACTGTTTCATAAACCCAATCTAAAAACTCATGCTGATGATGCATGTTTTGGATGATTTTGAACATGACAAATTATCTCGTTCATGATCAATGAATAGACAAATTTTGCCTACAATATTTAGTAAGAAAATTTAACAGGACATGAGAATCAAACGTAGGACCAAAGTTTGTACCCAAAACAAACGTCGAAGGAATTAAATTTACAATTGGTCATTCTACTAATGGAAAATACAATGTTACACAATTGAATTCTATTAGGGAAGCCAAAATTATTAAGGCACACATCGACAACTAAGACACCAATCAAATGAAGCAACGAACTTTCTACATCAAGGAGCATCATATATCTTTCATAGCAAAATCATGTACAATAGTCCTCACTTTTAAGTGAAGAATCCAAGTCTACAAAAATGAAATGATATCATTTCTTCCGAGCTATATTACATGCACTCAACTTGAATTCCTATACATATCTATATATGTATATATACTGGAGAAAGAATGGTGAGCTATATGATTGGGAAATTACCTCTTTTTATCTTCAAATACACAATTCTTGAATTACCCTGTGAGTTGCAGGGGAAACGAGCATGGAAACTGCAGGTTCCACACAGACCGTGAGTAAATATTGGTCACTTCACGGTAGCTGAGTCAAGGGAACCTCCAATTGCATAAAGCCATGGGAAAGCGAGACAACAGCAGATTCAAATCAGATTTGATTCCGCAATCTTGTCAGTAAAGTCTGCATGCTATCAAGTTTCTCGTAGAGTTGTTTAATAGTTGCAACATGTAATGCCGAACCTGAACTACTGAGTTCAGTCATGAGAGAAGTGCATTTAGATTGGGAATCAAGAACAGCCTGCTCCAGGGATGTCACTGTTGATTCTGCGGTTGGTCTTGGGCTTGCCCCAATCAAATATGCTGAAGGAGAGATTCCCAAACTGGCCGCACTACTTCCCCTGCTGCTAAGCTTTTCTGGAACGAAGATCTTGTCAATGCTCTCACTTCCTGAAATTATGCATCAACCAGTAAATATTTGTTGCTGTTTAAGTGACCTAGAATGAGTAGTTCATCATGTGCACAAAAAACCCGATTGGAGTGTAAATTCCAGTATTGAAATTTGAAACGTGACTAATTGTGTCAACTTAGTGGATACTCTCTTCATAAGGTAAAAAACAAATGAAACGAAAGGAGGCCCAGAGAATTAGTTGATCGTAAGGTTAATAGTCTTGTATCGCAACAGAAGCAGAGAACTTTTCAAGAACCTAGTAATCATGGCGTTGAGATACATCACTTAGCAAACTGACATACCAAGGTTGTTCAGCTGATCTAAGGTGGCTTGACCAATAGAACCCTCCAGCTTTAGTAGCTTAAGAATTCCAGCAGCAATTCGACCCATTGAATCAACTTCCGACTTGAATAGTAAGGCAATATGTTGTAGCTCATTCTTTGTAACAACGGCCTCAATCTATCATGGAATAACATGTGTGAAATGGGTTCCTAAGTAAAACAGATGTGTTTGAACACAAAGAAAATTGATTGTCAAATACCGGATGCCTGACAGAAAACTTCAAGTTTTCCATAATCCAGTTGGCCATCTCAACGTCAACATCATCCTCAGACACCACTATGCGAGCTTCAAGATTTATCCCTCCGAGTGGCTCGACCATTTCATTAACCCCATTGAGGAGAGAAACATTATGGTGGGTGTTCTTTTGAACCTGGGGCTTCAATGTTTGCAGGCCTTCTACGCTGACCTAAATTTGACTCAAATATTTCAAGCTCATGCATATGGTATGTGACTTAAACAAAAGCGTAGAGAAAGTCCGAAAGAGAATGGTTCAATAAAATCAGAAGCACGGGGAAAAAACTGCAAGTTGCTAATTAGTTAGTATAAATTAATTTATGTAATTTCAATTATTCTGTTCGGTGGGGGGTCGTTTGCTTACTGTCACCAACTCCACGGGATATTGTTGAGCTCCACATGATTTTCCTTTGCCATTAAGTAGATCCTTTGGTCTACTCTGCGCTTTTACTCGGAAGATCTGGAAAGAAGTGTGCCAACACCTCTCTTCTCTGCCAACATTGTTAGGATCATAAAGCCACGATCTTTCTGTCATTTCCTCTGCGCCTTCAAGTGCAAATAACCAATTTTTAAGAACTATGGAAACGTCCACATCATCTGCCTTTCTTAATTGCAATAGAGGACCTTCTTTCCCATCTCCTGAAAATCCACACAGAAAATTGGAACTTGTAGATTGTAAAAATTTTGTTTCAAAATAATTTAAGGGAGACATATACCAAAGAAAACTTCTGTGACGAGAACAGAAGATAACATGCATCCTTAAAGTCAAAGATTAAAATTGGTGTGCATGAAAAATGTAATTCTAAAACAGCCAACATATTTCAAGTTTTGTACCTTGTAAACTGTCAGCAAGAAGAGGTGAAGTTTTAAAAAGTTTAGCAAGTGGCCCGGCCCGTAAATTCTCCAGTCCTTTCATCAGACCCTTCCCAGGACCCCCATCAGGACCAAGAATTCCAAATCGATGCAGCAAGGCTTCAGCGTAGTTCATTCCTCCACTTAGGCGCACCCCAGCAATACAAGCTGACACATTCAAACTATGACACTCCATGTCCCGCTCATTTAAGGGAATCACATGCACGATGCTAACATCGAGAAACGAATTTGTAAGTCTATCCCTTTTGTTATCTACCCAAAGGATTGCTCTTAGTTGAGATAATCTATTCCCATTCATAAGAGAACCATTTTCAATTGAAGTGGAAACGGTTCCATTGCCATATGCAATATTTCCTTCGGTGTCTACACAATCCACTTCAACATTATCCCATCGTACTGTGGATGAAATAGCAACAGCACCACCAAGCATTCTGTGAGAAACTTTGATGAACAAATCGTTGCCAATAAATTGAACAAGTGGCAATTCCTCAACAATTGTGGAAGAAGACTCCAGAAATCTAAGTTGAAGGTTCCTGACCAATAAACTGACAGCAGTATCACTTGGTACCTTATCCACAAGCTTTTCAACCAGCAAGTTACTCATACTTTCTTTTGGTCGATTTTTCTTTCCAGCAAGGGCAATCTTTTCAGTAACTTTTCCAAAGTATGCATAAAGATCTAGAACGAAAAATAACTGATCAACTGAAGTGTTTGATAGACACTGTTGACAGGAAACCCCAACTCTCACAACACCCCCAGGAGGAGGAACAGCTGTTAATGCTCTTCCATCTGCAGTTGCCATAGCTACTTCAATGGAAACGTCTATCAGCTCCACACATCTCAACAAGGCTAAAATAGCATCAGAACTCTTAGATCCAGTCACTTTGTTGTATGTTTCTAACGATAAACTAATCTGAGACACGCTAGTGGCCCATTTCTTCTGGCTAGCATCAACCGGTTGACCTTCCCAAAAACAGAAGCAAGCAGGGTCCTTATCCAAATTCAGTAGTCTAAGATTCAGAGAAGGTGAGTCAGAAAATTGCATGCTCTTAATATGAAGCCGAGCTCCATCAAAAGCGCTTTGAGAGATACCATCCCAGCTGCTATGATAATCAGTAGACTTGGCTATGTCTAGTGGAACAGTAACATCTAACTCCTTGAGAGAAAGTATCATAGAACTAATGGAGAAATCCGGTAAAACAGAACCAGGGTTCACAACTATTCCATCAGCTAGGAAAGATGATATTCTCAAACAAGATTTTTCCTGAAGATGAATCTGGAAAAGAAGTACAAAAATAGAAAAGAAGCTTAGAGAAATTATGGTTTCAAATATGTTTAAGTAACTAAAATGGTCTTTTTTTTAGAATATTTTACATACTGTGAGAGGTTGGCAGTGGATGACTGTCTGGGTAGCAAAAGATGGGGGGACTGGAGAAGGTTTGACCTGCACAGAGTGGAGGCACAATAAAGGAACATTTCCACTTAATCCCCACTGCTTGTCCTTCAAAGGATATATTGGTGGGCAAAAGTTCTTAGCTGTCCAGCAAAAAAAGTCATCATCATCAGCATTAGACAAGATTCATTTCAAATCTCAAATCGTAAATGCACATTATACAGCTACAGAACCAAGAATGATTTCTTGAAATTATACAAAAGGTCAGTCAGAAATTACCAAATACTGGGACATGTAAAAAGTCATCTGTAACAGCCCGCATTGCTGGTTGTACTAATGTGCATGGAGGGCGCGAAAAAGTATCCCTAGAAAAGTACACATCCAAAAAGAAGAATCAACTGCATACATATACACAAGATCAAATCGAGGTCAAATAGCACATACTAGTAACTCTCAACACCCAACACTATCATTGAGTCAAATTAATATATACAACTAGCTACAATTGTGTTCAATATAATGTTGTCAAGAATATAAAAATATTTGGTTCTTTTCCCTCCACCGATCTTGGTCTTCCCTTGGGTCATAATCCGAGAATTCTTCTGTTTTGGGACCCATGGTGAGTATAATGCATAAAAGGCTTGCATCTTGGAAGAGAAGTTTCTTCTCTAAAGGCGGAAGGTACCTTATCCATTCAGTCTTGAGTGGAATTCCCAATTACTTTTTCTTTTACTTTTTTTCCCCTCTTTAGGGCTCCTTCTGTTGTGGGAAAGCCAATGAACCTGAGGGTTTAGAAATGGGGAATTTAAAAGCTCGAAACAAAGCCCTCCTGGCAAAATGATTGTGCATTTTCCCCTAGAGTCGATTACCCTATGGTATAGGATTATAGCAAAAAAGTACAATTCTCATCCGTCTAAGAGGACGTCGGGTGGGATCAAAGGCACTTTACAAGAACCTTTAGAAAGAAATATCCAATGAGTTCACTTCTTTCTCACACCTGGTCAATTTTTCTGTGGGTGATGGGAAGGAAAAGTATTTTTGGGTGGACAAGTTGGATGGGGGATAAGACCCATCTGCGATACACTTCCTCGTTTATACCATCTGAGTTCTATGAAAAATGCTTGGTGGCTTTTTCATTCAGGGAGCTCTCACTCTTTATCACTTGGGTCCGTCGCCATTTGTCTGATAAGGAATCAACGGATGTCCTTGATCTCTTATATTTGATTGAGGAGGTTGAGTTTAGACCGTGGAGTAGGGACTCACGTCTTTGGAGCTCTGACCCCACTAGGGGCTTTACTTGTAGCTCTTTCTTTCATTGTTTGTTGAACTCTTCTCCATCGACTGAATTAGTTTTCTCCTTTCTTTCTCTGGAAGGTGAAGATTCCAAAAAAAAATGTGAAGTTCTTTATCTAGCAAAATATCCATGGAAGAGCTAATACTATTGATAGGCTCTTGAGGAAGTTGCCTTCATTTGGGTAGTTTTGCTAGCATCATTGACAACAACTTTTTGTAATTATATGTTACGTCTTATTTTACTTTAGTGGATTCTCTTCCTTTAGTGTGACCTTTTTGTGTGTTTTTTAATGCAGGTATTCTTTCGTTTATTTCTAAATAGAAGTTCGATTCTTTATCCAAAAAAATAAAAATAATAAAATTGATTGAAAACTCAAACCTACCTCATAAAAAGTCCACCAATCATGACCTTAGTCAAGTTATTGTCATTTTGTCCATCACTAACGCTAGCCTGCAATAAAAGAGCAGCCACATTGAGGTATGATAAAGAGAGAGAACTATAGATGAAGTAATTCATCCTAATGTGCAATTTAGAGGTTCATAAGATCATTGAAAACTGGACTAATTCATGACCCTACAATGGTGTGGTGGTGGTGACGTTCAAAGAAGAAAATCGTTAATTCACAACAGGACTTTTAAGGTCTTCTACCAAAGGATAGAATTTTTCCAATAATTTGTAATTGGTTAAAGCCAATAGACCAAACAAAGTAGGAAAATAATACAACAGAATGACATATAACAAACATTACTTTTTTTCTAGAGACGAAAGTTTTATTGACAAATGGGTTGAAAAATGCCTAGTAATAGACCGGGCTAAATGTTGTTTTTATTATTTTCTCATCAGATTTTTTTGGTAGACATGTCTCAGTGTCCCCATGCGTCCAAACGTAGACGTGTCCCATGAGTGTCTTCAATGTGTCTAAAATTAAAAATCATAAAAGTAACGTAGGACATTTTTTGTCACTCGTCAAACACAACTATGAAACATGTTCAAACATATGTCCCACACGTGACCATGCTTCCTAGCTGCCACCAAGCCAAAAGAGTTAGAAAGACAATTCTTTGATACAATTCAATTAAAAGCAGCAAATGTATGGAGCATTACCCGAGAAAAAAACAGTGACTGCATCAAAAATTCAAGCCGGAATTCTGCAAGTAAAGTAATAAGTTATAAGAAATTGAAATGGAAAAAAATATATATAAATGGCAAGTAAAATGTCATCAGTGCTCCGACTAAACAATTATGAACTTAAAAGGTATAACGTTCTGAAACTAGTCAACAAGTTGAATATCAACATGCCAAATCAACCAAGCTATGATAAAATTCAATCATTTACCTCAAATAACCAATCATTTTTCCTTTTTCCTCTTTTTCCAGGATGAAAGATGTTTCTGGACTTTTTTCACTACAGGATCCCAAAAGGATATACTAGCCCCTAGCGGTAGGGATACTTAAAATATTCCGACATACCGAGTCAACCGACTAAAACCAGCCAAATTGACTTTGGTTGGCCGGTATACGTGTTTCTTCAGTTTGGCCGGTTTTGCATATAGCAAAAATGACCTCTCAGTCAGTTGACGGGTCCAAAAAGGGCTCAAATTGACCAAATATATTAAAAGAAGTTGTATAAGTATGAGTTGACGCGCACTACTGCTGCAGCAGCTCCTTGGAAAGACCAGTTTGTAATTATTAAAAAAAATAGTTAATTTTTCTTTTTTATTTTGCCTTTTTCCGTTTCTCTCATCTCCTCCTCCTCCCTTTCTCCCTTCCCTCCTCTTTCTTCTTTTCTTCTCCTTTTTTTTCTTTCTACTCTTCTTCTTTATATATATAAAAGAGATAAAGGCATACAAGAAAGGCCAAAAAAGCCCAATCGTTTAAGAAGGTTGTAATTACAAAAGAATTTACGACGGTTTGAAACCCACCAAAAAACAGCATCGCAAAAGTAATCAAAAAGTAAAATTTTATCTTAAAAAGTCCTTTAGTTTCTCTCTCCAGATGTTCCAAAGAAACCCTCTGGCTGCACAACTCCCAATAATCTTGGCTTTTCCTTCAAGATGCCATCCACCTAAAGCTTCAGTCGTTGACTCATCTATTCTAATTGGAAAAAAAAAGTTTGGATGCCAATTTCATTCAACACTGACATCCAACCCTTATAGGACATAAGACAACGCAAGAGAAAAATGATCTAAGTTCTCATCCTCTTTGTAGCAGTAAACAACACAAACCGATGGAGACAAGTTCCACCGAGGGAACTTTTTTTGCAATTTATCCATTGTATTAAGACTTCAGTAAGCTAATCACCAAAATAACAACTTCACCTTTCTAGGAATCGAATGCTTCCAGATCAAGTCAATTAGGGGCGAACAAACTCCTCTATGGGAATGATTAAGCTTCATAAAGGCCAATTTGGAGGTAAAGCCTCCCAAATCTTCGAGGTTCGACCTCATTTTATCCTTATCACTGTCCAGGATAACCCCATTAAGTTTATCAATTAAGGATATCCAACTGCCCAACTTCCAATCATGTTGTCTCCACTTATCTAAATAAACGTGATATCTGTTCAACAACGGCTCCCAAAAGTTGATAGCTTGAGGATTGCCACCTAATGGGAATTCCAAGTAGGAAATAGGAAGATTTTTTACCATACACCCAATCCTCTTGGCCTAGTCCACCACTGTCTCGCTGCTCACATTGATGCCAACAGTAGCTGTTTCCCCCAAATTTAAACCTGAGCCTTGCAAAAAGATATTCAACCAAGATCACCACGTCTTCAAGTTCGCATCCCCATCACAAAAAAATTAATGTATTGTCAACGTATTGCAGGTAAGTTACATGCATCTCATCTCTGCCCACCACAAAATCCTTCAGCATACTTCTTTCAGAACAGTAGTGAATCAATCTACTAATGGTGTTGGTGAAGAGAAATGAGAGAGGGGATCTCCCTGTCTCTTTAAAGAAAACTCACTCCATTAGCACACCATTAGCACAAGTGAAGGTGAAGTTCTTCCTTTGGGAAATAGAGCATAAAGTCATTAGCAAAAGTAAAAATCTTCAAAAAAGGTCTTACATCACTCTTTCTCCAAATTGGTGTCCATTATGCAAAAAAGAAAACGAATCATAAAGCCACTTGTTTATGCAATGCACATACGCTCAGAATTTCTGGACAACGTCTCAATATATTCGGATGCCATTTCACATTTACTAGGGAGGTGAAGGATCTTTTGGATATGGCCTTAACGTACCACCCTTTCAAGAAGGTAAAAGCCTACTATAAAAAAACCTCATCATGGCTTTCTTTTAGAATTTGTGGAAAGAAAGAAATCATAGAATATTTACAGAAAAGACACAAACCTACACAAAAATTTTCGACAAAATTGTTTACCAAGCTATATCTTGGTGTAAACTGTCAAATATTTTTACTTCCTATACTTATACCTCCCTCATTGTAAATTGGGAAGAACTATTTGTAAATACCATGGATAATACATCCCTTTTGTAAATTTCAATCATCAATGAAATTGTCTCTTATAAAAAATAAAAATAAAAATAAAATAAAAAAATAAAAAACTCACTCCAAGACTTCAAGTTCTCTGTAAGAGCCTTGATCTTCCTTAAAAAGTGAAACCATCCCATTTCCCTTCAACTCTAGAGGACCACAAAGAAGGAAAGGAAGTTTTGTAGGAGGAATGAGATAGCCCCATATTCTTAAATCTAAAAGAACAGGGCCCCTAGGTAAACTTATCAGCCTTGAGACAACGAGGCCAGTGATCTGATGTAATCCTAGGCCCCATAGACCGCATCTAAATTGAAAATGTCTCCAATCATCCCCTTAGTGAAGAGAAATCTATCCAGCCAACCATAAACCACACTATCTCATTAAACAAAGTAAACCTATCATTCACTAAAGTGGGATCATGAGATCACAATCCCAGATAATACTACTAAAACACCTCAAAGATCCAGTTAGTCACCCATCCGACCACTTTTTTGACAAGTACCTAGTTACATTGAAATCACCCGCCAAACACCAGAAATCACCACAAACTCCAAAAAGGCTACGTAGCTCCTCCCATAAGGCTTTCCTACCTTTGGAAGAAGGAAGCCATAGACTCTCGAGAACTCAAACGCCAAAGATACAAAGAAAACACCTTTCAGAGTGTTCAAAACCTTCAATGAGCTCCCCTCCCACATCACCAAAATGCCCCCGGAAGCCCTGATAGACTCTGGACCCACCCACTTCACACAACGACCACCCCAAAAACTCTTAACAAACTTCCTACAATATTTATCGTTTTTAGCCTCAACAAAAATAACCGGGATCTGATTGGTCCCATAATAGTGGCTCCTTCAACAACCTCCTCTTCTCCTCACCCCCAACTCCTCAAATTCCAAGATAAGATCTTCATTGATGACCTCTACTCCCCCAACTTCCCCCTTAGCCCTTTTTACCTCATAAGTAATCGTGTACTTTAGATTTTTAACTCACGTTTTCTCTTTAATCACCATCCCCTCACTATTAGTATTTTCATTTCCCTTGGTTGTAAAGGGATCTCTCAGCTCAATAGGCATGATATGAGGCCCAATACTTAGTAGCAGAGACTCTAACCATACCGCTCTCTAATAACCTTTCTTGGAAAGAACTACCTTGGGTCAAAACTCAACTCGTAATTACCTAGAACACTTGTCATAAAACTTATGTAACACATATCTTTCTATCAGCTGTCCACTGGCCTCTCAATTTTGGCAAACTTGGCAGGCTTGATTCAATTGGTTCATTGTTTTTCCTAACACAACAAATGTCTACTTTTTTTTTCCTTTACTTTTGGAGCTGTAGCTAAAACTTTGTGGCTTAACCTCACTTTTTTTTTGGGGGGGGGGGGGGGGGGGGGGGGGGGGGGGGGGGGGGGGGGGGGGGGGGGGGGGGGGGGGGGGGGGGGGGGGGGGGGGGGCCTTTTGGTTAGAGAAAAACAACAAACTTTTTTAGTTTCTTTAGGAAAAAGAAAGATCCTTATCTATTTTGTAGAATATTTTTTTAATGAGAAACCATACTTTATGAAAGAATAGGCATACAAATAAAAAAACCCTCCAAAAAGAAGCTAAACTAAAATAGAAAAGGGATCCAATCAAGCAAAATGAAAACTTACGTGGATTTACAAAAATTCTTATACAACAATGCCAAGAGGGAGAGATGGAGCCTACAAGGGACCAAACCTCCCCACAAGACCTTATAAAAAAAAGACTTTCCAATAAGACCTCTCAACCCCACTAAAAACTCTATTGTTCTTCTCACCCCAAAGGCATCATAAAATAGTGCAATTGCCAGCAAGCTACAGAAAACAACCCTTGTTACGAAAGTGTGAGTGAAGCAAAAACTCCTCTAGCATGAACCTACAGTCTTTAGGCTGGACCAAGCTAGGACTGAAGGACTGAAAAAATAAATGATTCCAAACTGACCAAGCAAAATCACAAGTCCGCAAATAATGATTAAGGTCCTCAGCTGCTTCCCTATAAAGAACACAACATTTTGGCCCTATCAAGCAAGCGATCTACTTAATATCCAATCTAAGGTATTAACTCTGCCTTCATGAAGAATCCTATTGTTTTGTGGTTTGTATTTGTCCAAATTGTTCAAACCTTTTGATAATTACAACCTCTTAAACTCCTTGTGCTATTTGGAACTTTTTAAACTTCTTTAGCTTGGATTGAGCTTTTGACCCCTATTCTACATATTCATCCATTCATCAAACGTACTTTCATATCAAGAAAGAGAATAAATCTTGAACATACTAAAGGGTTGAGTTAAGCTTTCAAAACTCAGATGGGCTTCTAGCTACTAACGTTCAAAACATGGACACTATTGAATTGGTTCAGCTCTAACCCAACGGACTTAGTCCTTTTAATACTTAGGATACAATCCTAACTACACAGGCACATATTATTGACGATCATTGTTTTTAAGGAAAAAGGCACGAACCAGGGTCTTTTACACAGAGAAATATATGGTCTGCAGTAATAGAAACTAAAGAACGTCCTGCTGCTTCTGTTGAACGCTGCCAATGAAAACAAGAAAGAGAGAGATGTGTGAGACTTTCCCATATCATATTCAAAAGTACAATTCAAAGAGTAGAGTAAATGATAACCTGTTGAGCCTTCATATCCACATCTCCTCTATTTAGACAAACATACAACCCCGTCAAAAAACGAAGGAAGGCACGAAGTCCTGTTGATGCCATAGAAAAATCCCATCAGCATGATAGATCACCATCATACAACACCTTGTTCACATTCTGATCAACTGAGCTAAGAGCCAAATGATTTAAAAACCTGGTTCACTTAAGGCTGGGCATACAGCTTCTGTAATATGTAAATTCACCTCGAGACCAAGTGGACTGTTTAGTTCGGTCCTTTGCAATGTTATCTACTCATGTTTACAAAACAAAGTGTATCAGGAATGCAAAACCATCCTAATTATAGAAGCTGCTCTCTAAGATTGCACCATAAATACAAGTTCATCAAGAATCAAACTGAAACATCAGATTTGTATTACATTAGCTTCACCAGATATTCCTTCAATAAATCGCTCTCCACCAAAGAAAACACGCTTAGCACCATCATCATCCCTACTAACTGCTCCCTCTCGAGCACGAGCGAAAGTAGCATCAGCAAACATATCCGGATGAGGCAGAAGATCAATTGACAAAGATTCCCATTCAAGTTTCTAGTATCAGGAAGAATTTAGCATTATAAGTCACTGAACATAACATCATTTCATGTTAGGTTGAAATTTGAAGCATGCACAGAGGAGCCAGGCCAGTACTTAAACACACGTTCTCTACGAATGATGAACCAATGTTTTTGAAGGTGTTTGAGGCTCACTCCTTCAGGATCACCTTAGAGTGAATTTTTAGTTTGTAGCCTTAGTTTTACGGCTTCTTGGGATCATAAGAAGCTAACATCTCTTATGGAAGAGGCATTTCCATAAGAACACATTTACGCTTTGAGTTTATGACTTGAAATGACTAGAAGAATGTAACAATTTATCATATTTTTAAAAAATATTAGAATTCACTCAGCTGTTTAATGCCAATACATACAAAGTTAAAAATTTAGCCCATCAACAATTTACTACGAAGGTTTACAAAAATTTGAAGACAAACTAAAAAGAAAGTAGATTCTAGTGTTAATAACGATGATGTTGGGAATGGTGAACGTAGTTTTAATGATACGTAGCCTATACATGATTTTCTTCTATGCATTTCTTCTTTTCTTTTCTTTTTTCTTCTTTTCTTTTTCTTTTTTTTTTTTTTTTTTTTTTTTTTTTTTGGGTAAGAAACCACACATTCATTAGGATAAATGAAAGAATATATACAAACAAAAGCCTCACCAATACATTTTTTATCTAAGCTTAGGTCACATCTGATAGTTCCTCAAGCCTTACTCTTTGCCTCCTCCAAAAAAGTTAAGGCCACTTTTACACTTTCATAACATTGTTATAATCTAATAAATGTAATTACAGAAAAAGAAAAGAGGAAAAGTGTACACCAAAATAAGTTAAAATTGTCATTATTCTAATTTTTCTATGGTAAGCTAAAGACATTCTTTGTGAGCTTCAGTGGTTTCCAAAGTTCTCCTACTTTTGTACCTTTTCATACATTCAATGAAAATATAGTTTCTTGCTCAGAATAATATAACCTAAAATCCAAAGAAACCCAAGCATAGAAGCTAGAATTACCTTGAAAACATATATAAATTTCTTATTTGCAGAGAAATCACGGGCTTCCTTAAGATTGACCACCTATGATGGAAAATTTGTTAGAAAATATATATTGTCACTAAAAATATCAGCCACACCGATCTAAAAATCCACCTGCCAATTTTCATTTGTGGTATACAGCAAAAGGTTGCGTATAGTGATAGATGCCAAAGGTGAAGCCCTACAAAGAAGGGGGGAAGCAAAAAAGGAAATAACATGAGAGCTAAGTACTAACACAATATTTAACAGATTTAAACCTAAAAATCATAACTGAAAGCTTTGTAGGACTATATAACTAGATGTGGGCTTTTACTTAGTTGCATGACACAAGCAGTAGGTAGGCACAATATTTTGTGGCTAGTGTATGTCATCATTTTTCCGATTATCTTTCTTATAGGTAAGGCCATGTAAGAGAATTAGATACTGAAAGATGTGTGGATAAATAAGCTGACAGTCTACCAATCTTCCATCCGCTGCCAATAGTCACATGCAGACCATAACCTCATCTCTTTAAACTGGAATCTTTACAACTCAAGGATATAGTTGTACAACCTAGTAGAAAAGATACTGTTCTAGTAAGGTCACTGACCTCAACTCTTTAAACTGCAATCTGGAACTCGGATGTTGATAACCAAAGACCAGATCCTTAAAAATAGGATTACATATTCTGACCCTCGAACCTAAAAATTTAAGTCTTTCTTTGTGCCTTTATTAAAAAAATTCTCCGGTCCTTCAAGGTTATTTTAGTTGTATGTTGGGAGATTTTGAAAGAAAGTATACGAACTTCCTTTTATTTCTCTTTGAGCATGCTGGGACTAAACTTGGGTGTGGGATGGGGTTCAGTTTTATGTATCCAGTTCTCTTTCTCTCTTCTCTCTCTATCTCTAAGGAATATTTCCGTCCTGATTCATTCATACAGATGTTAGCAAGAGTTACACAAAAATTATGGTTTAAATACTATTGCTACTTCAATGATCCTTTATAAATAAAAATAAAAAAAGAAAGTAAAACACTCCTCTTTTTACTTGTACATATTTTTCCACAATGATATATTCTTGTATCAGAGAATAAAATAAGAATTAAGAAGTTAAAATACAATATTCTTCTCACTGAAATCATAAGTCACGGATTGAACTATAGCTAACAAATTAATTGACTGGGTGCTCATCTTTCACACTGTATTCGCATATGCTGAATGGAAACCATACATGCAAAAGTTCACATGCATACAACTATCGTACAAGTAACAAAATAGGGGGTGGGGGGAGGAGGAGAGAGAAACAGGGAATGAAGAATAATAAAAATCAGGAAATAAGCAAGATTCACCAAGTTGCTCCTCCTTGATGTCGCGATCCACCACCAGTTTCAAGTAGCAAATTGACAGTGCGAACCTCTACTGTCATTCCATCTGCAATCTATTACATACGAAAAGCTCAACAATCTAAAAATATATATGAATGTGGAATGTAAATGAAATATAAGTGCCAAAGAGGGGGGTGAGGGCGTGAATTATTGGCATCAAAACTAAAAATTTACAACATCTAACATCCTTTCATGTTGCTGCTTCCCCAATAGATATGGAGATACCATATAATTGTAGAAGCTAAAATCGGAGGAAGCTAAATGGTAATACAGATGCCCAAAGAAACTTAATATTCTTTTGTGGATCATGGTCAATGCTAGTCTTAACACTTCTGGAGTTTTACGAAGGAAACTCCCTTTCAATTTTCTTATGCCATCGGTTTGTTCTCTTTGCTGATTGGATGGGAACACTCTTGAACACGTCTTTTTTGATGCCATCTATTCTCGAGCTTGTCGGCGAGTTATTTTCTTTATTTAATCTTCAGTGGGTTCTTTCTAACATTTTCAAATGTTCGTCATTTTCTTTTTGGTCCCTCTTTGATTCCAAATGCAAATGTTTAATGGACAAGCAATTAAAAGCCTTATATCAGAATTGTGGTTGGAAAGGAATCAAAGGATCTTCTAAGACAAGCATCTCTTTTGGCTTTATCGTTTTCAATCAGCTCGTTTGAAAGCCTCGCCTTGAAGTTCTCTATCAAAGTCTTTGGACGGATTTTCTATACAAGATATTTCTCTAAATTGGAATGCTTTGTTTTTGTTTTTCCCTGGTTGCTCTTTCTAGTTTAGGTTATATCTTATTACTTTTATTGCTTTTTGTTTCATTACCTGATGGAGTTTGTATCTTTTGAGTATTAGTCTCTTTTTATTTCTTCAATGAGACGTTTCGTTTCTTGTTTCAAAAAGGAAAAAGTAAAATCAGAGGAAGAAGAAAAACTTAAGAAATCGGCTAACAGGAAAAAGAAACAGTCCATCATTGATTTATAAATAAAAAACCAAAGGCCCAATACTGATCAGTTTTCAAGAGATTGCATGTCATGGGGTGAAATTTTCCAAATCTAGAATGAAATTATGCACATCCCACAAATTTCGTGAAATGAGAATGTATCGGTCAAACCATTCATTGTTAGAGAACTGTTAAATAGATTTAAGATAACTTAGCACTTTTGAGTTTCAGTGAACCAGAATGATCTCGCAAAAGTGTTTTACCTTATCAGCAAATCCATAACCACCACCCTTCACGGTGCTGGAAGAAGTCTGACTACTGCAAGTTATAAAAGCAAAGGCTCAGTTCTAACTAATTGTGATCAGAGAAGCATCCTTCCAAGGTTGATACATAAAGCTCACAAAATGGTAAGAAGCAAGGAGCAGGGGGAGGGGCAGAGAGACGAATTGAGGCATGTGAATTACCTACTATTGCTTCTACCCACATCTGCATCTGGATTCTCCTCTAAAACTAAATCCAATTTATCTATTTGAACAACGACTGGTTCCACTTGTACATTACTCAGGGATGGTAGCTACATGATCACAAGAAGAAAACTCAATTAGGAAAAGAATCAGAGTACACAAAGCATAGAAAATGCTGCAAAAACCAGCCGAAATTTCATCTTCCTCTCCACTGCTATAAATCCAGGAACCAAAAATAACTGATATGCATCATTATACTATAACTTTATACTTTTACAAAGTTCAACAAGAAAAATAAAAGGCGAAGAATCACATTTCCAATGGATCACAGCCACCAAACAGCAATCACAAATCATCTAGGGGAAGGAAAGGGAAATTCTAAGCAATTCGCTACCCACCGTAATCTCCAACTTGCCAACCCTCGCCGTCGTAACATTTAACGCCGGCGGCAACCCCATACTGGAATGCAAAGCATCGCCATTGATATCTACAAAAATTCAAAAAGAAAAGGGAAAAAAGAAAACGAAACCCGATTACCGCGATTGGTAGAAGTAACCAGTGAAAAGTGAATAGATTAGCATACGAATCAGCGAGCACTGACCCAAATTGGAGAGCTGCACGGACCGGCCCTGCAATTTGAACTGGTCCCGTGAGAAAGATTTTAACCAGTACTTGAGAGTGTACTCGAGGGCTCGGGCCAGAATCGACTCCATGGGGCGGATCACCTAGCAGAACGCACTGGCGGTTCCACGGAGAAGAGAAGTTATAGATCTTGCAGAGATAGAGAGGATTTTAGGGGCTGGGATCAAAGATTGGGATTGGAATGGGTAGAGGCGTCAGGCATTGCCCTGCCGATGCTGCCTTTGGAATCGACCACTGCGAGATGAGCATTTGTGTCTGAAGCATTACTTTCGGCCGGAGGGATCCCGAAAACAGAAACGGGTGGGCTGGGCTGGCGGGCGAGTGCTCTGCACGTGCGCCGGAATGTTCACTCGCACATGCCAAGAATTTGACACGTGTTAGAAGGAATTACATTTTGTTTCTTTTTTTTCATACCCTCCCCGTTTTGGGTTTAACAAAAGTTTGATACCATTTGATGTATTTTAGAATTAAATTTTATTTTATTTTTATAATTAACTAAATTTTTAAAAAAATAATCAAATATTCAACTCTGTATTAAATAATTAATTGAATTTTAAAGTGTACCAAATATTATTTAAAATTTAATGAGATATTAAATAGAAATAAAAAAAAAATGTAAGAGAATAAATTTATAATTTAATTTAATTTCTTTTTCTTTATATGTGAACTAGTTAATTATTAAAGGACGGCAAAACGCATTGGATCTTGAAGGCCAGCACGTCCGTGTCAGCCTAAAGGTCTGTCAGTGTCGTTTCATTTGTTTTTTTTTTTCTTTTTCTTTTTTTTTCTTTTTTCTCTCTCTACTACGATGTGTCGTCTCCTCGTAAATTTGTTAATAGATTTCTTTTTTTCCTTTTTTTCGAATTTGTTTCATATAGATAGGAAAAAATATACTACTAAAAAATATTATTAAATTTTTCAATTTTTTAAAGGTTGGATGTTAATATTTCTTTTAAAATAAGTTTCTATTAGTATTATATATAAAAGGAATTGGTATACATGTAATTTTATATGAAAGTGGGATTAAAGAATATACATTTGGATTTGTTCCCTTATTCAAATTGAAGGAATGTATCCTAACTTCATTTTCGAGGTTATTATTTTAAGAGGTTTATAATAAAATAAATAATATATGAATAGAGTTTCTTTCCTTTGAATTTCTCTTTAATTGTTATAAATAATTTAATATAAATCATTTATATAGAGGCGTATATTATACCATAAATTTATATAGGACTATACCACAAAATATTTAATCTCTTTTTATAAATTGTTTAATTAAAATATTAATATTTCACAAGATAATAATCAATACAACTCCGATCTTAATATTGAATGAGAAATTAACTTATGTTTGTGAGAATTGATCTTTGATTTGCAGGGATAAAAATGTATTTTATGGCCAATTTAATAGGATTTTAAAAACAACATTTTGACTAGAATTAGAAACTCTTTAAAAAAAACTTATCTGTAATGGTTATATCAATGGACATAACTGATGTTAGAGTGTATACAAGTGCAAAGTTAGATTACTCCCTCGAGTTTAGGCATGCACGAACTTGAAAAGGCAATATAACAAGTAGCTTACCATTCTTAAAACAAGTAGTATATTGTTCTAACTAGATATGGTTATGAAGAGGTAGTTTATTGTTATGGCCTGAGCAATATAACACATAGTTATATCATACTATTAGGGGAAAACCTTCTCGTTAGAACCTAATAGACAGACTTGTGTTTGTTACTCGATACTATAGAGAGAACCTTCTGGTTAGAACCCGATACTATTAGGTATATGGCGAATCTTTAATCTATTTATTCCAACTCCTCCAAGGATTGAATCTTCGCTATAAAATCTTTCTAGCATAAATCAAACACAAAACCAAGGCACCCGAGAGTTTCTTGAAAGAAATTCAAAAGGGATTGAAGACAAAACTTTAGAGAGAATTCTCCGCTCTATAGAAAATAAAGTACATACTTTAGCTCAACCCAATTGTCGTGCTTTTAGAAAATCTTAGGCCAAATTAATTAAATTCTATAATTAATCAATTTTAATTATTTTATTTTCATTAATTAACTCTAGATCATTCACCCGTTACACTCTTATGTATTGTAGGACAAGTTATATCCACGAATATAATCATCACAAGAAAGTCGATTCTTCTCAAGTTGTTTGTAATTACATTTGGGTCAAAAGTCCGTTGTAATGACATATTACTCCGTACCAACTATTCTTTAATGAACAATTTGTCTATAACTCAATTGTAAACTAAGTCTCTCTTAGAGAATGAGGGGAGCTCCCATTGGTCAAGTCCTAAAATTAGTATTTAAGAAAACTACTCATCTTATTATATCTGTGGAAATGAGTGGATTCCATCTCAAAGTTATGTTTTCTACTCTCTAATTGGTCAAGTTCTCAAAAGGATAGAATTATTAAATTAGCTACAAAACTACTCTCACCCATGCAAATCATGCAAATCAAAGGATAAGTCTTCATAATCCAGAGTTCATAACTCACTCAAAATTAAGATCGAGTTACGTATGATCATCCTAGGAAATATTAATTTCTCAATAACGAATTTATAACCAAGATTAAATATTTCGTGGTCCAGTTTTATACAAACTCATCATATAGAATACCTTCACTCACATGTATACATAGGAACGATTTTGATCAAATCATTTGTAATAATTACAAAAATAGTCCTATCAATAGTTTTACCGAAACAAGACCCTCAAACTTATCCATATATAGATTTTTTAGGTTATTTTTTAAATATAACTCTCCCATATGTCAATCACAAATTATTCAAAATTAGATTAATAGCTTTTGATTTTTTTATATACCCAATAATCTTAAATTGCAATTAAAATAATCAAAATTATTATTAAAAAATTAAATAATTTTATATTTGAAGTGGGTTCTTTTCTAATCCCAGGTAGTTTTAAAAGAATTGACTATTCACTGTGTTTAAGTTTGGGAATTAAGAGTAAAAACTTGAAAAAATATTAATGAAAATGGGAAAGTTAAAATATTTTTAATGCCAATTTAAAACTAACCAGAATAAATTTTAAAGTAATATAGAAAATTTTGAAAAAATGTTTTTCATTATTAATTTAACTTAAAATATAAATAGTGTTTATATCCCTGCATTTCTTCTTAAGCTCGAGCAGCGGTGTTCCATCGGCTGCGTGTGGAGTGTGTTCAATCGGATTTCCATCTCTCTCACAAATATAATTTAACTTCTTACAATTTCCCCCTTTGGATTTAATTTGCGTCTGCCAATCAAATTTCTCCGCTTACTTCTTGGAACTCGATGGATGGTAAAACTGAAAAATCTAGGGCTGTGACGAAGAATCTATCGCCATGCGATGTTGAAGCTCTCAGGAAATGTTTGCAGGAAAACAATGGCGATCGTGTTAAGTGCGTGTCTCAAATACAGGCCTTCAGGTCTTCTTGCTCCCTAAAGAAACCAAATCCATCTTTACAATCTGGAAGGGACAACTTCGAGGCTAGTGTTTGATTTCTATCGATCTTCTGCTCTAAGCCCCCCACCCGTGTTTTTCATTCGAGTGCAGCGGAGAGTTATTTTTAGAGATTGTAATTGATCTGTTTTTCTGCATAGTTGTGTCTTGGCAATAAAATTCTGAATCTTCTTTGCCAATCCTTCAACTTCAATTCAATTTTTTGAATGTTGTTCTGCGTTATGAATTTGATAGTCCGAATGATTGTTCTGTTCGATCACTGAGATCCCCCTTCTTCATGAAAGTTTATTAAAATGGAAAGTTTGTTGATAGAATTTTGTAGATACCCATTCAAACTGTGGTCAAAGTAGATCAAAAACCTCATTACAAATCAAGGAACAGTATGTATCGTAAATTTGTAGAAACCTTTGCCTTTTACTCTTTCTCTAACCCAATGAAGCGAGTTCAATAATCAGCCTGGTGGTTGAGAAAGAACAACACAATATCGATGATAGGAACAATCCAATTCAGAAGTTTCACTGAGTGATTATCAAAATATGGAATGATCTATATCACTTTTGAAGAGACATTTGATGGAGTAATCACGAGTCTTTGTTTAATTAGGGAAAAATTAAGGGACCTGTGATAGCTTGAATTAACTTAATCTCAAGGCAAACATGCAACAGAAGGAAAAAAAAAAAGAAAAGAAAAGGTTTCTGCATTTTCACTCCAAAAAAGACCAACCAAACCTCCAGAAGAGAGGGGAGAAGTCCTTTTCCATTTAGAAACTATGTTCTTTCAGAGTGCAAACTCTTTGTAGACTACATTTGTAGACTTCATGTGAAGGCAAAGACAAGCCAAACACCAACCCCTCCATCAGCCCTGTTTCACATTTGAAGCTTTTTTTTTCCCCTTCTTCTTTTAAAGAAAGTTTGAAGTTATTTATTATTCTTTCTTTTTCTGTTCCTTCTAAACTTCCCTTCTTGACAATGAAGGAAAACGAAAAGGAACCAGTAAGCAGACATGGCTTCTTATCAGTCCTATGTCCCTTTCTTCTTAACAACCCCCTCTCCCTGCTTTGAATTGCAAAAAAACTTACTGGGAAAACCTGAAACATCTAGCCCAAATACTAAGCAAGGTTAGGTGAGAGATAGCAACCTTAAACACCATCAAAAACAGCATATCTATTCCTTAGATATTGCAATTGAAATTCAGTTCTTCTTTGGGAGATTGTCAAATGAAATAACTGTCTCGAGGAAGAAGAACACTAACCTGACTAGCTTTTCTGGGATTTGGATTTCGCTTTGCTTTGCCATTTGTATTTGTGTTTTTAGCCATACTGCTCTCTTTCTTCTGTTAGAACATAATGCAGCTTCATATCTCACCTAGTTTGAGGCATGTCACAGTTCTACCAGGCCAAGGTGTTAGAGAATACATCAAAGTGAAGGTTGCATCGAGGCGGGTTTCATGTCGAATGCTTATCTATTCACTTCTGTTCTTCACCTTTCTTCTCCGGTTCGTGTTCGTGTTGACAGCAGTTGATACCATTGATGGAGAAAGCAAGTGTTCTACTCTAGGTACATTGCTTATCTTATCACCTTTCTTCTCCAGTTCGTGTTTGTGTTCTGGGATCCATTGTAGATTATTATTAAAATAGATAATCCATTTCCCAATTAAGATAGATTTATTAAAACTTCAATGAAAGATTTTAAGAAATCAAAACAAATCTCATCAGTACAATTTGCTCCTCTTTTCTGGGATGTCTTTCTATTAAAAACTAAGAATAGCCGAACCTTTAGCAGAGAGAGAGACGGAGAGAGAGAGCCCAAAAAGATAAGTTTATCAAGGGAAGCATTAACCTACAAAAGGAATTCATCCATTCAGTTGTATCATGGAGATTTTAACTTTTGTGTCAAATGTAGAATTCATTACAAGCAAACCCAACATCAGCGATTATCCAACAGTGCATATGCTTAGAGATAATCTTTCCATCTTCATTGGGGGGTGTTGGAACAGAGAGAGAAGAAGAAGAAGAAGAAGAAGAAGAAGAAGAAGGCTCCTGAGTCTCTCTATGCTTAGCTTCAGACGTGCAGCCTAAGCATGCTTTAGAAGCTTAAGATAGAAGTTTTTTCCTCTGCACTTTCTCAATGGTCCAAAATTGTCTGTTGTCCCTATCTTTTATACCTTCCGACACCCAACAGCCACACCAACTTTGGAAACTGATTGGAGTAAACCTTATAAAACCCACCACTTAACACCATTAGATTTGCCTTCAATAGCTTTTCCAAGAAACAAAAGGAAAGTAAGGCCTCTAACTAAAGTTACTCAAACTAAACATCCAAATATTAAGACTCCCTTTGATAACCATTTGTTTTTTTCTTTTTATACTTTTTGAAAACTATGTTTGTTTTCTCACCATTATTTTATAATGGTTTTTAACTTTCCTGAAAAAAACATTTGAATTCATGACTAAATTTCAAAAACAAAAACTAGTTTTTTAGGCATTATTCGATAACATTTAATTTTTGAAAATTGAACTTATAAGCATTACTTCTACTTAATTTTTGAAAATAAAGTATGGCAGCTTCTAATAGTCTAAACTTCTTGATCTTATGGAAGGTTGTCTGGGGAAAAAATTAGGCCCAAGGCTTTTGGGGAGAAGATTGGAACCAAACGTAATCTTCAAACCTCTGCTCTGAAGGCTATTTCCAATGTCTATGTAGGTACTGTTAATGAACTTTCTACTAATACTTCATTTGATTTTGGGTCAGGTTCCAGATGTTATGTATCAAATATTGGATAAGCCCATGAGCAAAGATGAACTTCAAGGAAAATTAGACAATATTCCTCAGACTTTAGAAGATTTTATGGCTGAGATCAAGGAAAGCAAACCAGATGCAAAAACTTTTGCTCTTAAACTCAGAGAAATGGTTATTATCGCTCATCTCTTAGTTTATTATTGTTTGTTATCCTTCAACCTCTTGAAACGTACCCTTTACCCAAAAAATCCCAATTATGTTAGCGTTAGGTGTGTGAGGATAATGAATCCAAATACAATTCAAAAGTTCTTAATCCAATCTCAAGGAGTTGTGACAATCATTTAAGGAACAAATCACCACTGCCACAATCATATTGTTTAAAATTCTTCAAAACATCTTAGCTAAGGTATTGATATTTTGCAGGTTTCATTATTATAAAGGTATTAATTTGGAGTTCATGTGTATCTTGCAGGTCAGCCTTATGGAACAAAGAACCAGAACTGCCAAAATTCAAGAATATTTGTACAGGCACGTAGCATCTAGCAGCATACCAAAGCAGCTCCATTGCCTTGCCCTCAGGCTTGCCAATGAGCACTCTACCAATGCAGCTGCTCGCCTCCAGCTTCCTTCAGCAGAACTTGTACCGTCCCTTGTTGACAATTCTTACTTTCACTTTGTCCTCGCCACTGACAATGTGCTTGCTGCATCTGTCGTCGCCAAATCCCTCGTCCGCAACGCTTTACACCCACAGAAAATTATTCTCCATATAATCACAGATAGAAAGACTTACTTCCCTATGCAAGCATGGTTTTCCCTTCACTCTTTATCACCTGCAATTATTGAAGTTAAGGCATTGCATCATTTTGACTGGTTTACAAAGGGTAAAGTCCCAGTTTTGGAAGCAATGGAGAAAGATCAGAAGGTCCGGTCACAATTCAGAGGTGGGTCATCAGCCATTGTCGCAAATGAGACTGAAAAACCTAATATCATTGCATCAAAGTTGCAGGCACTGAGTCCAAAATATAATTCCGTGATGAATCACATTCGTATCCATTTACCAGAGGTAAACAAGTTCTTTCTACGAAACATAATTACTCGGGTTTTTCTGATAGTAGATTTTCTTTTGATTTTTCTTTTAAACTGCCAAGAAAGTATTTTGTTGAAACTCCTTAGAGACCTATCTGGATGTTTTACTATGTGAATGCTCATGGATGACAATTCTCTATGCAGTTGTTCCCAAGTCTCAAGAAGGTGGTGTTCTTGGACGACGACATTGTGATTCAAACTGATCTTTCCCCTTTGTGGGACATCGATATGAATGGGAAGGTTAATGGAGCAGTAGAAACATGTAGAGGAGATGATAAATTCGTAATGTCGAAGCGATTTAAGAGCTATCTGAATTTCTCACATCCTTTAATAGCAGAACATTTTCATCCTAATGAATGTGCATGGGCTTATGGAATGAACATCTTTGATCTTGAGGCCTGGAGAAAGACCAACATAAGCCTCACATATCATCACTGGCTTGAACAGGTAAGGCTCAATTGAATCATGAATCAAATTCCGCTTGCTTATATTATTTAATCTACACTTTCAAACATATTTTGGCTGAATGGAAATTGTTTGCTATGCAGAACGTGAAATCGGACCTAAGTTTATGGCAGCTTGGGACTTTGCCTCCTGGCCTTATAGCATTTCATGGTCACGTTCATATTATCGATCCATTTTGGCATATGCTGGGCCTAGGGTATCAAGAGAATACAAGTTTTGTTGATGCAGAGACTGCTGGAGTCATCCACTTCAATGGACGAGCGAAGCCATGGCTCGAGATAGCCTTTCCACATCTCCGGCCATTGTGGACAAAATATATCAACTTCTCTGATAAATTTATCAAGAGCTGCCATATAAGAGCTGCCATATAAGAGCTTCCTAGGTTGGGAAGAAATTTTCTTGGACTGATGATAAAGAATCACTTGTAAATGCAAAGAAGAAACATACGAGAGTTCTTTGAAACAAGATATGAGATGAAAGCTGCCACTCTTACTGTCGGCTCCTACTTGCTCTTCATCTATTCCTCTATTCCCTTCTTTCAATACTATTTACTTTTTGTTTCCTTATACACATAAAAACCATATATCAGTTCCAAATTTTGTAGATTTAGGCACTTTTGTTATGCTATAAAGATTGAAAATCTACTGCTTTGCATTGCAAGCTGAGAATTACATCGGTGTTCAACCAGTCTTTAAAAAGGTACAGTTCTACTTAAAATACTAATTCCTATAGATACCGCCTTCCATTCTCCTCCTTCCTCTTCAACAAGCACATTCCATAGCTCACCACTCAATACCCCATTTTGAAATCCTTTGAACTTCCAACCCCGTGAGGGAGTGAAACACCTCAAAGAAACCCAACAAATTGAGTCTCCTCCTCAAATGCCCAGCTGGGGTTGAAAATCAGCACTGGCTTAGGATAAAAACCATCTGTAACGCCGTTTACGGTTTGAATTTGAGAAGATTCTGGACTCAAAAACACAGCCACATCACTGGAATTCAGAATTCTGGCATAGATATCTATCGAGCAGTGACTTGACTGTTCTTCGATTTCTACCAATCGGTCAGCCAAGGACTTGTCTAATTGTTTTACCGCAGAGATGTCTGTGTACTATGATCTAAGGAGCCGACTCGGCTCTAATACCACTTGTCACAATCGAACTTTTGCGACAGCGGGACAACGATTGAGCGGCACTTGTTCTAACCCAGCGAATAAGTCAGCCGTGTGAAATTCGGATTTTGCAGGCAGTATCGGCATATGCTTGAACTTCATATTACATTTACGAGAAATGTTTTAGAAAACGTGAGCGAGGAAATACGTTGAAAACAATATTAAAGAAAGCAATGTTATAAGCTAAAAGCGAGTAGGCAACAACGACGACTTCGATAGTATATAACCCGAGTAGGAAGAATTGATAACTAGTCACATCCCTCCATCGTACATTTTAGTCCTAGCGGGTGTGACATGATTTTGGTGACGGGTCATACACCCGTATTAACACAACAATAATAGTAAAGATCTATCTAACATGAAAGCAAATACAAGAGGTTTGGAACGAACATGCGGCCACAAGCAACACGCCTTGGACAAGCATGACCATGACACAGGGTGGGGACGGAGAAGCTTTCTCCGCCCCTTGTACGGTCACCTATTTCATTCCCCATCCCCGCGAAATTCCTCCTTTATTTATGCGAGGATCAGTATAGGAATTCTCCGCGGAAAATTGGAAAATTTGCGGGATCGAGTTCCTCGCAGATAATTTTTTTCCATTTATTATTCTTTTTTAAAAAATAGTTATTTAAAATTTTTCATTTTTCAATATAACCTTCCCTAAAAATATGGTAAAAAAATCCTAATAAATCAATATATTTCATAAACAAACGTATATAATCTACCAATATAATTTCTAAAAATTCAAAATTTAATATTACAACATAGTCTTTAACAATTAAAAAAAAAACTACACTCGTCTAGTCTCAAAACTAACTAATTTATTTTTTTTAATACAGCAAAAAAAAAACATATATAATATATGTTAAAAATATATTTATATTAAGCAGGGCAGGGACATGGAATATAATCCCGTCCCCACGTCATTTATATAACAGGAAAACCACTCCTTTTCCCATTTTTGTCTAAACAGGTAATCCCCGTTCGGGGCGGGTCTCTGCAGATAAAATGGACATCTCTAGTTATAACAAAGAGAAATGAGAACTATGCAAGCACGATTTAATGTTTTAACCGAATTGTACATTAGTCCCGTGAGAATATAAGTTATGATTTTGAGGACAACGAAAAGGAAAAAAAAAAAAGTATTTGTTGATCATTTTTACAATTTAAGGTCAGTTTATAAGATTGTGGAGAAATGAGCGAAAAATGAGAGTATCTTTTCTCTTTATGAAAAGAATGAGAGTATGTATATGAGTTGTTTTCAAATTCCAAATAACTTCAATTGAATTGATAAATCAAGATGATTGAACAGAATCTTTGTTTCATTCTGGTAATCACACAAAATGTTTCTGTACTAAACAAGGGCAAGCAGATGAGTTTCAGGTAAGAAGAAAATAAAAAAGAAAGAAGAAAAGGATATTCCCACAGACTGGCTGCAATTGATATGTACGGTTCACAAGCCATCCAAAGAAAAATCAGTCTCTAGCAGTATTGCAGGCAAAACATCCCATTGTTATGCCTATTCTCATCAACATTCACATGCTGGTTTAACTTATTCACATTTTTACAGCTAAAACCCAGCATTGATTCCATAAAGAGTCTGCAACTTGCAAATACAGTCAAAGATATATCATCCAGTTAAACAAGGTTCTGAAACAAGTGTCAAGAATAATGGTAGAATCAGTACAAATGGGGTAGTCAAAATGTGCAATCTCAAACCACCCCTCGTTTTCAGGTTGCCTAATTAAGCAACAGGAGGTCGGAGTACGTGATCTTGTGAGGTGTCGACCGCTGCAGGTGGCATGAACTGCCACATGGCAACTCCTGGGTAGCTGATGAAAGGAACCAACTTGTTTCCAGCTGCTTGGCCTTGAGCAGCAAAAGTGGCAGGGATGGCTGGAGGCAAGAAGCCAGGTTGTGAATTCATGTCTTTTAGTTGCTGCTCCAACTTCTCTTTCTCCATTTTTAACCTCTGCTTCTCATCACGAAGCTCATTCTTTTCAGCCTAAATAAGTGGGAACAGAGAAACTTGGAAGTCTTAAGAGTATGCAGATCGACATCTTCACATCACAAATGTTGTAGTTTGTAACAATCTTTGAGGTGGAATACTACAACGTAATGAAATAAATAGAGATTTTCTTGGTCAGATAATTGTAGAAGACGAACCTTCAACTCTTTAATCTTCTCTGATAGACTTGTATTTGAATCTTTCAACATCTTCGCTTCACCACGTAACTGAGCGACTACTCGAACAGCATCAATCAAAATGGCAGCCTTGTCGGTCTTAGGTGGTCTTCTGGGCTCCAAAATAGCGCCCAATTCCAGAAACCTGTCAAGTTTCATATGTATTCATTCCTAATAGAAATAAAACATACACATCTCGCTAACGTGCATTGTTGTGTGAACAAGAGAGCGAGAGAGAAAGGGGAAGAGGGTTACTTGTCATTTAGTCTGTCCCTCCGCAGCTTCTCCCGACATGCTTTTGAGCTAGATGCGCAACTTGTTTCAGTTCTGACCCTGCAGCATTTTGTTCGTTTGTTTATTTACCCTCTTTATCCCTAACCTTTGGATGGAGGGATGAATGAGATGTTGAATAATTTGTTCAAGGAACAGACTGCTTCTATACGTATCGTTACGATCATCAATACAGATTCCATCGACTCTAAAAAGGAACTAGACTAAAAAGATAAATACAATCTCTATATGAAAAATTTCCCCCAAAAGAAGATTTTTAAGAGTTTATCAATTTGCAATAGCTCTTTCTCTACAAGGCTTATAAGAATAGCAACAAGAAGGTGAGGGCTGGAAATGGCCTCTCCATCCCAGACCCTAAGGATATCTTAGTCCTCCTCTCGGCTTCATCTGCTGAATTTAGGGCGACAAAACGCACTCAGTTTCTTTGATCTTGAGTCAGGTTTACACAAGGAGGAAATTTTCCAAAACCTTATTTAATTACAAAAAGTTTGCTGGTTTTCTGCAAATATATATGAAATATACAATTTTTGGCTTAAGAATAAAGATTTATTTCTAATTATTTGCTGGTAAAACTATTAATTTTATAAAAATAAATAATATTTTTATAGTTAATTATAAAATAGTGCAAATAATACCTGTAAAACTTCAGAGATTTGAGTTGTGTAAAACTTCAGAGATTTGAGTTGGGTGTGTTTGTCGAAGTTTAGATCAAGGTGAACGGTGCATTCTTCATCTGCACCTCTAAAATCAATTTAGTAAAAAAAGATTATTCCCATACCCAACTCTAGCGCCGAGGGAGTCTCCACCTCGTTAGAGTTGGGTTTCGATAGGAGCTTGCCTACCGCAGAGAATTTCGCCACTCCTAAATGTTCACAAGGGATAATGGGGTAATGCATTCTTCTAATTTTTACAGTATGGAGCTTACGCACTTGTCACATTCAAGTTCTAATTTGTTAACAAGTCCGTTTCCCTTTGTTTCAATCAGAATGTTATCTCTAATCTTGGAGGCTCAAGAATATGAAAAATGTCTGAGAAATAGGATTGCAACAAACCAGGGAACTGTAGAACCATCAAGAGCCAAGAGGCTGGTATTTACCTCTTCTTTGAACCAGGCTCCTTCAGGCCATCCGATTCGAACAACGATGCTTCAATTTCCGTGCTAGTAAAAGATGGAGCAAAAAGTTTGATGAGTAAATGCAAAATGATAGCTCCCAACCATTCACCATCACCAAAAAGCAGAATTTTTCGAAATGGTAAAATTAAATAGACAGAGAGAATTCACAGAAATGTATACTGTTAGAAGAAACTCAGACAGTGACCAAAAGATTAAGTCTATGTTCCATATCGAAAGGCAAGAGGTACAACCACAGGAAGAACTCTATAAGTGCACTGGCACTCTCTTTGTTAACATACTAGTAGTTTATGTAGGATATTGTTCGCTTTGGCTCGTTACGTATCGCCGTCAGCCTCACGGTTTCAAAACACATCTACTGGGAAGAGGTTTCCACACCCTTATAAACAATGCTTCGTTCCCCTCTCCAACCAATGTGAGATCTCACAATCCACCCCCTTTGGAGGCCCAACGTGCTCGCTGCCACACTGCCCGGTATCTGGCTCTTATACCATTTATAACAGCCCGAGGTCACCGCTAGCAGATATTATCCGCTTTGGCCCGTTACGTATCGCCGTCAGCCTCACAGTTTTAAAACACGTCTACTAAGGAGAGGTTTTCACACCCTTTTAAGGAATGCTTCGTTCCCCTCTCCAACCAACGTGGGATCTCACAGTTTAATGTTGAAATAATATTAGAAACATTCATAATTCAAACAAGCAAAGGTTATGTTCAAGTACAGGACTCAAAATCTACCATCAACTTATAGACGTTAACTAAGCCATTTGGGAAATAAAAATGAAGCTTGAAAGACAGGAAAATGACAAGTTCCTCTTGAGGATAGTTAAATAAGATAGACCCTCTACTTTGATCAAATTATCTTTCCTCAAAGTATACATATAATATTTAAGAGACACCAGAGTGAAAGAAAGCAGTCAAAGACTCATGACTGACATGAAGAAAGTACAGACCATTAAAAATTCAAAATAAAGATCAATAAAGTTTCTCTTTATAAAAATAAATACATTTCAAGGTTCATTTCATTATAGCTTCAAGTTAAGGGAATACTTACCGGTTAGTACTAAACTAAAAACAAATTTCGAAAGTCAGGAGAACTTGCCAATTACGTCCCTAGTTAATGGGGGAAGATGGTTTGGAACAATACTTGAAAGGGGAAATTTCTTAATATTTATTTAGTCAATAAGAGAAAATGACTCTGACCAAGGTAGAGGGTGACAATGTGCTAAAATTCAATGAAATAAGTTATTCATACTGCAAATTTTGAACCCACCCATTTAAATTTCCAACCTACAAGCTTCAATAAAAAAGGCAACAAACACTTCAAGCTGAATAAATTAGTACTAAATTAAGAGAGAAAATGAAAGTTGCAGATGCAGATACAAATCGAAGTAGCAAGATCGAAGTCTTAAGCACAGCAACTGCTCACAGTCGAATCTTAGATCACAAAATTAGAAGTCCATAAGTGCATACTGGAGGGAATTTTCACACACACACACACACAACAATCCGACAAAAGGTTGAGCAATCTATGAATTGTCAACGGCTAGAACAGGAAAATGGAACAAAATTGAATCCAAGAAATAAAACCTGACATTGGAGGAGGCGTTCAGCGGTGGCATGGACCAGGAGAAGCCGGCAGTGGGCGCCGAGAAATTGGCATCGGCAACAGGAATATCATCCATCAACGCATAATCGAAGAGCCAATTGGTGGTTTCGGGGGATACCATGTCGATGGCGATTCAACAGGTAGGGCGATCTTAGGAGCGTGAGTTTCGTTGGAATTGAAAGCAGCAAAGCGAAGAAGTGAAGCAGAAACTTAATGGAGAGGAGAAAAAAATGGAGAATCTGAATCGGATTTGGGGAATAAGGGAAAGAAGTGGTGGCGGGTAGTCGTCGGGAAGATAGATTCGTCACCCCTCCGTCACAGAGTTTCGTTGACGATATCTCGTTTTGGGCTTTTCCCTTATAATGGGCCTTCAGTTGTCTGGATTACTTATTTTCTTATAACGAAACCTTTTTATAAAATTACAAGATATAATAATAATAATAATAATAATAATAATAATAATAATAATAATAATAATAATGATGATGATGATGATGAAGAAGGATGACATGAGGCAGTTGTTGCATTTGGAAAAGAAAAAATATAATAAATTGAAGTAAAAAATTTTGGTTAAATTATAAAAAAATATACCAAAATTTTAGTTTTAGTTTTAATAATTCGGGTGAATTTTAAAATGTTATATTAAGACCTTCGACTTTTAAAAAAAAAAATAAAAAAAAAAAAGATCAAGATCAAGAGTAAAGAAAACTCGTGATTCGAATCACTCCACATAAGGTTTGATTAATACTACTTGAATGACTCTAATATGTAAATTCTAAACACGAGAATTTACAAAGTAAAAATTTAGCTCTCAACCGAGCTAAAATAGAAATTTTATTCTTTTTAATTACAAAACATGTTAATAATATGAATGACTATTTATAGCATTGAAAATAAATTTTATAATAACTCAGGATTAATTGAAATGTTGTTTCTTATCCTTTTATATATAATTTTCATTTAATTTCTCTTACTAACTTTACAACTTAATTTAGATTTTAATTTCAATTTGGTACTTAAATTTGAAAATAGTATATATTTACGTTTCGAACTTAATTTATTGTTAACTTTTTGTTAATTAATTTAAAAGTACTAAATTAATAGTGATAAAAATTAGTGAAAAGTAATTATAATTAATTTAAAAGTACTAAATTAATAGTGATAAAAATTAGTGAAAAGTAATTATAATTAATTTAAAAGTACTAAATTAATTAATAAAAAATTTAACGGAAAAGTCTTGAAACATGAGATCAAATGACCTCCTTCAATAGAACTCCCACGCCACATACAACAACACGAGAACAAAATGACAATATTATAAATATGATTATTAGGTCAGAAATGTAATAAAATTATATACTAGACATTTCGAAAGTGTTTGTATTCTCGTCCATATAAGTTGGTCAGAAACATATATATATTTGAGATCCACAGAGCATATGTAAATTAAGTTTAACACGTTTTTCATTACAAATTTGATCATGAATTTAAACATCTTGATCAGATTCCTTACTCTTTGATTCAGAACCTCTATTCGATTCTAACTTAGGAATCTTGATCTCAAGAATCGTGTCATTCTTCATCCAAGCCTCTATTCTACGCCAATCAACATCTTCAGGCAACTCGAGTCGTCGAACGAACCCGTGCTCCCACCAATTGGCACATCGCCAATCGACGAGCTTCGTAGCTTCTCTTTGTTCCTTCAACTGACCACTTATCTCTAACACCTTCCCGTCTTCAATGGAGATTTGCAAAACGTTTCTCCAAGCTTCTGTGTGTTTGTAAAATTTTGATTTGTGTCAATCAAACATATCACCCAATCTTTTTGAATGAGTAGCAACAGAGAGAGAGACAGAGAGTTGAAGGCCCTTTGGAGAGTCTTTTAAAACCAAGTTGATAACATAATTTCACCATTAAAATCTATTCTCTTTATCATCCTTTCAACTTTCAACTTCAACTCTGCAAAATAAATGTTTGAGAATGCTCTTAACCATCGTCAAATTTAAAGACGGCGTACGCCATGAAAAAAAAGGGGGGTGATTAAGAGGCGAGGACAACGGTAGCCGCCACAAGACACCATGCCATGGTGTAAGGCAGCACCACCTACGAACCTCAAAGGCTATATTAGGCCACTAGAAACTAAACCACGCGCGGTGCATCAGCGTTTAAATTTCGGGATCCACAGGGGTAAACGCCGGCAAAATCCCCTTGACAATCAACAGGTTTAGGGTTTAAACTAGCGCGTGTTGTTTCCTGCCCACACCCGAACATTTGCCGGACGAAATTACCAATTTAAAGTCTCCATCGTTTACAAATTCTTCGATGTGGGAGAATGATTTCAAATAAATTTGATCTCTCACCATTTTTAAAATTTTTATAATCAAAATTTAATATATCTATAAATTTAATAAATAAGCAACATTTAATTTCGCACCTCATAATTAATATTTTGAAAATCCATTAAATACTAAAAAAAAAAAAAAAAAAAACCTTCAGCTTCCTTAGTAATAACTAAACATAAAAATTTCAATTCTTAGTTAAATTTTAAAAATATCTCTCTTCCCCTACTTAATTAATTTCTCAATTTTTCTTAGTAATATAATTATCTAAATTCAAGATTCTTTTGATATTGTCTACTTTGGGCATGAAGCTCTCATGACTTTGATTTGGACTTCGCCAAAAACACTTTATACCAATAGAGATGTATTCATCTACTTATAAACTCATGATTATTTCCTAAATTAGTATACGGGAGACTTTCATCCAACAAATCCAATTTTTTAATTAATTTTGTAAACTATATATAAAAATTAAAAAAAAAAAAGAAAAAGAAAATACCTTGTAATTCTGCTTGGAGAACGTACTCCTGATCAGTCTGAAACCAATCAATTGAAGATTTCCCAGAGCTGCGGAGGTTTGACATCAACAGATCGGACTCAAACTCCCACAGCGGAAAGGCATCGGCGGGGTCAAAGAACTTCCCAAACAGCAGCGGGCTGAACAACGAGCCCTCGCCCAACACCTTCTGCACACCGGAATTGGCTTGCCCCACAAATCTGCTGAAGACCTCTTCTCCAAGAGCCACACTCCATTTTGAAGGGCTGTGGTCGGCTTTATGGACTTCCAGTTGCTGCTTTGGAGTGGCCATGCCGGCAGGGGAGGTGTGGGTAGCGTGCAACACAAACTTGGAGCTATTAATAATATTGATGGTTAAAGACATGGGGGTTTGAGAAATTAAAACAAAATGGCAATGCTCATCAAGGAGGACATATGCTTTGGGCATATTTGGAGGGCTGTAAAGATATTTGGAATCTTTCCCTTTGCTTTTTCCTACCCATCTTTTCCTTAGATGCCATCTTTATGTGGCTACATAAATTTACCTTTTTCAGCAAGATTTAGAAAGAGTACTAACCAAGCTCCTAACCTTGTAGAGAATATCGAATCATTGTCATCCCGTTTCGTGATCGTCAATTTGGTTTGATTCGTGTCGATCCATTATGGGTATGATTTGAAATCGAGAAATTTTTAAGTAGTGATTTTGTTTAGAACGTACATTCTCCATGAATTTGATTTTTTGTTTTGAGAAAAATTGATTAGAAGTTAGAAAGATGCTATTTCTTCTTTAAACTTTGTGTGAATCTTGTTTTGTAGTTTCTTGTGTTTCAACTCCTTCAAACCTCTCACAGCCTCTCAACTATATTATTATCCCCTCATGAGCTCTCTCAGAGTACTCCTGTCGGTTCATTTCAGTGTTACACATATCCTAAGCTCAATGTAAAGAAGAAATGGCAATCAAAGAGGGCATCACCCGTAGTAAGTCTTTTTCTCTTTGAATTTACTCAATTTTGGTTATACTTTTCTCTCAATTTTACTGAGGAAAAATATGTTCTGTTTTAGAAAGACATCATCACAAAGCCACCATAGAGAAGCGATTAACAAGTGATCAAAGGTCGGCTAAAAATAAGAGAAGCAAGTAGAGAATTACCCTCACATCTAAGAGGTTCAACCACAACCTCAAAACCAATTGCTCGGACCTTTAACTTCAAAACCGAAGTTGCATGATACCTAGCAGCCAGCCCAGACACTTCGAATTGTTAACCAACAACCTGATGCGCGCAAGCTGTCACGATCGTACATTTTCAACCTTTCGACGTTATGATCTTGACGCACTCATGACAAGCCTTAAGGAGAACCCAAGTCCCATATTCATTTTTTCGCCATCTTTGTGGCTTCGTTGGACCTTAGGCGAAGTTTGTCTTTTCCAACTGAACACAACTTATACATAATTCAAGTTTGTTCAACCACACAAGCTGCTTCTACGTGCAGGACTCACCAGACAAACCATGACAAACAACTACCCTATGGTTGTGAGTTATCCCACTTGGGGCCTCCTTCGCCTATCTCTCCGACTTGACCCAGACTCACTAGACAAACCATGACAAACTAACTAACTTCGACATATCTTCGCTTAAACTAGGGGGAGCGCACCCCAAAGGTGGCCACCTTGGCCTCAACACTCGTATTCTCTGTCTTGCACACAACGATGCACCCCTTGGGGTGAGGCTCGAAAACCAACCACGATACTTACTCATCGTAGCACCAACCCATATAGTAGCGATACATGGAAACTTGTAACATAGCCCCACGTTAACACTACACTTCATCCAACTTCTCAACTAACCACCTTCATGTGGTAATCACTGCCTTGACACTTCTCTTGTCTTCATTTCTCTTTGCCCACTTCTAGTTACCCACCTTACGCGTTAGGCGGTGACTCAATGAATACACGTGTGCTCGCACTTTCGAGCGCACATCTATGGGGTGGGCAACCATTCACTAGGTCTCTCCCCCACTTGAACTTGGTTGCCTCTTTGTAGCAATGTTGTCCCCCATAAGAACTTTGTGTTGTGCTCAACTGATCCCTAACTTCTTTGTTGGTAACGGTTGATACTATCCTCTAATGCGAATGGTTCTTTGGAAGACACCCGACCTGGTGTGCTTTCTGATTCTTTGTTCCCCACATCAGAACTCCAAGTCCTCGACAGATAAGCTTGGTTCTTGATTCACTAATGGGTAAGACTCCTCCTCGAAGAATCCGACTTCAATCCACAAAATCTTCTTCATTCTAACTTGCAATTGTCCTGTCCACTCTCGTGTAGGACAAGCCTTAAGGGGGAGCTCCGTATTAATTTTTTTTCCCCTTTGTAGCCTTTATCGAACATTATGCAAGGTTTGTCTTCACCAACCAAATACAACTCATGCATAATCGAAGTTTGTTCGGCCATATACGTTGCTCGTGTGTGCATGTGAAATTGTCTGCTACTTAACCGACTTACCTCTACATTAGTCAAGTCATCTGGCTCGACCTTGCCTCTACTCGGGACCAAGGTCTCTCATATGCAACAATACATCTCATCTCATCATCTAGGCTCCCAATTAACATGACCCACATGTCTTGATGCCATCCAAGTCATGGGATGTCATCGACCATTACAACTCACTCGGTCATGCTCATCGAGAATGGACTCATTTGCCATTCATAACATCGCAACATCCCAAATTCCATCCATATAAGTACTAGAGAAATTGGACCCTCCCGTGTCTATGTCATATCATTTATGAACTTTGTAATGGATAACATGTGCATATACCAACCTCCAACACATAGACAGGGGCACAATGTTGACATACCCGTGTTGTCTGACACTATCCTTGAAAGATCCATTTTAAAGAAAGTTGCCCGAGACACTTATCTCGCAATGCTCACCCTCGCTGTAAAACACGTATGTATCACAAGGTAGCTCACTTAGGCCACATGGCTCAGATGTAGTGGAGAGCTGACACCATGTCTCCCCCTAAAGTATGTTATGAGACATTTTTAATCTTTCTAGAGTAGACATGATTTTGGTGACGGTCATATGGTCTCATGGAGGGTCCATCTGGTGTTAGATTAACACCAAACTTTGGCGAGCATTCAAGTTTCATATGGACGAACTTAACTTTAGAGCCGCATGCTTGAATTTCCTTCAAAACTCTGACTTTTGAGGTTAAGATTTGGTGCCCAACTTGGAAGTGAATTCTTGATTATACTCTAATTATGATGTCTTAGAATATCCTAGATTAATTAAGACCTCAATAATTAGGATCAAACTAACATTCAAGAAATTTAGTGACTTCGACTTAAACCAACAAGTAATTGAGCTTAATGTTGGAAACATGTTTGACTAGGTTAGATGAATTGTACGATGTATGTTTAACACGTAACTTGTGGCTTGTTTACGTGTTATTATTAGTGATATGATATGCTTATTAACCATTGTGATGTATGTAATTCCGATTCATTGGTTCATATATATTATGAAACCATCGTTACGTTAAGCCTATAAGATATTATGATAGACTGTATGATAAGTATGAATGATATGCCATACACATGTACGAATTTCTCATAGGAAATTCATGTCTGAAATGTATGGAAGTATTGTGTATCATGGCCATGTACCATGATTTAAAATGCGGGACTTCATGCATGTTGTATGTCACGAGTACGTGTTACTTTCCTTATATATTATGTACATACACATACATTATGATATGATATGCACTATTTTATTTTCTTTGATTTTTGGTAGCGTGAGCGTGTACTAGCATGTAGTCAAGCCTAGAGGGTACAAATACGATCCTGTTTAGTGGGTTTATGGACACGTACATGAACCATGTGTAGAGAAGTACTATATGTCCAACCCTACTTGGAAAAGAAAGTAGAGATAAAAAAATAGTCACGAAAAATAGGTCATACAATGAATCATGTTGCATTTTATTGTATTTTTCGAACCCAACAATAGAGTCACTTATTAAGTATTTTTAAAGTAAAAGCAAGGGTCACATGTACAAATGTCAGCCTCAGCTAAGGAGGCTATCAAATTAAGTCCCAATAGTTAGATTTTCGCTTTTAAGTTGTAGTCTTTATGTGGGATAAAACAATAACATTTTCTAAACTTTGATAGTAGATGTTTTCCGTTTGTGATTATGTTATTTTTCATGAATGTTAGTATGTTTGAAATGAATTTACGAACATATAACTCTGTGACAATATCTAACGTAATTTTTTTTTAATAATTTTATACACATAATAGTCCTAACATATATTTAATAACAACCTTATTTAAAAAATAAAATAAAAAATAGGACCGTTACAAAAAATAGTTAAAATAGTTTCTACGATATTAATATTTAAGTCGATTCACAATTAATTAATTAATTAATTTATTGTTATTATTATTATACTATTTGAGGAGGAATAAAAATGTAGATATTAAAGGTGTTATTTGAATACAAAGCAGTGGGAAAGGAAAGGAATAAATATTATGGGTTTGGTGTTTGGGTCTTAATCTTTTTTTTAATTAGTCAATCACATTGTGAAACTTTTTAATTTTTTTTTTGGTGCATTTTCTTCTAAATGGAATTGGCATCTTTCATATCTTTTATTTTTATTATTATTATTATTATTATTATTATTTTGGTTTCCTTTTTTCGTAAAGCAAAAATTGGAATATGCTTTTTTAGTGTATTGGGTTTTCAGCTCTCAAAATACCATTGTCACATTGAGAGGAGGAGGGCTATTCTAAATTCTTGTTCAAACGTCGACGGGGAGATACGTGTCACTCATTCAAAAGTTTCATTTTTATCCTTTATGTTTATCACTATTACAAAACAACCATTCTATCAACTGTTTCGTTCAAATAAAGAGAAAATGTGACGTAATAGTGAGTTCGTAAGATGAAGTTGCATTTATGTTCTTAAACTTTTAGATAAGTTTTGAAATTATTTTCATGTGATTTCATGGAAACGTGGAGTTAATAAAAAGTAGGGTTTTGAAAACTGAAAAAAAAGAGTAGGGTTTTGGTGATTTTGTCTTTCTTTTTATTCTTTTTCGTTGTTCAGGTTCTATGTGATATCAAGTAAAGGAAGGTACATGAATGAATCGTGACTACGTTCGAATGAGAGCGATTCTGATGATAAGATGACTAAGAAACGCTTGAAGGAATCAAAAGTTACTACATATACCAACAAGGAACACCTTCCTTTTTGATAGCCCAATCGTAGGTACTCCAAAGTTAAGCGTGATTTTCTTGGAGTAATTCTAGGTGAGTTTGGACAAAATATGTTGAAAAAACTCCGGTTGGTTTGTAGGGATATTTTTCACTCTTAGAATCAAGAAGTAAATAACGTGACCATGTCGTAAGAAATGTAGAAAAATGTCAGTGCACACAGATACCGAATCTAGATTTTGAATCCTGGACATGGGTCGTTACATCCTAGTTCTAACTTTTTTCATTAATTAATCGTGGCGGGTCTCAAATTTTGTTCTTAGTTATTTCCTTCATTATTTTGAATAGGACTAACAAGTCACATTTATAGCTTCATTTTAATAACAAAAACGATTTGAAATAAAACTTTTAAAGGAACCCATTTCTATTTTCATGATATTTTTTCGAAGATTATTGGGAGGGAGTCCCACATTGGCTAGGAACAAATCTCCATTATTATGAGGACTTTTGGAGAAGCTCAAAGTAAACCCACGAGAACTTCCACTAAAGTGGACAATATCATATCATATCATTGTGAAGATTCGTGATTCCTAATATCTTATATCTTCATGATTCATGTTTATGTTGATTTCTAATATCATTAGTTGATTAAACTATACTCGAGGGTTCTAATTTAAAGATAGGAGTGGGGTAGGACGGGGTTTTCATTGGCTATCAATATCGCTAATTTATATATTATTTGTTGATGAATATATCTACTTTAATCTCATGAAGATCTTTTTCTTATAAGGACATTTTGTAAAGTTTCAAGCTCTTGTCACATCAAGTTCAAAAGTAAAATAAATAAAAAAAATCTGATTGGTTGAGAGGAATAAGATAAACCATGCATATGTCCATTAACTTTATATACATTTTTAATAGGGCCTAAAAAATTCTTTTCCGTACCCTACCTCTCATACCAAAATAACCCAATTATGTTTTTCTAATCAGGACTTCTGTTGGACCGGGATAACAATTCTAGAGGGGTGAATAGGATTGCAAAACATTTTTTTTTTGAGGTATACTCAATTAACCTAATTATCAAAGTTCTTATCCATCACCTACGCACGTAATCCATAATTTAAACTTCACTTTAGTCATATCTGAGAATGGAGGAGGCCTATTAGATTCCTAAGGTGGCTAGATGGCTTAACGCAGGCTTCTAACTCCAGGCTGCTTTGTTCTGACTCCTTGAGTCTTCCTTAGTTTGGGAGCACTAGGATCTAGACCCTCTAACTATTGCTCATGATCGTAAGGTGCTCAGTCTACTGAAGGCGTTTTGACTTAAGTCATCGTCTAGCAACTCAACTCTAATACTCTATCTTTGTGTAGATATACACACTCTAAGGAGAGAACACACCGTTAAACACTTGGAGATAAAATATACTAAATCATGCAAACATACAAGAAAACAGTTCAATGAGGAGATAACATCCATCAATCACCCATAGCACAAATCACAATAGTTCATCCTTCTTTCTAACATAGGTGAAAGCATATACAATAACATTCATCACAATCTCATCATAGGGGCATTTTGGTAAATTCTTGCATAATGCATGACATACTCATCCATATTATTGCCCAACTCGTATTCTATTCATGCATATTCTCTTTCTAGCTTTGCGTAACATATACAACAACATGCTACTCGAAAATCTCGACCTAAGAGCATAACTGTAATTTTACCGTAACATAAGTATAATACATACTCATCAAAAAACGTCCTTATGAAGTCCTTAACATGCAATTTCTAATCACCTGTGCTAGCACGTCCTTGAGATCTCTACAAGTATTACTTGCCTAAAGTCCATGTGGTTACTTGGATGAAGCGTGCCTTCCCGAACTAGCTTTTCTACGTGTTAAGAGCTCCAAAATTTCTTAAATTTCCTTGTAGGTCATAAATAAAATCATAATAGGGTTAGTATTGAAATTGTGATGAAAAAATGACAAATGGAAGCAGAATGAAGCAAAAAGGAACTCACGTGTGTTGCACGCGCCTACACAAGGAACTCACGTGTGTTGCACGCGCCTACACGGGCGGAAGAAGTTACCTACGCGCGTGTAGCTCACTCGTCGAGGAAGGGGTGGGTGCGCTCACGCCTTGACACGTATCGTCTGCTCATTCGCTGAGAGGAATGTTGCGTCCTAAGTTTGATCCGTAGCAAACGTAATTACCTTCAAATTTCAAGACACGAGCACTTGTCACACATCCAACAGGTCATGGGTCGCTGGTCTGGGTAGGCTGAACGGGATGTAGTTTGATTTCTCAGGTTGGGTCGCTCTCTCCTTCCACTCTTCGACGTGCATCTGCACCCTAGTCTGTTGCGCAACATTGCAGATCATTAGAGTATAAATGATTTTTTTAATTTTTTGTCCGCACACGAATAAATAAACGAGTCTAAATCGGTCCAGAATTCAAAACTTACGGAACTTATCATCTTTTTGACCTTCATTGGAACACTGTCTTCCGGTCTGAATCAATTTTAACTTTCTTCACAAAATTTATGAGAAATCCATTTGGTATCAACCTACTGAAAATTTAGATTTTAATTTTAAAAAAAGCTTTCGCATTTTAAGAAAAAATAAAAGCAATAATTTGAAACGCTTACCTTTAGATCTTCCTTGATTATTGACGAGTTTGAACAAGTCGAAAGCCTATAATGGTTCTCCCAATGCCCGTGAGCATTTCTTGTGAAGTAACTCTAGCAAAATTTCAATTCCAAACCTTGATTTGGAGTAAATTTCGATTTTCTCTCTCAAGACCCTTAAACCTTATTTCTTTTCTTTTTCTTTTTCTTTTCTCCTTCATCATTAGAACCTTGATCCCAGGCTTACCAGAATCATTTTGCCCCTTGGTTGACTTTGACTAACTATTTTCTAATTTTTCACGGGATACTTTTTGAGTTTTTGAAATTTTCCTAAGCATTTTTCTATTCTACTTCATCTTGAAATTCGACTTGTAAGGGTCTCAATAAAATCTTAGAAGTTTGACTAAAATGAGGTATTTAATTTCTTGTTGGGGCTCTAGTGTTACAAATTTCCCTCTCCATAAGAACTTTTATTCTTGAAAGTTGCTTATGCCCAATTCCGAGGATAGGATATCCTCTTGTCTAGTTTCATTGCCCAAATTGCTACGTTTTCTTGACAGTAACTCTACTGAACTATGGCTATGGACGTCTGCACTCTGCATATCCACATGTGGATGGTGAAGTTGTACCAAAACTTACCGTTCTTTTGTAACACTTCATCGAATTCCCTGTCCAACAACATGTTTCTCACTCTTGTGGTACTTCTAGAGCTTTTCCGCCTCTTGTTTGTGACGTTCTACTCTGCTGTGGGTTTAAAGGTCACTACTAAGGCATTACCATCCTATAGGGTATGATCACAATCACATAAATTCTTCGGGCTCTAATCCAAGTATTCTCTAATCCAAGTAAGAATGTCCACCCTTCTAGCATCATGCAGTGCTTTTGCATAATCTGAGGAATCCTAGGCTATCTCAAGCCTTAGATATCGTCTTTAAAACCTGCAATGATGTGGTCTATCTTTACCTTATTTGCACTGACTAACTCTAGTGCAAACCTTGTTGGTCTATTGGACACTAGGTCATCCTCTCACCCTATTTTGGTGTCAAGGAAGACTAATTAATTATCGAGTCTGGCTATCATTAGGTAGTACTTCGTTAGGTGGATACCTTTGGATTGGGACTACGTTTCTAGTTCTTCCTCAATATTGAGTATCTTTAGGGCGATGTTCTTCTAAAATGTGCCATGTCTCTCAGCATGTACATGGCATAATGTAATAGATACCATATAGGGCAGCTCAAATATTGCAAGGTTGACTCTATAGCCTCCAGTCACGCTTCTGCAGCGCCTTTGATCCCTTAGCTCGATGCCACACTTCTATAGCGCCTTTGATTCCCTATGAACCAACTCCATTTTGGTGTATGTTAGAAGCGTCAAGGACGACAATGATGATGGCATCGAGAAAGTCTTATGAACACTCAATTAGTCTAATCCTTAAACTCTACACCGTGTTAATCAAGTCGTACGACATACAAAAATCTCTTAATACTGATAACGACTCTTGAAAGAAGTCTTCGATATGCCCTTCTCTCTAACCCTCCTCTGAAGGTAACCTTGTCTTGCAAAAACCCTTATAGTCCTTATTGTCTCACCAAAGATAGTTTCTTAGTATCTTCTTACACAACCAACTCAGGTCTTTTCTCATAGCGTGACGCCCTGCCACGTAGCTTTGCTTGAGTACTAATACTCATTTGAGTTAAGTATGGGTTGTTTAGGAGTAGGTGATCATTGCATAAGTCCTTTGCATTCACCTTAAGGCTAGCTCCCATAAAATTTTATGGCTCATCTTGTCATGCTTCCTCTTCTTAGCAATACCCTTTTAGTAGCCCTATCGAGCATGTAAACCTCACAGGTTCTTGTACGGGATCTTAGGAAACTTATTATAAGCCCTTGTGTGATGGCAAGCCTTCCTTAAGCTATGGGGATGCTTCCTCTACAGGTAGGCATAAAGTCCTATGTCTTGGTATCCCCTATGGCACACTATGTCTCCTTCTGGCCTTACCTGTTTGCAAGACACGATCACTACTTCCATTAAGGTAGTTTCAAGAATCTTGTTGTCCAGAGGCTTTGCCTCTATTTGAGTATGCCCTATCAATCACACTTGTATGTGGAACTGAGTCCTACTCTTCATAACAAAAAATAACCTATTCGAGGGTAGGTTCCTACTAACACGATGTCTGAACTTTCCTCTCTCAAGATGGTGAAGGTGTGGTCATAGCTTGACCATTTTTCTGTTTGCTCTCGACTCCCTTGGTGTTCTGGATGCGAATGGTTATCGTATCACTTTGGAAGGAAGAAATTTGAAAGTAGCTCGTGGAGCTTTTGTGGCAATTAGAGGGACTAAAAGAGGTAACATATACTACCTCAATAGAACCACGATAATGGGACATGTTGCTATGACAAGTTTGAAAGAACAAGATATATCGAAACTATGACACATGCAACTCGGTCATGCTGGTGAGAAGGCGCTTCAAACATTGGTAAACCAGAGAGTCCATAAGGGTGCCACAACTGGTAAGATTGACTTTTGTGAACATTGTGTATTTGGTAAACAGAAAAATATGAAGTTTGGTACTGCAATACACCAAACAAAAATTGGAGTTGCTGAGAGAATGAACCAGACATTGATAGAGAAGGTTCGATGCATATTGTCTCAAGCAGGATTGAGTAAGGCATTCTGGGCTGAGGCTCTCAGTTACGCAATTCACTTGGTGAATCGTTTACCTGTTACTAGAAATGGTGGAAAAACTCCGCTCGAGGTATGATCAGGTGCTCCTGTCGGAGATTATGATAATTTGCATGTGTTTGGTTTTCCTACTTATTATCATGTGACAGACTCAAAGTTAGATCCTAGAGTAAAAAAAAAAAAAAAAAAAAAAAAAACCAAGTTTATGGGCTTTAGGTGAGGCATGAAGGGCTACAGGTTAAGGTGTCCAAAACAAGTAAGATTTCCAATAGGTGGGATGTGACATTCAATGAGTCTGGAATGTATTTCTAGATGATTGAAAATAATGACAAGGCATCGAAGCAACTGGAGAAGATGGTGTTCTCTCTCGAGGTGGTTGCTCCTACTGAAGAACCTAGCGAGCAGGTAGATGGTAGTTCTGAGGTCTTAAAGCAGGTGGAGCAAAGCCTCGTAAATGAAAGAGTAGAGGAACCTGAGTCTATGGACAGGAATAGACCACGAAGGAAAATTCGAAAACCTGCAAGATTTGATGATACGATAGCATATGTTTTCCCTATCATTGATGAAGTTCCCAACAGCTACAAAAATGCTATTCAGAGCCAGACTTACAGTAGCAAGAGGCTATGAATCAAGAGATAGAGTCATTGCAGATAAATCAAATTTGGGACTTAGTACAACTTCCATAAGGTAAGAAAAAACTTGGGTGTAAAAACTGCTTTCTTGAATGGAGATTTGGAAGAAATATATATGGCTATGTGGATTCTGACTATGCTGGTGATTTGGATAAGCGACGATCCACTACTGGTTATTTATTCACTATGGCTGGTGGACCTATTTGTTGGCGTTCAACATTGCAATCTACTGTTGCATTGTCTACCACCGAAGTAGAGTATATGGCAGAAGTTTTTAAAGAAGCTAATTGGATGCATGGTCTGGTTAATGACTTAGGCATTGCTAAAAAAACTTGTAGATGTGTTTTGTGATAGCTAGAATGCTATTTGTTTGTCGAAGAACCAAGTCCATCATGCACGTATCAAGCACAATGATGTCTGATTTCATTTTATTCTAGAAATTATCATTGAAAGGGACATTCGTTTATTGAAAATTGGAACTGTCGATAATCCTGTGGATATGTTGACAAAGGTGATTGCTTGTGAAAAGTTCTGGCGTTGCTTGGATATGATCAATGTTGGATGGAATAAGTAGTCTGTTGACTTGATGACCGCCAAAACTGTTATTTGCTTGGGGATCTTTTGACAAGGTGAAGATTGTTGTAAGTTGTCATGAAGAATAGGTTCATGCATGTCCTACGCATGTATTACCATTTATTTTGGTTCACAACTCATTTAGTTCATAACCATTTTGAGGTTCATGCATCTCCTCTGCATGTATTGTCATTTATTTGGTTCATAACTCTTTTGGTTCATCTTCCATTTTGATACATGAATCATCTTGATTCATGTATGACATTAATGCTTCTATGCCTATATAAAAGGTTGTCTAGGATAGTTGAGATATATATAGAGTTTAATTGAGTTTGAGTGTATCTTGTATTTGTTGAGTGACATTTGGGAGGAACTTTGTTGAGAGACTGTGTGAGAGTGAGAGTGTGAGATATACACTTAGTAAACACTTTGATTATTGAGATTGGTTGCTGCCCGTGGATGTAGGGGAATTTCTTCTCTTCGAACCACGTAAATCTTTGTATCTTATTGTTTAATTTTTATTTGTGGGTGTGTGAGTACGATCGATCTTGCTTCCACTCCCGTTACAACAATTTGTTGTTGTTGTGTTGCGGAAGACATGAGGGAGAAGGATACTCAATATCCTAACGCTAGTTTTCAGCGAAATTTCTGGTTGATTAGGTGAAGTTTGAGTGATTAAAGCATTTTCAGGAAGAACTTCAACCAAAGAAAGTCGAAGTAGAGGGAACAAGATTCAAGTTTAGATGTAAATTTGTAGGTTTGTTATGAAGTTTCTTGGATCGATTTTACCGACAAATATTAATAGATTTCTATGATTCCAAGACCAATAGCTTTGTTGTGTGAAGCTCTATCCCCTCATTCTTGATGCAACCTAATGATTCCTCAACCATTGAACTCAACTTGGAATAAGAGAAACGAACGAAGAAGAAAATGCGTGTGAAAGAAACTGCTATGAATATTTAGTACTATATTATAGTTTATCATATATATCATATTTGATCTATCTTTCTATTTGTTAACCTTCCATAGAGAACTTATGGGGTAGCAAATATTCTCAACAAAAGACAGAACAAGAAAATGCTTATGAAAGGAACTGGTTTGGTGGAGAATCTAATCCTTGCCTTCTTCAAAAAGCTTCTTAAAAGCGCTTTTAAATGGAACATTGACCGTTGCAGCCAGAAGCTTCTAGCAACTTACCCAACCGTGGCCAGCAAGTAACTAAGACCAACACGTGTCAGGTTTTTATTGGATAATGTATTTATACTCGAGGAACGAAAGCCAGCCATTGCGGGTATAAATACGTGAGTTCTCCAGCCCTAGGTTCTCATCCATTTTGGAAAAAGTCGAAAGTTTTTCTTATCACAGTTAATTCTAAGTTCCAAGTCTGCTCTTCAACCATCTCAAGGTTTTCCATCTGATCTCTAATCTTTTTTCAGATTTGGTTTGTTTACCTTCTTGTTCGATTAATTGATTTTTGAGTTTTCGTTCAACTCATATGATATGTCTTTTGTATTTTCTCATGCCTGTTCGTTAATTCGGAGAGATTCTTAATCGTTGCTCTTCGTTAGGATTATGCACTTTCTTTCTGTTTTAAGATTTGCGATAGGGTTTTGTGGTTCGGTTGAATGAACTGATGATGCCGACATGCTTTGTTTTGCTTCGATTCATGTGATTTTCGTAATTTTCTTTGTTCATTGTGATCATATCTAATGTCTCTTTGCTAGACTTTTTTTTTTCTTTCAGTATTTGTAATTTTATAATTCCATTCTGTTCTATGACGGTGAAAGTTTGCCGCTAGTGGTTCTTGTTTTTGCATGTATGTATCTGATCTGTTTATCAGCGTTCATTTTTTTCGATTCATGACTTCCACGACGAAATTTTCAATTTCGACTCACTATAGGAGATGTAGTTATGTTTCTGATCGATCGTTTTTTCAGATTATTCCTGATTACAGGTTTTACAACCATTTTCTAATTGATTTTGTATGATTGGTTCTGACAGATGCAAATCTTTGTGAAAACTCTCACCGGTAAAACAATAACCCTCGAGGTTGAGAGCTCTGATACTATTGATAACGTAAAGGCCAAAATTCAGGATAAAGAAGGGATTCCACCGGACCAGCAAAGGCTTATCTTCGCTGGAAAGCAGCTTGAGGATGGCCGAACCCTCGCTGACTATAACATTCAAAAAGAATCAACCCTCCATTTGGTGCTCCGTTTACGGGGTGGAATGCAAATCTTCGTGAAAACCCTCACGGGAAAAACCATCACATTAGAGGTAGAAAGCTCTGATACCATCGATAATGTGAAGGCTAAGATCCAAGATAAAGAGGGTATCCCCCCTGACCAGCAAAGACTGATTTTCGCTGGTAAACAACTTGAAGACGGTCGCACCCTGGCGGACTACAATATTCAGAAGGAATCAACATTGCATTTGGTGCTCCGTCTTCGTGGTGGAATGCAAATTTTTGTCAAAACGCTTACCGGGAAAACGATTACACTGGAGGTTGAAAGCTCTGACACAATCGACAATGTCAAAGCTAAGATTCAAGACAAGGAAGGCATTCCTCCTGATCAGCAAAGGTTGATCTTCGCAGGCAAGCAGCTCGAAGATGGACGAACGCTAGCTGATTACAACATTCAAAAGGAATCCACTCTTCACCTTGTGCTCCGTCTTCGCGGTGGAATGCAAATTTTTGTGAAGACCTTAACTGGTAAAACAATCACTCTGGAAGTTGAGAGTTCAGATACCATTGATAACGTTAAGGCTAAGATTCAAGATAAAGAGGGGATTCCACCAGATCAGCAGAGGTTAATTTTCGCTGGAAAGCAATTGGAGGATGGACGTACATTGGCCGATTACAACATTCAAAAGGAGTCCTCTCCATCTTGTTCTTCGCCTTCGTGGTGGTCTTCAAAATTGATCGATTCAGCATTTGGTACTATTTTTCCTTAATCGTTTTATAGTTGTATAGCCCGTCTGCGTGTATTCTTGTCTTTGTTATGTTGTTCTAGAACCCAATTGACTAATAATAATCCATTCCATCTGCCTATGTTCGTTTTTTTCTTAAATTTTTCTCACCGTTGTAGAGCGCTTTCATTTCTAAAGCAAGTTGTGCACATAAATTGTTAATTAGAGTGGTGTTAGAGAGAAATTTCGATCACAGAACTCATAAATCTTTATTTATTGAAACGGAAGTCTCAAGTCGAAGCACACGACGATGTGCTGGTGCGAGGCATAGGCGCTTAAAAGTGGCATTGCTGTGGGCGGAGTCCACACATGGATGGTAAGTTCCTAGCCCTCTCTTGCATTTGCCTTGTTTCCTGGGGTCGTCCTTTCCTCGTTTCCCACATCGCTATCTGCTCCAAGAGTTCGCACCTGCACTGCTCATCCACATTCCTCAGCTCTCTGCAGCACTCATCGAAGACCTGCCCTTCTCTCCTCCTCTGGTTCTCGATTCCACGCATCTGCAACACATCTCTGCTCTGCTGCGTGAGGTACTGAACGCAGCTGCCAATCTCCTCGCGGGCCCTCATCTGGCTGCACCTCTCCGCCCGCCCTTCGTTGTCTTTGTTCACTTCCACGGTGGTGATGGTGCGGTAGGCGTAGGCATCAGAAACCAGCACCGCCATCAATAAGAGGGCAATGATCCCTGTGAGTCTCGCCATTGTTGATGGTTCTCAAGGAGGTAGAGATGGTGGTAATAGAGAGTTGAGTGAAGAGGGTGGTGGACTGGGTGCTTGTATTTATAGGAATGGGGAGTTGGTGCATGTATAGAACGTGGAGGGAGTGATTTTGTGTTGTGGGTTCTATAAGCGGAAGGGTGGCCAGCCATGGTAGAGTTGCGAGCTTTGGTTGAGCTTTCCACGTATGTGTAGGCATGCAAATGAGAAGCCGCGTGTGTCATATTATACTGATTTTGAAAAGTGGGATTTTGGATATAAATAAATTTCCGTGTTGATAAATATCATTTTGGAAGGCCCTTCCTGCGAACCAGTCTTTTCGTTGTTGAAATTGTTAAATATCCAACTGAGGTTGAGAGCCTTTCTGTCTCTCTCCACTACAAAAGTTTATTAATTTAACATGGTTAAAAGCAACCTATTTTCGCCTCGGCAAATAATCTTTTTTCCATCGGAGGATTGCATGTCTCTTTATCTATGAGATGATATGTCTCTTTGTTAGCTTCTATTTGTGGTGCACAATTTTGTAGGAAGGTAGGTAGCGGTTATGATCGATTGAAAAAAATTGTCAAATCTTCTTTCGATTCTTTGTGCACATCGTAACTTTCGTTAAAGAGGGTATTTATGGGTCGTGTCCTTTATATAGAAATTAGAGGCCAAAAGGTCATTCCCTTGACTTGATAAGAAATTGATTTCACCAGAAATTGAGCAAAAGGGAGGCCAAGAGGCCCTTCCTTGATTTGTACTAATAAGAATTTGGCCTCATGAGAAATTGAGCAAAAGAGAGGCCAAGAGGCTATTCCCTTGATTCGTACCGATCAGAACCTGAACCCACAAGAAATTGAGCAAAAGGGAGACCAAGAGGCTATTCCCTTGACTCATACCGATAAAAATCTGACCCCATGAGAAATTGAACAAAAGGGAGACGAAGAGGTCATTCCCTTGACTCGTACCGATCAGAATCTGACCCCACGAGAAATTGAGCAAAAGAGAGGCCATTCCCTTGACTCACCGATCAGAATCTAACCCCACGAGAAATTGAGTAAAAGGCTGTCGAATTGGCCTATTTCTTGTGTGAATTTTATTTTATTTATTTTATATATATATATATATATATATATTTTGGACCTTTTCCCAAATGTTGATTAGGAAGCAGTGGAAGCACTTGAACGGCAAAATCAGCATTGAGCTCTACCTAAACAGCAAACATAATATTTTCAGTAAATTTCATGTCCTTGAAATTCTATTATGGCACAGATTTACTATTAAGATCTTTAATTTATGTTAATTTTTCGGGAATTGAATAGGTTGAGGCTAATAACATCTTACGCATGTTGTATTTAATGTAAGTGTTCTCTTAATGAACCTCACCTGATTTGATATGATTTGTATTGTGTTTGATTATATCATGAATGTGATGGTTGTATATGCATATATGTCATGTATTATAGGGAGTCAATTTGGGGACTCATGCACATCAAGTCAATATATAAATTTGAGGCGTCATAACACGTTAGACTTGGCTCTATTGATTGGATGCGAAGTATGATTCCTACTTATACACTATCAGATAATTAGCTTATAGTTCAAAAATTAATTATTCAAGTCTTAGGTATGCCAATGATATGTATGCTTGATTCCATTAATGGTTAGTAGCTCAATCTTTTCTAAAAAAAATATTTTAAAATATTTGTTAAGCAACGAAAATAATGATGGGACATGTGATTGGGTGTTTGCTTATCAAGGCATGTAGTTTAAACCAACACGATTTTTTAAGAAGTCACCTATATATAATTGCTTCAAGAAAAACACGCTAAACCATGAAGTTCTTATGATTCAACCACCGAAAAAGAATGTACACCTTATTGATATAAGTAGTAACTTTCAATTCATAAGAGTCTTTCTTAATCATTATATCCTCAGGATCGATCTCATCTAGATGTAGTCTTGGTTCATTCATGTTCCACTCCTTAGCTTGGGTGTCATGATATTTTTTTTTATATTTAATATATCTAATATATTAAATAATGATTTTTACACTTCAAATTAAATATATTTTTCTCTTTTTACTTTTAATATATATAAGGTATTTCAAGAGTTATGATCTCGGTGAGACCATAAGTAGCCACTATATAAATCTAACCTAAAAATAAATAAAATGTAGTATAACTTAAAATACATTAATGAAATATCATAAATCTAGATTTCAATCTTCCATAAAAAAATTTGCAACAAGATAAATAAAGTCTAAGTTGGAGTAGCATGAAGCCCTTGTTGTATAAATGAAATTTGATTATTGTATGACATTAATTGCAACTTGGGTTCAACTTTAATGAAACTTGATTTCAATTAATACAACTTTGACTTTATGACTTTCTGTTGTGGTAATTTGAACAACATTCTTCGCAATATCATTGACATTCATATTGTATGATTGATATGTCCTAATTTATAGCATATACGTTAGAAATGCCAACGAACATCCATATTGGAATCAGAACGTTGTGATGACATGATAATAAGAAAAAAACTTTTTCCCCTAAGAAATGATTAACGTAATCATACAACTCAATTGCAAAGTCTTTGCTACGAAGACTTTGCTATGAACGGTTACATTCTAAAATGAGATTCTTTAGGAGTTCAAAGCTCAAGAAATAAGTTTATTGGATGAACATGATAATAACTATAATTAGATCAATGGTATAAAAAGACATATGAAATTAAAAGGGGAGTAGGAGTTCCCATGGTAAAGGTAGAGACATTAAATAAAATAAATTATAAGTTCATGGAGCCTTCTCGTAGAGAATAAAGAAGAATAAGAAAGATTCTCTTTTGAACAGGAAAATTTGGTCATATAAATATTTGATTTCTATGAGAATTCATTGATAGCGGGGAAACATTACTGAACAATTTATGTATCATGTTGAGATGAATAACTTGTGTTGTTCGAGTTGATATTCTTATTTTCTCCCGAACTATAGTAATTTTTTTCAAAATTTTCAAAGTGTAAATTATTAATTTGAAAGGTAAATATTCCTTTTTAAAACGAAAAGTAAATATTTTGTTGGATTAATTAAAAGTAAATATTTGGTTGGATTAATTAAAGTACATGAACAATTTGATTGAAGTTGGAGATTTGTTCATTCCACTCCCCAAAAATGAAATCTCTTAGTCTTCTTCTTAATTTAATGCAAAAACTTACACCAAGAGAACCATAATGATCTTTACCACTATAAATATGTTGAAATATGGTCCAATAATTTCAAGCCACATCAAAGCTTTATAAGAATCCTTCAAATTGCACGGTTTGTTATTTTAAGTTAAACCCATTTGAGTATTGATTTAGTTTGGTAGAGATGGATATCTTGGTGAAATCTTCGAGTGATGGTATGGTTGTGTCTCTAGATGTTTTGTCGTCCGACTCGATTGCTAATGTGAAGACTAAGATCCAAGCCAAATTAGGTGAACCGGTTGATACATTGAGGCTCGTTTTCGTAGGAAAAATTCTGGAGGATTATCTTACTGTTGCGGATTATAACATCTAGGAAATTGAGAACCTGTTGAACCTATTATTTTATGGGATAGAAAATGTTGGGTGTGTATTAGTATTAAATTACTAAATGTTAAATTGCATTAATAAAAAAACATGAATACTAAAATGGAATTGGAGAAGGCACCAACGCTATATAATTAGTGGACTTGGACGACATCATGAAGTATGAGTCGTGTTCAAAATAAAATATGATTGTTTCATTTGTCTAGAATTGAAGCATCGTCGAGTCGAGGCAAATTAGAGGCAAATCAGCTAAATATGCATGCATAAGTGGTGTATGATAGAACAAACTAAATTTTTATATGAGTTTTGCTCGATGAAAAGAGAAAATTCACTTGTTTTTACCTTTATGTGTCTTTATTCCTTAAATAATGAATGATGTAATTTTCGTTGGTTAATTAATTGGAATAACAAAAACAAATTATTTTAATGATGAAATAAATATTTTGAAAATATGGAAATTGAGAACCTATTGACGGCACCTTTGCAACCCTGACCTAGGGTGGCCATTGCCGAAGTGGTCGGCGAAGTCGTGGAAGGTGGGTGGGAGGGCATGACTACTTTAGCCTCAGTATGTTCCTAGAGTGAGGATAAGGGAATCACCGGTGGTAAGGACTCAAAATAGAACTTAAAGGGCCGGTAGAATGTAGAAAACCAGACTAACCTTTCGATTTGAGTATAGACGGATAAATGAGAACTTTTCTTTTGTGACTACTTAATCCCCGGTCAATGGGACGTGGAAATTTGAAGCTTGCATGGGTTGGGTTTGATGGCTATGGCGTTTTCCAAAGTGCTTCCACGTTAACCATCCCCATGCAATCTCCTTCGATGCCATTTGTTGTTGTTCTTCTTCCTACTTTTAAACTCAGTTCCAGATTCCAAATGCATTCAAATATTACTCGTTTCTCTAGTTCCTTTTTCTCCTAAAAAAACACAAAGTACTTGATAATTGACAACAACATAATTGCACTTGTAAGTTCAATTAAAGTAATGAGATAAATAATGAGAATTAATAACACATGACAACCCAGAATAAAGAGGGAGAAGGGAATTTGAATTCAGTAAGAGTACCGATTAGGAAGAGGAAATACCCTTACCAGTTACGAGCATGTTCTCTTTTGTGTTGATTAATTAGGAAGAGGAAAGGGTACATGTATTAGAGCTAGGATGTTGAAACAAATGTCATCACCACAAAAAGTGGCCGGAGGAGATGTGGCAACCATAAAAAGTAAAAGAAGGGGAGTGTAATACTCTACTACCCTCTAACTCACAAAGAGTAACTACCCAACATGTCGACCAAAATGTGTGTTATTTTATAGGCACAAGGCATGTAGGATGCCATCGAGCGTGGTAATGACGTTGAGGAGGGTAAGGACAGGATGTCTCTTGCTGTTATCTACCAAGTAGTCTCGGACGACGTCCTTCTCATATTGGCAGAGAAGGGCTCGACAAAGACAAGGTGGGAGCCTTACAAACAATGAACGTGGGTGTAGAACGGGACAATGAAGCAAATGTAAAAACCTTAAGTTTGAGTTTGAGGCTATCCGCATGAAGGACAGTGAGTGAAGGACAGTGAGTCAATAGACGACTTTGCCATGAAATTAATGACAATCGTCGCCGACATTCATGTTGGAAATAACTCACAATCGAAATATGTCGAAACAAATAACTGAAGCAGGGAGAACAACTTGAGGGGAGAGAGCTTTTGGAATAAAGAACCTTAAGCACTTATGCTTTTGAATTCTCTTTGTTGTCGTGTATAGAGCATACATTTGACGAGTATTTATAGTAGAGAGGACACTGGTAAATTTCCTAAACTTTCTCCCCACTCAAATCACTAACAAACTATTTCCTAAACTTATTCCCGTATTTCACAAATCAAGCTTAATAACTCACATTCTCACCCAAGACACCAACAAATTTCCTAAACTTTCTCTCCAAACTAAAATTACTGACAAACTATTTCCTAGACTTATTTCTGTATTTATCAAGTCAAGCTTAATAACTAGCATTCTCACCCATAAGCTTCACTTTGCGGTAAATTTTTCACTTCGAACCACTCCTACATGTTTGCAAGCCTTAACCTTTGTTAAGACCTTGACAAAAATTTTTTTTGTGTTGCTCGTAGTGTGAACATTGCTTGATCCCTAGTCAACTCCGTATTTTCATAATTTATATTTAACTAATTAGAATCTTATTCAAATTTTAAATATATTTTTATTTAATGTATCAAAATACATTAATTAATTTTAATATTTAATTATATCAAGTACCATAAATATATTTTTTATTTAATATATCTAATATATTAAATATTAATTTGAACTCTTCAAATTAATATATATTTTTCTCCATTTATATTTAACGTATCTAATATATTAAATATTAATTTGAACCCTTCAAATTAAATATATTTTATCTATTTATTTAATATATTAAATATTAATGTGATATTTTAAATTAAATTTATTTTCTCATTTATATTTAATATATCTAATATACTAAATATCAATTTGAACCCTTCAAATTTTCTTTAAAATAAATTGAACATTTTAGTGTTACTATGAACTAGCGAGGGGACCTTATGGACCTACAAATCACTCCACTATAAATCTAGAGTTGCACTCTTATGCACTGTAGGACAAGTTATGTCCATTGATATAACCATTACAAGCAAGTCGATCCTTCACGAGTTGTTCATAATTACAGCTGGGTCAAAAATCCGTTTTACCCCTTACATCTTTTACCTCAAGTACCACTGATTTTCTAATGAACAATTTTTTTATGATCCAATCATTAACCAAGTCCCTCTCGGGCCAATGAGAAGGTGGGCCCATTGTTCAAGTCCCGAAATCAGTACTTAAGAGACCAACTCATCCACTTTCCTTATACGGAAAGGAGTGAATTCCATCTCATGATATTATGTTACTAACTCCCTGTTTGGTCAAGTCCTCAAAATGGTAGGCATATTGAATCGGCTAACAGAGCCATTCTCACCCATGTAAATTAAAAGACAAGTACTCACAAGCATGAGTTCATAACTCACTCAGGATTAAGATCGAGTCGCATATGATTATCATGTGAAATATTAATCTTCTCAATTAACAGATTTATAAAGAGAGATTAAATACTTTTTGGTCCAGTCTTATACAAACTCATTGTATAGGATACCCCCACTTACATGTCTCCACATGAACGATTTGGATCAAATCATTTGTAACGATTACAAAGGGGGCCGTATCAATAGTGTTACCAAGATAAGGCACCCAACCTTATCCATATACTATAGACTCTTTAGGTTATTACTTGAACACGATCCTCTTGTATGTCAACCACATACTGTTCAAAATTACATTAATAACCTTGGATTTTCATATCATGGATAACAATTAAATTACAAACAAAATAATAAAAATTATTGTTAAAAACTAAATAATTAATTACGAGGCTTTAGAGCATAAATCCCAACAATCTCCCACTTGCCCTAGAGAAGATGAGACATGTCTCGTAATCCTAGATATTCTAGGTGACCCTCAAACACTTTAGCCTAGAGAGCCATTTTATATAAATCAAAATAATTATCATTAAAAGTCATATGGTCACTACCACAATACTTTCTCTCACTATCATTCTTTATAGATTGATCTTTTATAATTTCCTTAATATTAGTCATTATCACAATGAAAAGTGACACTATTATCACAATGAAAAGTGACGGACTAAATCACATTTGAAACACCTTTCAAATGTTTAAGAAATTATAGTCATACAAGTCATTTTGTTGCTTTAAAAAGCAAAAAAATATTCCGCTTTTATATCATACTTCACAATCTAAGGTAAAATTGATCGTAACATAAATTTCTCTAAATTTTTGTAACTAGTGTATCACTTAAAGATCCAATCTTTAACTCCATACACAAAATAAAAAATTCTCATTATCCATCGATACTCTGAGAAAATTTTATTTTTTCATTTAATGGTCACACCATTAATTTAAATAATATATTCTAACTAACGGTATATTAAACGTTAATTCTCATCTATGCATTAATTGTCTCCCACTCAGGAAAGATAATTAATCATACTCTCAACACTTGAGGTTACTTAGGATACTATTCCTCCTGAGTTCGTATTTCAATGATCATTATCATTCTTTGAAGTCTTGCATCAAATATTTGACAACAATTTTGTCAGTATAATATATATGAGACAATATTAACGTTTATCCTTAAATCTCTATTGTTAGGAGATACATAATTATCCCAAATCATTTATTTATAATGGGTTAGATAGTCATCTATTTATGTTAGATTAAAATATTACATTATCATAATAAGTAATATGTCATCAACATAAAATGTGAGAAAATCTACTCATTAATAATTTTTTTGTTTTCACAAACTCATTACAATTTATTTAAAGTTATAGGTTATCAAACCTTCTTTTAAAAAATCTATGGGTTAAATTCATTTCAAAAATGAATTTTGCTAATTTTATCTTTAATAATAAATCCATATAATAATATGGGTAGATGCATCCTCTTAAATTTCATTTCACAAAAGAATCCTAAATATTCATTTAACATATATCATACATATAAAATGAATTAGAGAATAATAATAGACTCTGGAATGACAGTAGGAGAGAAAATCTACTTCTAGCTACTAGCTACTTTCTCCCAGAGTCATGTTTTGAAGATTTGTATCTTCTTATCTATACATAATTTTCCTTTTGTAGGTCCATTCATATCCTATGAATTTAACCTTATCAAGAACACTTATAAATCCCTGGATTTTATGACTTTAACTTATTTATCCTTCGTTATCATCCTTCATAACTATTTTGAGGGTAATAAGCCTTCAAATTGGTCATCTAATATGACAATTTAAATTTTAGTAGGATTGAATCATCTCATAATTCTCCCACTACAGTGAAGCTTATCCAATTAATGTCGAAGATCCACTTAACTCTCAAGCGAAATTAAATGGTTAACAACTTTTGTTAACTATTAGCGGCTTCACTTGAAACTATTTAATTAACACTATCTCACCTTATTAAGGTGTATGTCCTTTTATTTGAACTTGACTATTTTGTTTCTTTTAAGAGTAGCCCACATTTAGGCATAATTTTGAACATAATTTTAAACATATTATTATTGGAGTGTTCTAAACTAAGATTACTACATTTCCATAATCCAAAAAGTTATCTCATAGGCAATTTTGAAAGCAATCATGTTCATTATGCAATCCCTATGGCATATCCTAACAAGAGTTTGATAATGGCATATAATTTTTTTTTTATTTTTTATTATGTGACTATATCTAATATAGAAATCAATTCCACTTTCTATCAACTAATTTTAGTACATAATATTCTCGTACTAATCATTATGATCCGATCATAATGTCTTGATAGATTTATCAAAATGGATTTCAACTTTAGTCTCATTTTTTTTTTTGAACTTTTTTTTAAAAAATAGAGTAAGTTACATTTGGTAAGGATACTTATATATTGAATAATCATCAATGAGATTGATAAAATATCAACAATATTCTTTGACTTTTGCATTTTTCTTTTTATCATCTGTTGCAAGTATTTAGATCTGAGTTAGAAATTATCTATTGCAATTATTTAGATCTGAGCTAGAAATTATTGGCAGACGAGTCCATTAAAATTGGTTAGAATACTCTCACCAAAATAAAAAAAAATAGATAGATAAGAAATACAGAGAAAGAGAGAGGAAATTGGAAAAACAGATCAAATAAAAAAAAAATACAAAGATTTGGAAAACATAATCAGAAGAGAGAAAAAAAAACAAGAAAGAGAAAGAAATACCAGATTTTAAAATCAAAGGAAAAAAAACAACACATAGAAAAGGAAGAAGATTAGATTTGGAAATAGTAAAGCCGAAATAAAATTAAACTCGTGAACATAATTAAAATTCAGATATGGGAGTAGAATTAAACTGCTTAACAGAATTAGAATTAAAAGAAAAAGAAAAAAAGCAAGATTTTAGAAAAGAAAAGAAAATTAGAATAGGTTGAAAATGGTTTCTAAGAAAAGAAAATCAGATTTGATTGAAAATGACCCAACAAAATTGAAAAGAAAAGAAAATGCGATTGGATTGAAAAGGACAAGTATTGTAAACAGAATTGAAATGAAGAGAAAATCAGATTTGATGGAAAATGGCAAGTGGAGTGAACAATTAAAATATAAGAGAGGAGAGAAATGAATTGAGAGAAGGAAAATGAAAGATAAGAAATTATTATATTTGTATATCCTATATTAAATGTTGAATTATCCAAGTCGCTTCAAATATTAATAATATTGACATAGGTTTAATTTAAGTTTTAAATTTTATTACCCCATACCATTTAGAAACAATGAAAACATAGGAATTCAATTTTTATTGAGGCTGTCTAGAGTCGTATTTCACTTTGTTAGTTGGATTATTAATTAAAATGTGAAATACTAACAAAATGTGACGAACGGTGCGATAGGAAGCGAACCTTGGCAACATTTGGAGTAGTTCTCAAGGAACGAGAGCTTACGTTAATTAAATTAGGGAGTACTCCGGCTAAGGCCAACCAGGTAAGTGGCCTTACCATAGGATAGACTAAAGATTGTTTGATTTATGATGATGTGTGAGTACGATGTTGTGTTGTGATGTATGTTAAATGTACGTTATTTATGTTTCGATGCATGACGTACATATTATATCTGATGCACTTGATGGCTTCTATGATGAGTATGATGTATGCATGACGATGTTATTAACATGTTGATGTTTTCCATGTTGAACATGCCTTATGATGTTGTTTGCCATATTGCATCATGTCGTTAGATCGACATAGGACACAACCCTAAGAGTATGAAACTGATATTAACGTAAATATCCACAAGCACGTGTTATATAGTGTAACCAAGAGATGAGACTAGAGGGTTGTGTCAGAAGAGAGATGTATAGTTGGACTTAGAGGGACCTCATGCATATCGTATGTTCATAAGCATAGGGCTACTTCCCCTAGAGATGACGAGTGCGGACGCGCACCGTATGATGAGCGCGAAAGCGCACAGGTGCGAATGCACACATATGAGGGTGTTCATGAGGTGCATGACACTATGGGGTTCCGCTGACCTCCGGGCGTCGCAACAGATTAGCTTGACCAGAGGGTCCAGGGGGTGTGCGAGCGCCCTGGGGATTCACACTCGCACGTGTGAGTCGTGTGTAAAGTACCACTCATCCAATTTGTCCGAGACTGGAGGCCACCCTTAAGATGATTAGAGATAGGTCCCTAATTCATGATTGCATGTGTTTGCATTAGCATGGCCCCTATAGTGGGGTTACTTAGTGAGTATTTCTTCGAAATACTCAGGCCGTGTGCCATATTGTTTTTCAGGTAAAGGCAAGGCGCCCATGTACGGTTGACGGTGACATCGTGATCAAAGACTGTGGCGCGTGCATAGGATAGTTGCATATTTAAAATTCCTAGTCTTGGTTAGGATAGGGTGTTCGCATTTCATTTATTTAAATTATTTAATTTGTAATCGTTTTTATCTTATTTTAAACTCGAGCATGATATTTGAAACATGTAAGTCCGACAGTGTTTTCTAGTGTTTTAACGTATTCTAAAGTTTTAAAATTTTCCGCTAATAAAGATGAGCATTTTTAGAGTTATATTCTGCATTAGAGATGAGCATGAGACGTTAGTGGCGACTCTAGATATGTGAAAATTTAGGGTCGTTACAGAAAGTGTTTGGGTTACAGGCCGGTTCGATTGGACCGTAGGTCTAGTCTTCTGTTGGTTCAACTGAACCGTAGCCTCTAGGCTGGTTTGAGTTTTAGGCCGCCATAGTTGGGCTGGGCCGAAGGCAGAGGCTGAGGGAATGGATCGAGCTGGCAAACTCGGGTCTTGGGTTCGGGTTGACCCGGATCCGTGGATCTCGTCTTCCTTATCCGACTTCGGTCAATTTTCCGGCGCGTTTTCTCTCTTCTTCCCGCGGCGTTTCCATTGCCGATTTCGGTCCTCTTTCTTCCTTTTCCTCTTTGTTTGCCGTCCTTTTTTCCTTCCTCGAAGCTTTGCGGCCTAAAAGTTCCTAAAACCACAGATCTACGAACGTTTAGGAAAGCGAAATTTTCCGACCTCGAGTTATTGTGCTTTCGTTAGGGATCCTTCTCGTGGTGGTAACTGATCGTTTGGTGTTGGTTTCTGGGTGGTTTGGGACTCGTCGGAGAAATTGGAAGCTCGCCGACGTTAATCCGAAATCTCTCTCTCGTATTTTCTTTCTCTTTCTCTGTTTGTAGGTACTCTGATGGGTTCTAGGAGTCGTGGGCTAAGGCTGAGCGAGGTGTGGCTGCCGTTTCGCGTGGGATCTGTGAAACTCGGCGGTCGCCGGAAAACTCGCGAGTTTTCCGGCGACTAAGTTTTTTTTTTTTTTTTTTTTTTTTTTCTTTTTCTCTCTTTCTTTTTCTGGGTTGGTTACAAAACATAACCCATAAAGGTATACATTTGTCTAACAAATCCATAAATCACATCAATATGCCAAAACAATCCATTTTGCAAATCAATATTACACATATCACATATATGATTTGAAATACAATACCCACCATACTACTTTTAATTCAAAATAAAAATCAATAGGCTCTGATATCAATTGAAGGGAATGAACTCTTCATCGAAGCATTGGGAACCGTTTTGATTTTATTATGAATTAAAACAAAAGCAATAAATAGAAGAGTAAGTACTCTACCTTTGTAGAAACCCTAACATGCAAGACTCCTTAGAGTATTCCAACCATGCAGAAGTTCTTCAACATTCCACAAGAAACCCTAACATGCAAGACTCCTATGAGTATTCCAACCATGTAGAAGTTCTTCAACATTCCACAAGATCTTCCTTACTATGACTCGAACACAAAGTCTGACTTGTGGAATTATCTGGAGATGTAATTTCATTCTCGAGAGTAAGTGGGAGAGATTGTATGTCTTTGGCTCAACCCGAGAGTCCTATTTATAGAGACTCTTGAAGAATATTTGCCAAATAATATATTTGCATATTTAATATATTAGATATAATATCTTATACAAATTATATTTAGATATTATAAGATATCCTAATATATATTTAACTAATTTGAATCTTATTCAAATTTCAAATATATTTTTATTTAAGGTATCAAAATACATTAATTAATTTAATATTTAATTTATCAAATACCATAAATATATTTTTTATTTAATATATCTAATATATTAAATATTAATTTGAACCTTTAAATTAATATATATTTTTTCCTATTTATATTTAACATATCTAATATATTAAATATTAATTTGAACCCTTCCAATTAAATATATTTTCTCTATTTATTTAATATATCTCATATATTAAATATTAATTTGACATTTCAAATTAAATTTATTTTCTCCTTTATATTTAATATATTAATATATCTAATATACTAAAATTAATTTGAACCCTTCAAATTTTCTTTCAAATAAATTGAACATTTTGGTGTTACTATGAGGCAGTAAGGAGACCTTATGGACCTACAAATTATAAGCTCCAATAATACAAAATTAATTAATTAAACTTTTTAATTAATCAATTTCCATTCATTAACTATAAGTCACTCCACTATAGACATAGAGTTGCACTCTTATGCACTATAGGACAAGTTATGTCCATTGATATAACCATTACAAGCAAGTTGATCCTTCACGAGTTGTTCATAATTACGGCTGGGTCAAAAGTCCGTTTTACCCCTGTAATTACATCTTTCACCTTAAGTACCACTGATTCTCTAATGAACAATTTGTTTATGATCCAATCATAAACAAAGTCTCTCTCGGGCCAATGAGAGGGTGGGACCCCATTGTTCAAGTCCCGAAATCAGTACTTAAGAGAACAACTCATATACTTTCCTTATACGGAAAGGAGTGAATTCCATCTCATGATATTATGTTCCTAACTCCCTATTTGGTCAAGTCCCCAAAATGGTAGGCATATTGAATCGGCTAACAGAGCCATTCTCACCCATGTAAATTAAAGGACAAGCACTCATAGGCAGGAGTTCATAACTCACTCAGGATTAAGATCGAGTCGCATATGATCATCATGTGAAATATTAATCTTCTCAATTAACGGATTTATAAGGAGAGATTAAATATTTCTTGGTCCAGTATTATACAAACTCATTGTATAGGATACCCCCACTTACATGTCTCCACATGAACGATTTGGATCAAATTATTTGTAACGATTACAAAGTGGGCCGTATCAATAGTGTTACCAGGATAAGGCACCCAACCTTATCCATATACTATAGACTCTTTAGGTTATTACTTGAACACGATCCTCTTGTATGTCAACCACATACTGTTCAAGATTACATTAATAACCTTGGATTTTCATACGATGGATAACAATTAAATTACAAATCAAATAATAAAAATTATTGTTAAAAACTAAATAATTAATTACGAGGCTTTAGGGCATAAATCCCAATATTACCTTCATTAACAGGGCTCTGTTTTAGTCGTATATTTTGAGGAACGGGCCAACTATCTCCACTCTACTACCTTCTTCTGTCATTTGACCAAGGCTAATAATATTGCTCTTCAAACTCGGGATGTAATACACCTTGGTCAATAGACTTTGATCGTCGTTCTTACACTAAAATAAGATAGATCCTTTTCCTTAGATCGGTACAATTGATCTGTTGCAAAACTTCACATTTCCAGTGAACTTCTCATCAAGTTCCTTAAACTTTGCTCGATCTCCGGTCATGTGGATGCTTGCTCCGTTGTCTAGGTACCACATGCTGGTCTTCACTTGATTTTCTTCATCATTGAAGAGGTTCGTCCTAACCTTTTCTTCATTGAGCATCAATAGGTTGGGCATTTCCTCGCCCAACATCAATGTGGGCTCTTCATCATCCGAGAACATGAGGTTTGCCTCCTCATCGCGTTCCTTGTTGCGGCACTCTACCGCATAATGCCCGTATTTTCCACAAGAGTAACATTTGATCATACTCTTGTCCTTCCGGGGGTTGGCATTGTCATGAATTTAGGAGGTATTGTCACGACCTCCTCTGCCACCACGTCCATGACCTTTGTATCCTTTGTTATGGCTGCCACGTCCCTTTGTACTTGAAAAAGAAGAGTCATTTGCATTTTTCTTTTTCGTCCGTGCGAGCCACTCCTCATATGTGAGTAAAAGGTATTTCTCCTCCTCTTTGTCTTTGTAACCACGAAGTCTCTCCTCATGGTCCTTAAGACAACCAACTACCTCATCAACCGACATGTTCTTTAGGTCGCCAAACTGCTCAATGGAGGTAACAATCTACATGAATCTGTAGAAAAATAAATTGCTCTGATACCAATTTGTAGAAACTGACGCTGCTCTAATACCAATTTGTTAAATTGAAATCGCTCTGATACCAATTTGTCAAAATTGAAATCGCTCTGAATCTAACTCGTTTAGATAATTCTCACGAAACTTTAAAAGGGGTGTCGAAAGGGGAGAGAGAGACAAGGAGACAAAGAAGTACTCAAGAAGTTATTACACACTAACTCAGACAGTAAATGTTTTCCTTCTCTTTCTTGTTGTTATTTCTCTCTGGACTATTACATTGAATACATGAGGCATTTTTATAGCATTTCCTGAGGTCAAATGATTTTTTTTTCTCACCCATTTACTCTCCCTTCAGTAAATTTCTCTCCTGTTTGCTCTCCCTACATGAGATAATTATGCCCTCATAATTAAATCGTTTTGACTGAATTAAAAAATAAAAAACAAAAAAATAAAAGAAACATGTAAGTTTATTTTCCAACAAAACTCTCCCATAAACTTAAATGCTTCTTACTCAATGACTCCTCCTGCGTTGTTTTCGTTTTCTTGATCTCAGTCGTGATTTCTTCACTTTTCTTTTCCTTTCCTCGAGCGAAAAATTGGGATTGTCCTTCTCTGATGAGACTTCATTTGGATCTTCTCGAGACCATCCCATCTGAGGCTCCAAGTCTTCATTTCTCCAGTTCTCAACTACGTTTGACTCAGACATCACGACTTCGTTCCGTTTACTCAATTCCCTTCGTAAGTCCACAGCGACCTTTACCGCTAGCATTCTTGTTTCCTCCAATTTGGCTTTATCATAAGTGAGTGTCTCAATCGTGTGTCGTAAATTCACTGTCTTCTGTTGGACTTGGTTTAGGTTCACGTCAAGTGTGTTTTTCTGTTGAGTCAGTATCTCTATATCTTTTTCCTCCCTTACTAGCTCGTCTACTAAGCCCTCAATCTCCATGAGTAGGACTTTCTCTTTCTCCGCACCTACTTCAACTTTCATCGTAAGATCGAAGATTGTCTTCTCATTCTTTTCCTTCTCCTGTTTTAGATAGAAGGAACTCTTACTCAGCTCAGTCACTTCCTTTTCCAACCGTTGAACTTTTGTTTCAAGCTCTTTTCTTTCTTGTTCAATTTTCATCCTCTTTCTTCTTTCTACCTCAAATTGCTTTTCCAGCCATTTGGGCTCTTTGTCTTTGAGCTTGGGCTCTCTGTTCTTCGGTTGTTCATCTTCCTTTGATTTTCTCGTCTCTGATACCGTGATTTCGCTAAATTCGCTGCGTATCACCTTATTTCCAACAACTTCCACTATCTCACAACTACCGCCTTCATCTTTCGCGCCGCCGTCTCCTTTTGTGTTCGGCTCTTCGTTTTGAACCATCAAGAGGATGCCTCCACTTGTTGCGTCATCCAGGGCTAGATTGATTGTTTCTTCCACCTTCTCTTTGGTTCGACAGTTTCTCGCATAGTGACCCATTCTGCCACAATTGTAACATTTTTCGGAGTTACAATTATTTGCGTAATGACCATATTTCTGACATTTGAAGCACTGGATGTTGGGATTGTATCCTTGACCGTGCCCTTGAATACGTCCTTTTCCACGCCAATTTGCTTCGCTCGATAGTTTTTTTTCTTGGTAGTTTTCTTTGTGATTATTACCTCGACCAGCTCGACCATTCCCGCGGCTTCCACTATCTCTACCTCGAAAATTTTGTGAGTAGAGAACTTTTCCATCCTTTATTGTTGCCTTCGTCTGAAGCGCTTGATCGAGTGGTTCCTCCTTCTTTTTCTTACGTTGCTCGTGTGCCTCGAGAGAACCAGCAAGCTCATCGACTGTGAACTTCGTCAGGTCCTTCGATTCCTCTATGGCACAAACAACATTCTCGAAGTTGTCTGTTAATGACCTCAAGATTTTTTCCACAACCTGCGTTTCGGGTAACATTTCTCCGTTCCGATTTAACTAATTCGCCACGGTCTGTACACGAGTAATGTAGTCAGATACATTTTCTGACTCCTTCATCTTCATGCTCTCCAACTCGCCACGCAGAGTCTGGAGACGCACCTGCTTGACTCAGTCGGTTCCTTTGAACACTTTTTCTAAAGTGTCCCACGCTTCTTTTGAAGTAGTTGCCCTTGCAATCTTCTCAAAGGCAGACTCGTCAACAGCTCGGAACAGCATGTATAGTGCTGCCTTATCCTTTGACCGTAATTCCTTTAGCGCCTTGTTTTGCGCCATCATGTAACCCGTGGTATCAAACGGTTCTTTGAACACCTCCCATGCGTCTTGCGAGCCGAGAAGAGCTTTCATTTGGATGCTCCTATTCTCGTAGTTCGTCTTCGTCAATCGTGGTAGAGGCATTTGTCCCATCATGTTCGCCATCGGCTCTGATACAAATTTGTAGAAAAATAAATTGCTCTGATACCAATTTGTAGAAACTGACGCTGCTCTAATACCAATTTGTTAAATTGAAATCGCTCTGAATCTAACTCGTTTAGATAAATCTCACGAAATTTTAAAAGGGGTGTCGAAAGGGGAGAGAGACAAGGAGACAAAGAAGTTCTCAAGAAGTTATTACACACTAACTCAGACATTAAATGTTTTCCTTCTCTTTCTTGTTGTTATTTCTCTCTGCACTATTACATTGAATACATGAGACCTTTTTATAGCATTTCCTGAGGCCAAATTTGGCTACCCACGATTTTTTTTCTCACCCATTTACTCTCCCTTCAGTAAATTTCTCTCCTATTTGCTCTCCCTAAGACAATTATGCCCTCATACTTGAATCGTTTTGACTGAAATAAAAAACAAAAAGCAAAAAAAACATTTAAGTTTATTTTCCAACAGAAAATCTTTGGGGAACAGCTCGAAGAAACTTCTTGACGACGGAGATCTCCTCCACCACGTCGCCCAATGAATGAATGTCATTGACGATCGTCGTTAAATTCATGGCAAAGTCGTCTATTGACTCACCGCCCTCCATGCGGATAGACTCGAACTCACTCTTCAAGGTCTGCACTTTTGCTTCCTTACACGTTCCACACTCACATGCATTGTTTGCAGCGTCTCCCATGCTGCGTTTGTCGAGTCCTTCTCTGCCAACATGAGAAGGACGTCCTCCGGGACTGCTTGGTAGATGGATGCACGAGTCATCCTGTCCTTACGCTCCTCAATGTCACCATGTTCGACAGTGTCCCACACGCCTTGTGTCTGTAAGTTAACACGCATCTTTATCAACCATGTTGCGTAGTTACTCTTCGTGAGTAATGGGTACTGAAGTGTTACACTCCCCTCCCTTCCGCTCCTTATCGTTTTCACAGCTCCTCCGACAACTTCATGTGGTGACGACATTTGTTTCGACATCCTAGCTCTGATACCAAATGTTGGATATGGCCCACGATCGAAATATGTAGAAACAAATAGCTGAAGCAGGAAGAACAACTTGAGGGGAGAGAGCTTTTGCAACAAGGAACCTTAAGCACTTATGCTTTTGAATTCTCTTTGTTGTTGTGTATAGAGCATACATTTGACGAGTATTTATAGTAGAGAGGACACCAACAAATTTCCTAAACTTTCTGTCCAAACTAAAACCAAACCTCCTAAATAAATCCTAACTATTTCCTAAACTTATTCAAGTTAATAACTGTTTTACCAAGTCAAGCTTAATGACTCACAATTCATTTGTTAGGCGATAAGGTGGATGAGATCTTCGTCGTCAAGAAATTTTTTCGATTCGTCCCTCCATGATTCATGTAGATTGTTACCTCCATTGAACAATTCGAGGACCTCAAGAATATGTTCGTTGAGGAGGTCGTTGGTTGTCTTAAAGTTCATGAGGAGAGATTTTGTGGCTACGATGACAGAGAGGAAGAGAAACACCTCTTACTCACACACGATGAGTTGCTTGAACATTAAAAAAAAAAAAAAGATACGATTGATTCTTCTTTTTCAGGTACGAAGGAACGTGGTGGCCACAACAAGAAAAATAGAGGTCATGGATGTGGTCACAATCGTGGCTGCAGACGTGGCAGAAGATGAGGCCCGAGATAATACCTCACAAATCAGTGAAGATGTCAACCCTTAGAAGGACAAGAGTTGGATCATTGTTAATCTGGTGAAAAATACAGGCATTATGGGGCGGATTGCCACAACAAGGAGCGAGATGAGGAGGCAAATCCCACATTTACGCATGATAAATAGCCCTCACTGATGTTGTGTAACACCCCTAATTTTTCATAACCCTTTGACAAATGTAATGTCTTTGGTGCGTAGAGTCTTTATTTCATGTGCCAAGATCCTTAACAGTCTTTCCTTATAACTTAAGTCTTCTGCCACTTCCAGGGACTCATAATCTATCACATGTGTGGGATTAACCATAAACCTACGAAGTACGGATATACGAAACACGTTGTGTATTGCTAAGAGGGACGGTGGTATGCTAATCTATATGAACCAGTCCAATTCGATCCAAAATTTTAAAAGGTCCTATAAAGCATGGACTCAACTTGCCTTTGCGTCCAAACCTTAAAATATCTTTCATTGGGGCCACCTTCAAGAATACCATGTTGCCCACTTCAAACTCTAGACTCATTCGTCTTACATCTGCATAAATTTTCTGTCTACTCTGAGCAATGTGCATTTTCATCTTGATCTTTTACACCGCCTCATTCATAACTAGACCAATTCGAGACCCCTCCAATTCACATTCCACTACCTCATCCCAGCACAGTGGTGTCCTGCACTGTTTTCCATACAAACGCCTCATATGGTGTCATGTCAATTGTTGCCTGGAAGTTGTTATTATAGACGAATTCCATGAGATGCAATTTAAAGTCCCAGCAACGTGCGAAGTCTAACACACAGGCACGTAGCATATCCTCTAGAATTACGTCAAATGTTCCGTCTGACCATCTATCTATGGGTGGAACACCGTAGTGGAATCTAGGCGAGTTTCTAACTCTTTTTGGAGTCCGCACCAAAATACCGACGTAAAATGTGAGTCTCGGTATGATACAATTAATATAGGAACTCCATGCAGTCAGACAAAATTTCTTTCATGTACAGTTGTGCCCAATTGTCTATTGTGTAGGTGGCTTTACCAGGATGGAAATGCGCTGACTTATTCAATCTGTCCACAATCACCCACATGACCATGTAGCCCTTCAACGTTCTTGGTAGCCCTACTATAAAATCCATGACAATATTCTCCCATTTCCATTCTGGTACACTAAGCGGCTGCAATAATCCCACTAGTCTCTATCTAGGTGCCTTGACCTGCCATACCAAGCATATACTTACAAATTCTGCAATATTCTTCTTCATTCCACGCCACCAAAAGTGTGGCCTTATATCTCGATACATCTTGGTACTACCAGGGTGCATGACGAATGTGGAGTTATGCGCCTCGCTTAATATTTTGTTTCTCAGCTCTTCTACCACTAGTACACACAAACGACCTTGATACAATAATTCGCCATCAGATGACTTTAAGTACCTGTCAGCTAGCTCTGTCGCCAATGTTGAAATATGGAGCCTAATGCCTATTTATTGTAAAAATCTGGTAGAGATATAATTGGTAGATAATTAAATATCGTAGGTGGTTATATCGGTTAAAACTATATATAATAAATTGAAACCATATATATACCCCTTAGGCAGTACTTTGAAGATGTATTCTCTTTTGGTGTACATATTGAAGTCATCAAGACAAAATCTTTAGTCAGAGCTCTCCTTGCATTTTCACTCTCTTGTTCTTTGGGTTCATCTAGATCGAGTGTGTGCGATCCTAACACCTGTTATCAGAGCTAGGCGAAATTCACCACAATCTGTGAAGATTAAAAGTTCACATATTGCAATTGAGAAGTTCGATAGATCCAGTTTCAATTTCTAAATGATGCAAATTGAAGTTTATCTGTACCAGAAAGATCTTCACGAACCTCTGGTTGGGGTGAAGCCAGATACCATGACCATGGAGTAGTGGAAGCTCAAGGATCATCAAGTCTTAGGGTTGGTCTAGTTGACGTTGTCCAGAAATGTGGCATTTAAAATAATCAAGGAGAAGACAACGTCAGATCTGTTGAAGGCGCTATTGAATATGTACGAAAAAAACTGTCGGCTATGAATAAGGTGTATTTGATGCTGAGATTGTTCAATCTACAAATGTCTGAAGGTGGATCTATTGCTGATCATATAAATAAATTGTCAACTGAGTTTGGTGGAAATCAATTTCGAAGATGAAGTTAAAGCACTGATTTTGATGTCATCCTTACTTGATTCGTGGGATATTGTTGTTATGATCAGCAGTTCCTGAGGATTTGAGAAACTGAAGTTCAATGAAATTCGAGATGTAGTTCTCAGCGAAAGTATTCGCAAACGAGAAATTGGAGATTCATCCGGTAGTGCTCTCAGTGTTGATCAAAGGGGTGTTAGATAAAAGCTTGTGTTTTTCTTTATTTAGGTTATTCATGTTTTCCTTAAAATTAGTTAGTTGAATCTTGTTTGTAGGCAATCTTAATTGACGCAAACACGTAGAATGGAAGAAAGGCCACCACTTGAGCAAGAATTGCTAGAGCAAGCTCAGGAACAAGGAGAAGGCACATGTGGCCCAATTCGAGGAGGAAGAGTCGATGGTCCTCAACACGAGGGCAACAAACCATGTGACTAGGGCCAAGTCTGCGTTCTCCGAGCTTGACTCGGGGATTCGTAGGACGGTGAACTTCAGTGATGGCTCCGTTGTCGAGATTGAAGGGCGCGACACCATCCTGTTCATCGGCAAGGGAGGCGAGCACCGCAAGCTGACCGACGCCTACTTCATCCCGAGGCTCAAGGTTAACCTTATGAGACTGGGTCAACTCGATGAGGTCGGCTGCTACATTTTCATCGAACGGGGGCTACTCAAGATCTATGATGATCGACGACAGCTGCTCATGCAAGTTCAGCGTACGACAAACCGCCTCTACATCCTGGAGTTGGAGATAGAGTAGTCGGTCAGCCTCTCAGTTAGGACCGAAGAAGTAGCTTGGAGGTGACATGCAAGGTACAGGCACCTGAGCTTTTCTACTATACAAAAACTACATAAGGAGAAGATGGTGTACGATTTGTCGGCAATCGAAGGCGTGAACAGGTTGTGCGACGGGTGTCTCATCGGCAAGCAGAAGCACACCCCCTTTCCGTCTCAGGCATCCTATCGGGCTGGTGGCTGATCCTACTCAAGCGAAGAGTAAGGCGGCAGAGGCGATTAAGAGCATTCAAGTGTGCGCGGAGGCCGAATGCGGGAAGAAGATGCGAGTGCTGCACACGGACCGAGGCAGATAATTCACCTCGGCGAGTTTCGGCAAGTACTGTGACGAGCTCGACACGCAACTGCTCCTAACGGCGCCCTACTCCCCCGAGCAAAATGAGGTGGTGGAGCGCCAAAATCAAACCATCGTCGGGACGACAAGATCACTACTGATGACGACTAGGATGCCCGGGAGGTTTTGGGGAGAGGCAATCATGATGGCCGTCTATCTCCTCAACCGGTTGCCAATGCAAAGCCTCGATGGGAAGACGCCACACGAGGTCTTCTACAACAAGAAGCCTACGGTACATCATCTCCGAGTGTTCGGCTGCATCGCATACATGAAGATCACGCGTCCCCACCTCGCCAAGCTCGACCCCAGGGGCCTGAAGGTCGTCTTCATCGGCTACGAATCTGAGAGCAAGGCATACAGGCTCTATGATCCTGCAGGGGAGTGAGCTCACGTGTCGCGCAACGTCGTCTTCGACGAGAACACCTTTTGGCAGTGGAACGACATGACCGAGACGGACCAAAACAAAAATCAATTCATGGTGGAGTACCTCGTCACCGAGCCAGGAGAAGGAGGAGCGCAGCATCGGGCACTGTCGCCGCCAGCAGCTGCATCGGGCACGCCTACGCCAACACCAACCACAACTCCTACTACGCCCCCTGAACCAGTGGAGTTTGCAACACCACGTACTGCGAACTCGACACTGGATGCCGATCACAATGATGGTTTAGCGGCCAGGTACTGGAAGATTGAAGACCTACTGGGAGGAGGTGAACCATCGGGATTGGCGGCGCACGAGCTCAAAGAAGAGGTGGCCGAACTGCATGCCATCAGCACGGATGAATCGAACTCTTTCACCGAAGTAGAAAGGAACCCGTGCTGGCTAAAGGCAATGTAGGAAGAGATGGCATCCATCACTGAGAATAAGACGTGGAGTCTGGAGGACATGCCATCAAGACACCGAGCCATATGGCTCAAATGGGTGTTCAAACTAAAGCGTAATGAAGAGGAAGAAGTTGTGAAGCACAAGGCCAGTATGGTGGCGAAGGGCTACGTTCAGAAGCAAGGAGTGGACTTCGAAGAGGTACTCACGCCGATGGCAAGGTTGGAATCCGTCCGCCTGTTGCTGGTGATTGCAGGACATTACTCTTGGGAGGTCCACCACATGGATGTGAAGTCTGCTTTCCTCAACGGAGAGCTCAAGGAGACCGTCTATGTCTGACAACCACCTGGCTTCCTGGACAACGACAACCCTGACCACAAGGCACTCTATGAGCTTCGGCAAGCACCACGAGCCTGGAACACGAAGCTCGATAGTACCCTGTTGTCGCTGAAGTTTAAGTGTTGTGCCTCTAAGCATGGCATGTACACGCACGACCACGATGAGCATCAGTTGATCGTGGGAGTGTACGTCGACGACCTCATAATCACTGGAGGCGACATAGAAGTTCTTGGAAAATTCAAGAGGGAGATGTCAAAGAACTTCAAGATGAGCGATCTCGTCATGCTCAGCTACTACCTCGGCATCGAAGTGCAACACAGTACTCTCGACATCACCATCTATCAAGGTGCGTACACGAAGAAGCTGCTGGACACAGTTGGGCTAGCAGACAGTAACCCTACAAGGACGCCAATGGAAGCCTTACTCCAGCTAAGAAAGCGATCCACCAATCCTATATGTGGACAACAAAGCTACGATCTCCTTGATAAAAAAATCCAGTTTTGCACGACCGAAGCAAGCACATAGAGATCAGGTTCCATTACATCTTGGAGTGTGCAGATCGAAGGCTTATCAAGATTGACTTCATCCGAACAGAGGAACAACTTGGAGACATTTTCACCAAGTCTCTAGCGCGGGTAAAATTTGAGGAACTACGCTCAAAGATCGAAGTTAAAATAATAAGGTAGATATACCACAGGTTTTAGGAGGAGATTGTTAGATAAAAGCCTGTGTTTTTCTAAATTAAGATTATTCACGTTTTCCTTACAATTAGTTAGTTGAATCTTGTTTTTAGGCAATTTGAATTGACGCACACACGTAGAATGAAATAACATATTTTTAGTTGACCATTTGGGCCATGTTTAGGCGCCAGATTTGTTGGCCACTTCGGCCATTTTTAGAAGACAGTTTGTTTTAAATAGTCCAATCAAATGAGAAACATTTGCACCGTGTTTCAGCAACAACAAATCCCAAAGCTTTTGCTATCTTCCTCCTTCTATTATTTTCTTGCGCTTTCTATTTTTTTTTTCTTCTTCCAATAATTTTCTTCGGCTGCTTTTCCTCCGTCAAAGGATTTCCTCTCACTACTGGCGAATTGCTCAGTCAAAAGACATAAAGGGGAAGAAGTAAATTGAAGGGCCCAAACAAAGGTCAATCAAAGTCAAAGAACCGTGAAAATTTTTCAAACAAACCAAACGTAACATGTTGGAGTTGTGGAGAAAAAGGTCACTTTTGGACAGATTGTACAAGACCAAGGGGGAAGTAGAATTACAAAATATAGGATGACGATGATTCTATAAATTCAGCAAGAGATATTGGGGATGCTCTAATGCTCAGCGTGAACAGACCGATTGAATCGTGAATTTTGGATTCAGGTGCATCTTTTTATTCGTCTACAAATAAAGAGCTTTTTCAGAAATTCAAGTTTGAAAATTTTGAGAAGGCATATCTTGCCAACAATAAAGCCTCCAAGATTAGCTTGGGAGATTGAAGAAAAGAGGGATGTCTGCACAAAAAATATGGTAAGAAATCAGTGGACATTAAAGGATGTCACCTATATTCCTGGTCTCAAGAAGAACCTGATCTCTATTGGTCAGTTGGACAGTATAGGTTATGTAATAGAGTTTGGGAAGAGTTTGTGAAAAATTGTGAAGGGTGCTATGGTGGTAACACGTTCCACAAAATCTGGAACCTTATACTCCACTATAGGGTGTACGAACATGGCTATTGTTGCTGAGAGTGCTTCAAATTCAAGTTTATGGCACAATAGACTTGGACATATGAGTGTCAAAGGAATGAAGATGCTTGCTGCAAAAAGAATTTTCGAAGGTCTAAAATCTGTTGATATGGGTCCTTGTGAGAACTAGGTTATGAGCAAACAGAAACGAGTTAGCTTCACAAAGACGGTCAGAGAATTGAAGAAAGTGCGGTTGGAAATGATCCATACAGAAGTTTGGGGACTATCTCCAGTTCCATCACTTAGTGGATCAAAGTTCTACGTCACCTTCATCGATGATTTCAGCAAGAAGGTGTGGGTTTATTTCCTGAAACACAAGTCAGATGTGTTTGTCGACTTCAAGAAGTAGAAAGCTGAAGTTAAAAATTAGACCGGCTTGAAGACCAAATGTAGATCTAACAATGGAGGAGAGTATGACAAGTCAGAATTTAAAGCATTTTGTGGAGCTGAGTGAATTAGATTAACGAGGACAGTTTCCGGTAAAGCAAGACAAAACAGTGTTGTTGAACGGATGAACAAAATATTGAATGAGCGAGCAAGGAGTATGAGAATTCGTTTTGGATTGCCAAAGATATTATGGGCTGATACTGTAAATACACCAGTCTACTTGATAAATAGGGGCTGCAGTACCCTTGGAGTTCAAGTTGCCAAGAGAAGTATGGACAGGAAAAGAACTCAAATACTCTCACTTGCGAACTTTTAGCTGCACTGCGTATGTTCGTGTTGATCCAGATATCAGTGACAAGCTTGACGATGAGCCTGTGAAGTGCTACCTCATAGGCTGTGATTCTGACATGTTGGGTATAATTTTGCAAGAACAAGAGAATCCTAAGACATTGTGATGTGACTTTTGATGAAAATGTCCTATACAAGAACAAAAAGAAGAAATGTTTGAGGACAACGAAGCAAGTGAGACTTGAGGTTGAGTTGCAGAAAAATTTACTTAGTGATGTTGTAGCAGATACTCAAGGAACTCTTGAGACTGTTGCTGAGGAACCAGAGGTGGAGCAAGTGACACTTGAGTAGGGGTTGAAAAGATCATCCAAAGCTATCAGAGTACCAGATAGGTATGTACTCTCATTGCACTATTTGTTGTTGACTGATGAAGGGGAACCAAAGCCATTTGATTAAGCCCTACACTTGGAGGATACAACCAAGTGGGAGCAAGCCATGGATGATGGGATGTCTAGGCTTCAGAAATGTGGTGCTCTTTCCTCTACTAAGGCTGAGTACATGACAATAGCTGAAGTTGGAAAGGAGATGATATGGATAACATACTATCTACAAGAACTGGGAAAGAAGCAACACAAGAAGATTCTTTATACAGATAGTCAGAGTGTCATACAGTTGGTGAAGAACCTGGTCTATCATTCAAAGACAAAAGACAGAAGGCGATACTATTTCACTCAAGAGGCAGCACGAGAAGATTCTTTATACAGATAGTCAGAGTGTCATACAGTTGATGAGGAACTCGAGCTATCATAAAAAGATAAAACACAAAAGGCGATACCATTTCACTTGCATGTTAGTGGAAGATGGTGATGTTGGAGAAGATAGAGGGTGCAAATAATCCAACAAACATGTTGACAAAATGTGTTGATGTTGGAACATTGAGATTGTGCAAAATCTCAATTGGTATGGTGCAGTGAAGATGCTGATAGTCGTTTGAGAATGAAATTCTTTGTTGACTGAATCAGTCTTACAAGTGGGAGAATTATTGGGATATGGAGTCTGATGCCTATTTATAGTAAAAATCTGGTAGAGATATATTTGTTAGATTGAAACCATATATATACCCCTACGCAATACTTTGAAAATGTACTCTCTCCATTCTCTGTATTCTCTCTTGGTGTACATATTGAAGTCATCAATACAAAAATTTTAGCCAGAGTTCTCCTTTTATTTTCTCTCTCCTGTTCTTTGTGTTCATTTAGATCGAGTATGTGCGCTGTTGTGTGATCCTAAAAGCCAACTCATTAAGTATATTTTCTAACCCAGGGTCTCCTATTTAAGCATCAATTATTCTTTGTCAGAGTATGGGTTGGATCGTCAGTTGAGCTAGTTGTGCTCTAATTCCTTCCACTACTACCGCTATTCTAGCTTCTCGAAATCTATCTGTGCATGGGGCTTTCTCGTGATTAATGTGGATGAATAGGCCGTCTTCTCACTTAGGGCATTTGCAGCCACAATGACCTTTTCGCGTTGTATCAACATACAACCTAGGCCCTTCTTGGAAGTATCACTGGAAATAACGTAGTTTCCTATGTCGTTGGGCATTGTGAGTACTGGTGCAGTCACCGACTTATCTTTCAGATCTTGAAAACTTGTTTCGCAATCTTTGGTCCATACGAACAGCACACATTTCCGAGTCAGTTGCATAAGAGGTGCAGCTATTTTGGAAAAATCTTGTATGAAGCATTGGTAGTAACCTACTAGACTCAAGAAACTACGTACCTCAATAACATTGGTTGGATCCATTTAGTGACCGCTTCCACCTTGACAGGATCTACTAACACGCCATTCTCAGATACCACATGCCCCAGAAATGAGACCTTGCATAACCAAAATTCACATTTAGAGAATTTAGTGTACAGTTTATTTTCCCTCAGGATTGCCAGGGCCTTTCTAAGGTGCAACTGATGCTCTTGATCTGTCTTTGAGGATACCAACATATTGTCTATGAATACTATGACAAAATTATCAAGACATTCCTTGAACACGTGATTCATCAGTTCCATGAACACTGCAGGGGAATTAGTGAGTCCAAATGACATAACTACGAACTCATAATGACCACACCTTGTTCTGAAAGCTATCTTCGGCACGTCTTCATTTTTCATTTTGATTTGGTGGTAACCTGACTGAAGATCAATTTTTTAGAACACTGTTGAATCCCTGAGTTGATCAAACAAATCCTCAATGCGTGGAAGGGGATACTTGTTCTTCACCGTTCTCTTGTTCAACTCCCTATAATCGATGCACAAGCTCATCGAGCCATCCTTTCTCTTAACAAATAATATCGGTGCACCCCATGGAGAAACACTGGACCTAATAAATCTTTTATCCAACAACTCTTCTAGTTGTGTCTTGAGTTCTTTCAGTTCAGCTGACGCCATATGATACGAGGCTTAGAGATAGGACCGTTACCTGGTTCTAGCTCTACTCTAAAATTAACATCCCGTGAAGAAGGAATTCTTGGTAAATCATCTGGGAACACATCTGAGAATTCATTTGCAACTGACACCGCGGCTAAGAGAGTTTCTTCCTTTTTGGTATTTACGGTGCTGGCTAGTATAGCCCACACTCTATGCTGAACCAACCTTTTCGCTTTCATCATTGATATCACTTTATGCATAATTCCGAGACAAGTACTCTTGAATTTAAATCTAGCTTTGGACGGCGACATAAACACCTTATTTCTTGTAACAGTCTATGCTAGCATGATTTTTCGCTAACCAATCCATTCTTAATATTACATCATAAACAATCATGTCAACTACCATAGGTTTACCTCTAGGATAACTCCTGATACTATCACTTGACCATCTTTTACTCTATAACCAGCGATCAAATCCACCCATGCCGAGGTGCTAACAGAAAATTCATGCAACAGAGGTCCCAAGCACCCCCTCGCCTCGACCAACATCGTCAAGTACCTGAGAAAGAAAGGGAAAGGAGTGAGTATATAAATGTACCTATTAAGCTACAAGTATATAAATGTACATATTAAGCAACCTATTTGTAGGCGTTCATCACCTCCTTTACCCAATAGAGGATTACGGGTTTTACTCTAGGCTCTAAAGATTCAACTCTTGTTATTCATGGGTCTGGGTAGCTAGCCTAGCCTTCATAGTGGTAATTGGTATCAAAAGATAAGGCACTACCCTAGATAACTCTGTACTAGGTGGGGGACAACATGGTAGTAATAATTATGTACAAGTAGTAACAAAATATTGCAGTTCAATAAACAGGTACAGTCTAGATAATCCAACATCAAGTATGTCTGCTTCCGTAATTATCACATCTACCTAGGCATAGGATATACTAACAAGTCACCTAAGATTGATTTTTACTAGCATGCATGCATAACCAAGTGATTACTACAAGCATTGCATCCTAATTTTCATGTGGTTATTTACAGGTTGGTCATGTACCTTCTCGAGTACAATTTTCCATCGAAGAGGTGTCCAAAATTTTTAAATTACCTCGGGTGGGACCTAATTCACACCAAATGAGATTAGTATTAAAATTGGGATGAAACATTGACAAATGGGGGGGTCAAACGACAAAGAAAAAGCTGACTCACGCATGGCTCATGCATTCTACACACATACGAAGCTACAATCACGGGTCGCAGGTCAGCGCACTAGTCGGGTTGGGTCAGATGGTGGGGGACGGGTCAACTTCTGATTTGCAGGTGCTAGTTCGAGTTTGCGCACTGGTTCTCGGGTCAAGTCGTGGATATAGGTTGTAGGTGCGAGTTGGTTACCAAGTCGCGGGTAAGTCTCAGGCCGCACTGGGTGTCGTCGCTCGAGGGAGGATGCATTCACCTGGTTTGCATTTGACGTATGTCCACCTTTGGATGGGATGCGCTTCTGCTCCAACTGTCGTTCGTTGGTTCCCCTACGTTAATTTTTCAGATTTTTTCTCAGGTTGTACATTTCAAACCTATTTCTTTGCATTTTCATAACTTTCGATTCTTAATTCGAAACAAAATATTTCCTTCACGAAAAACATATACCACATATCCAGCCATTCGAAAGTAATTTTTATATATTTTTTGTCAACCATAGACCTTAATAAACGCGACTAAAGTTTGTAATCTATTTAACTTTGTAAATGATTATAAAGAAAGAGCTTTCACCACCATTGAGGTGTGGTAGTTCTAGCAAATATTCTCACCTCCGAAGACGGATCGTAAGTATATAAGTTTGGCCTTCAATTTTTTAATTATTTTTTTGTTGGATGAGTTTTGAGTTTCTACTCTATTTGAAGTTATCATTGTTTCTATGGTCTTCTACCACCGTGTGTTATAGGTGGTCGCGGGGTAGCATTGTTGTTCACCACCACTTTTAGTTGATTTCATCCTAGGAAGAATCGGTCGCCATGAGCTAGGATTGCTAGAAGAAGGAAGTCACTAGAGGAAAAATCGATTTGGATCAGTTCGCGATCGATTCAACTTGATTCAATCCGATTCATTGTTGATTCCGTGATTTTCCATTTGATTCAGCCAATTTAGTGAGCTTTTCACTAGTTTCCAGTTTGATTCGATTGGTTCTCCGATTTAGGTTGCCTTTTCCTTTGGTTCGTGTTCAATTTTTATAATTTTACTATAATTTTGATTGATTTAAGACCATTTTTGGCATTTAAAATGAAATGAAATTGAATGTGTTGTTTAATTTGAAATAATTGAATGTGTTGTTTAATTTAGAATAGATCCGTTATGTTCGAAATTTTAAAATAAAAAAACTATTTAGTTGGAATTTGAAAAGACTAGGTACATTTATTTCTTAAAACGAATACAAATTACCAATATTTTCTTTAATTTAGTCTTTAGAAAAATATAAATTTTTTGAAAGATTAAGAAAACGGTATTTTAAAAAATAAATTATAGGAACAAATTTGAATGTTGGATTGACATTTAAAAAGAAAAAAAAAATCAGCTAAATGTGCGATGATGAATTGACAATTTTGCCCTTGACAAAGACGACATAAATGAATGATCGAAGCTGCCACATAAAAACCACCTTAATTTTGTTTGTCTTAAAGATATTATTTTTTAGATTCCTTCGGCCTTTCTCCCTTCTAATATTAGAGGACCAACAATACCTAGCCCCTTTTTTTTTTTCGCAATTATTTGGTAAACATAATTCATGTGATTTTATTTTTTTAAATAAAAAAAATTAAGGACCACGCTCTAAATATAACATAATAAAATCAAATTTTGGTCTATAAATTTTGGATTAGTAATATTTTGGTTTAATGCGTCTATCATCCACTTAGGGCTCCAGATAGAAGGTAGTATTGGGAGAGATTTAGTTGTTATTAGTGGGGCTTAGGGTATCTTGCACTATTCTAGCTTAGAATGATGTAGGGATAGGGAACTTGTTGGGTGCCATTAGAGTAGTTTTCGGCTAATACTTAGTAGTAGAGACGTATGGAGAAATAGGGAGATTGAGATGTTACCTATAGCAAGTCGCGACTCCTCCATTCATGTTAGATTTCTCTGGAGCCTGAGACATACGAGGGCTCCTCCACTTATGTGCATGAAGTGCGATGACCAAATGGACCATGGAGAGTAGAAAACGAGAAACTAAATGCAAACCCAAATACACCCTAATGAGTAACCTACACCCTTGAAATAGAAGTAGAATATATGAATTTTAAGAACCTAAAAGTGATATAAATGAACTCAAGTCATGGAAATGACTAACTCTACGACCCTGATTGAACACATAGCTTAAGTAATTTTGAATATGAGAAGTTTCAATGAGAGTCTAGAAGTAACGGCTTAGGCCCACCGCTAATGGATATTGTCCTCTTTGGACTTCCCCTCAAGGTTTTTAAAACGCGTATGATAGGGAAAGGTTTCCACACCCTTATAAAAGGTGTTTCGTTGTCCACCACCAACCAATGTGGGATATCACAATCCACCCCTCTAGGGTCTAACGTCCTAGCTGGCACTCGTTCCTTTCTCCAATCTATATGGGACCCCACCAAATCCACCCTCTTCGAGACCCATCGTCCTTACGGCCCCCTCAAGATTTTGACTTTAATTTTTTTTTTTTTTGTTCTTCATTTTACAAAATTGAAACATTTTACCTTTTTCTTTTATCTTTGAATCCATGTCACAATCTGCGATTTAAAAACTTAAAAAATAAATCATAATATTTGATTATTACTAAATCAGTGAAAAAAAAACCCTTAAACTTGGAATTGTTAAAATAAAAAAAAAACTAGTAAAAGGTTGAATTTTCATTTCTAAAATGATTTATTCAATCTCAATTTATCTTTTATTTGCACGTTATATAAAACAATAATGTTATTGAAGTCTTTTCATTTCTTTTTTCCTCTTTTTAAATCGCCTTTATTTAAAGTTATGACTAATTATTAAAGATTTTATATGAAAGTGACAATTTTATCACTCTCATAAAAATAGAGTCCACATTTTTTATATATAATAATCATTATATACAATTATAGAGAGTGAGTTTTACCATTTTCCTTTTTAAATCATGATGTTTAATTAATTATCATAAAATAATTAAAAGCTTAATAAATAAACAATGGAAAAGGAATTATTAATAATTACACTTCTATAATTTGCCAAAACTTAAAATAAAATAAAAAAATCAAAGAAATAAAGATTTATGTTTGGAGAATAATTTTAGAGATTTATCGGATAAATTTGTTCTAAATAAGATTCGATCATTTTCAATTCTTTTTAAATGTATCTTGTCTTCTACTTGACTATTATGTTTTTATAACTCGAGTAACATTGTACAAGATGTTAGGATTGCTCAACGACGCACACACTCTTGATCAAGATGAATACAAAAATTAGGAGAGAGAAAATTCAAGGAGGAATATTAGCTAAAGGTTTTATCCATGAATTCACCCAGGTAAAAGATAATACTGAATAAAATTACATTTTCAAAGCACTCTCTAATGGGTATATATATAGTTTCAGGTTAGGTTTAATATATTTAACTTATATAATCTATAAATATATCTCTACCAAATCTTTACAAAAAAATCTTTATCAGATAAATATTTATCAGGCATATTTTTACCAGATCTTTTATTATAGATAGGCATCAGGCTCCATATAGAATCGTCATCCTCTCATTTGTGATTGTGCTTCCTCTTTGTACAATTTGTCCGAAAGTGACATTTTTCTCCACAACTCAACACTTTAGTTTGGTTTGTTTGGAGATTTTCGTCAGTTCCTTAATTTTGATCGCCCATTGTTTGAGCCCTTCGATTTACTTCTTCCCCTTCGATCAACACTGAGAGCATTGCGTGATGAATCTCCGATTTTCCGTTTGCGAATACTTTTGCTGAGAACTATCTCTCGAATTCCATCGAACTTCAGTTTATCAAATCCTCGTGAACTGCTGATTGCGGCAACAACAGTACCCCACAACTCGGGTAAAGATGACATCAAAATCAATGCTTTAATTTCATCATCGAAATTAATTTCCACCGAACTCAGTTGACTTATTGAATTGGTTTATATGATCAGCAACAGATCCACCTTCAGACATTTGTAGATTGAACAATCTCCGCATCAAATATACCTTATTCATAGTTGACGGTTTCTCGTACATATTCGAGAGCGCCTTCAACAGATCTGCGTTGTCTTCTCCTTGATGATGTTGAACGCCACGTTTTTTTAGATAGCGTTAATCGGATCAACCCTAAGGCCTAACGATCCTTGGCCTTCCACTGCTCTGTGGGCATGGTATCCGGCTTCACCCCCAACAGGGGTTCGTGAAGATTTTTTTGGTACAGACAATCTTCAATCTGCATCTTCCAGAAATTGAAATCGGATCCATCAAACTTTTCAATTCCAATCTTTGAAATTTCCATCTTCACATAACGTGGTGAATCTCGCTTCGCTCTGATACTAGTTGTTAGGATCGCTCAACAATGCACACACTCGATCAAGATGAACACAAAAGCATCAGGCTCCATATCCCAACACATGAATCTCCTTTTTCTTTAGCATTTTAAGTTTAGTCTCTCCGCTCTTCTTCAACAGCCTCTTCACTCTCATCTTCATTTGACGATGGTGAGTAGGGTGTTAAGCGACCTAAACACAAGATTCATGGACACCACACAATGACTATTGACAATGTCAAACGTGCAACAAATCCACATGAAGAGCTAGTGAAAAAAATGAGCAGGAGCAAGAGAGCGAGAAGGACAAAGAATGAATGAAAATGAAAGCAAGAAGAGTAGAAATTTTTAGGACGCATGTAAAAAAAACTCAAATTATAAGACCTCATCTACTTCCAATAATAACCCGCTCTCAAGCCGATGAGGACGAAAAATAGTGGATGCACGAGAGCAAGTTGAGATGTGATGTAGCTAATGATGGGGACGTCAATTATAAATGAGTGAGATAGGAGAAAGATCTTGTGAATTTAATAATATTGAGTACGAAAGAAATAATTTTTATCTTAATAAATTAGCTCTTCTTTTTTTTTTTTTTTTTTTTTTTTGTTGAACTTTTGGAGTAAAATTTGATTTTCCTTTTTCCCCTCAGTTTAGAGAAATTATTTCGTAAATTAACAAATAACTATAATTAATTGACTTAAATTAGCGTTAAAAATTAGTATTAATACAAACAATATAATTCTAAAAATGGCATTAAAATGAGTGGAAAAGATTTAAAAGAAAAAGGAGTGGCGCATATATAAATATGTTTTTGATATATAAAAATATCTCTGAGCAAACGTCAGATATTGGAAAACAAATATAATATATATATATATATATTTCTCAAGGAAAAAATAAATCACAATGGCTATCATGGATGACACGTGTACAACCCTACCACCTCTTTCTCAACCCTTCATTTTCTATCCTCTCCCCACGTGTCCCCTCCCAGATATTTTAAACTTTTTTATTTTTTTTCAAAAACTTTTCCCACTGATGTTGACGGTTCTCCACCGTTTTCGACCATAAACGGGTTGAGTTGAATTGGGTTCGATTAAAAAAATCAACCACAATGTAAGATTCATTGGGTTGGGTAGGGTTCGATTATTAATTTTTAATTATTTTAAAAATCTTACTTACTTTAATCACTAAAATGTCATTAAACTTAAATATCAAACCATGACATGTTATAATGTATTCTTAACATTGATTATAAAAATTAAATATTTTTTTATAATAATTTTAAAAATAAGATAGGATGATATTAGGTTAGGTCGTAACCCTAATTTTAAGTTGGTTGAATTAATGGGACAGATCTAAACCCAACCCAAATTATATAAAAAGAATTAACCCAACCCAATTCACAAAGTTTTGGTCGGGTTTGGGTCACATAATCCATCCAAATTGATGAGGTTGTGGTCTCTCAAATTTAAATGAAATTAAAAAAATAATTAAATATCTAATATAATTATTATATTTTTGTAAATATTTGAAATTTAGATGCAAAATTGTGTGCGGCATTCTTCGATATCTTCTATAAAACCCTTCTTCCTTCCCATCTTCTTCACACACTCATCCCAATTACATCTCCTCTGTTCTCATCTGCTTCAAAAATGGCCTCCATTGCCTCTTCTCTCCCCACCAAGCTTAACAGGCCCTCCTTGCTCGACTCCTCCTTCCATGGCTCCCCTTTGGTCCCTACTCCTTCTTTCCGCCTCAAACCCACCACCGCTGCCAACTCCCTCTCCATCTCCGCCTCCGCCGCTCAGCCTCCCTACGATTTGAACCAATTCAAATTCAACCCCATCAGGGAGTCCATCGTCGCCCGAGAGATGACCCGCCGCTACATGACCGACATGATCACTTACGCCGACACTGACGTCATTGTCGTCGGAGCTGGATCCGCCGGTCTCTCTTGCGCTTATGAGCTCAGCAAAGACCCCTCTGTTCGAGTCGCCATCATCGAACAGTCCGTCAGCCCTGGCGGCGGTGCATGGCTTGGCGGCCAGCTCTTCTCTGCTATGGTAACAATTTCATTTCCCTTTCCATGTATACCCATAACGTCTCATTTTCTTCTTTTTTCTTCCATATTTGGATGGATGCTCTGTTTTTTGTTCTTTCTTTGGAAATACCCAAAAGTTTGAAAACCCAACACAGCTTTTCATGTTTTGTACTCATGCATGTCGTTTTAGAACCCCGAGATTAAATTTAATTGGAGATTTGAAGTTCTTAGCTCTGGGAAAATGTTTGATTTTGGGTTGAATTTAACAGGTGGTGCGGAAGCCAGCCCATTACTTCTTGGACGAGCTGGAAGTGGAGTACGACGAACAAGAAGACTATGTCGTGATAAAGCACGCGGCTCTGTTCACATCAACGATCATGAGCAAGCTGTTAGCCAGGCCGAACGTGAAGCTGTTCAACGCGGTGGCGGCAGAGGATTTGATCGTTAAGGGAGGCAGAGTCGGCGGTGTGGTCACGAACTGGGCGCTGGTGTCCATGAACCATGACACACAGTCGTGCATGGACCCGAATGTGATGGAAGCTAAGGTCGTGGTCAGCTCATGCGGGCACGACGGGCCATTCGGCGCCACGGGAGTGAAGAGGCTTAAGAGCATCGGGATGATCGATTCCGTGCCGGGAATGAAGGCGCTGGACATGAACTCGGCGGAGGATGCTATTGTTGGGTTCACCAGAGAGGTGGTTCCGGGGATGATTGTGACAGGGATGGAGGTTGCGGAGATCGACGGAGCGCCAAGAATGGTAAGGATGGGTGATGAAATTGAATAAATGATGGATGAAATTGAATGAATTGTAATGAGATATTGAATTGGTGGATGCAGGGGCCGACGTTCGGGGCGATGATGATATCAGGGCAGAAGGCGGCGCACTTGGCGCTGAAGGCGTTGGGGAAGGAGAACAGCATTGATGAGAAGGGGGAGAATGGAGGAAGGAAGGTGGAAGCAGCAGAGATGGTACTGGCGGCGGGAGAGACGCCGGAGGTTGCAGATGCTTGAAGTTTTTCATTTAATTTGGTTTTGGGGTTGGGGTGTTTGTTTGTTTGTAGTGAGTTTTGAGTGAAGAAGAAAGGGGTTTGGGTTTTCCCTTTGATGGCTCTGTTGTTTTCGTAGCATAATGGTTTGGGTTGGGGTTTGTGGCTCAGTCAAAGACAATATCAGTTGCCTTTTCCTTTTTTTTTTTTTTTTTTTGTTAATAAATATGGGGTTTCCAACGTATCTCTCCCACAATGATATTAAGTTAAAATTGAAGATGCTTTTAACTTTTCTAACCCAAGGAAAAAACATTTTACTATTTATTCACCGTTCATAATTATTCCATATAAATAAATTCGTCTTACAATAAAGGTTCGAGTAATTGGTTACTGTAAACCACGCTTTTCTGAGCCATTGGTTACTTTAAAAGGCAAGGAAAATAAATAAATAAATTATAATTTTAAATTGAAACCATGATTATTTATTTATTTATTCCTATTATAAATAATATATTTAAAACTAGTATAAAATATATGTTCTACCATACACAATTTAAAGACTCGTTCGCATAAAATTGATTTAAGTTAATTTTCCTTTTTCTTACTTTGAATTAATAGGTTAAGAAAATGCTTGAGAAAAGGAAGCGAAGGAAGCAGAGTCAGTTTGTGGAGGGGGCGAAAATGGCGGTAACACCAGAGGCAGAAAATGAACCTGACTCTCTCTTCTTCTTCTTCTTTCTCCTTCTTCTTCTTTCTCCTCCTCTCCTTCGTAACAATCCCTTTCCATTTCCGAGTTTCCCCCACTCATTTCCCCCCCTGCACCGCCGCGTCATTGCGCGGCGCCGCTTCCCACCTTCCTTACACTATCTTTTATACCAAAACAAAAATACACACACCAAACCCATTTCCAATTTCTCTCCGCTTATCATCCTAATTACTTCCACCATGCAATTTCCAATGCCACATTTCATCCCCGTTTCCCTCCTTATTTCCCTGCTTCTTTTTTCCAATTTTTCTATCTGTTTCGCACAAGACTACATCATCGGCGACGGCGCCGGTACCGTCGGCGGTGGAGGTGCCGGTGCCGGTGCCGGTGCCGGTGCTGGTGCCGGTGCTGGCGATGCCGACGCGAAGGGGGCAACACCACCGCCGGAGCAGAACAACTGCAATGGCATATTCTTGTCGTACACTTTCGTTTCGCGCGAGAAGGTGTTTCCCCGATTGAAGAACGCGACGGCTCAGCCATGGGCTTTCAGGTCGGAGGCGATGATTCTAAACGCTGGATCGACGGAGCTGAAGGCATGGAAGATGTTCATCGGCTTTCAAAACCACGAGATCCTGGTGTCGGTCAACGGCGCCGTGGTGATAGACGGGTCGGATTTCCCTGTGGTGGTTGGGAACGGAACCACCTTAGCTGGGTACCCAATGACGGATCTGAAAACGTCGATTGAAACTGCCGGCAATATGGATGAGATTCAGGTGAACGTGGAGCTGGTCGGAACGATGTTCGGCATTAAGCCTCCTGGTTTTCCAATGCCTAAGACCATTCGCCTTGTTAACGATGGATATAAGTGCCCTGCGCCTCGCCGTCGCGGTATTCTATTCCACTTTCCTTTTAACTTTTTTACTTCTAGCCTTAGGATAGGGAAGGAAGGTTAGGAATAACACTCTCCACCATAGTATAATAGTATCCATCATAACCTCTTATGGTTTTGAACAAGGAATAGCATAGATCCTCCCTGCGGCTTATGGAAGCCCTCGAATAACCTCCCCTTAATCGAGACTCGACTCCTTCTTAGGAGCCCTCGAACAAAGCACCTTTTGTTTGACACCTGAGTCACTTTTTGACTACCCCTTTGAGGCTCACAACTAGCCTCCTCTTAATCGAGGCTCGACTCCTTCCTAGGAGCTCTCGAACAAAGCACCTTTTGTTTGACACCTGAGTCACTTTTTGACTACGCCTTTGAGGCTCACAACTAGCCTCCTCTTAATCGAGGCTCGACTCCTTCCTAGGAGCTCTCGAACAAAGCACCTTTTGTTTGACACCTGAGTCACTTTTTGACTACGCCTTTGAGGCTCACAACTAGCCTCCCCTTAATCGAGACTCGACTCCTTCCTAGGAGCCCTCGAACAAAGCACCTTTTGTTTGACACCTGAGTCACTTTTTTACTACACTTTCGAGGCTCACAACTATTTTGTTATGACATTTGAGGATTCTATTGTCATAGCTAAGTTAAGGGCATGGCTCCGATACTATGTTAGGAATAAGGATTCTCCACAATGGTAGGATATTGTCCACTTTGAGGCTAAGCTCTCATGGTTTTGCTTTGAGCTTCCCCAAAAGCCTCATAACAATAGAGATGTATTTCTTACTTATAAACTCATGATCATTCCTTAAATTAGCCGATGTGGGACTCTCTCCCAACAATCATCAAAATACGAAGAGAGAAGAAGCAGTTCTTAGTTACATATTTATTGTCCTGTTTTTGTATTGGTAAGCTGTAACAATTTAGTTATTGGTTTGAATGACTGATACGTAGGAAAAAGAACAATGCATATATGCTGCATAAAGGATCCAAAATTCAAGGTGAAAGCACCAAAGAAAACCAAATTTTTTGCTCGCGAAGATGGAGATCTCTCACTAACCTATGATGTGATGCAAGCTTATGGAAATAACTATCTTGCTCAAGTTACAATCGACAACAACAACCCCTTGGGGCGTCTGGATCACTGGAACTTAACATGGGAATGGATGAGAGGAGAGTTCATTCATAGCATGAGAGGAGCATATACTCATACAAGAGATATCTCTCAATGCATTTACGGTCCGACAGGCCAATTCTATCAAGATTTCGACTTCACCGGAGTCATGAGTTGTGATAAGAGGCCAGTGATCGCAGATCTCCCGGTGGAACGAAAGGACGATGACAAGGTTGGAAAGTTGCCATATTGTTGTAGGAATGGAACCTTATTGCCAACAATGATGGATGAAAGCAAAGCCAGGTCTATCTTTCAACTACAAGTCTTTAAGCTTCCACCAGACATGAACAGAACAGCTCTTACTCCACCACAAAAATGGAAGATCACCGGCATTCTCAACCCGAAATACGTATGCGGGCCACCACTCCGAGTCGATCCAACAGAGTTTCCAGACCCGAGCGGGCTTCAATCAACAAGTACAGCAATTGCAAGTTGGCAAGTTGTGTGCAACATTACAAGGCCAAAGATGAAACAATCAAAATGCTGTGTTTCATTTTCAGCATATTATAATGACTCTGTGATTCCTTGCAGTACTTGTGCATGTGGGTGTGATGATATTGATACTGATACATGCAATCCAAATGCAAAGGCAATGCTGCTACCTCCAGAAGCTCTTTTGGTGCCATTTCATAACAGGACAGCCAAGGCAAGAGCTTGGGCTAGAATCAAGCGCTACTCAAATCCTAAAAAGTTGCCTTGTCCTGATAACTGTGGTGTTAGCTTGAATTGGCATATTAACTCAGATTATGCCAGTGGATGGACTGCAAGACTAACACTTTTCAACTGGGAAGATTACCCATTTGCTGATTGGTTCACTGCTGTTCAGTTGAACAAGGCCGGCCGTGGCTATGAAAACGTTTATTCCTTCAATGGCACCCTGCTTCCCAACCTCAAGAACACCATCTTCCTCCAAGGCTTGCCTGGTTTAACATACTTGATGGGGGAGGTCAATGGGACTCATCCTGAATCCAACCCAAGAATTCCAGGGAAGCAGCAATCTGTCATTTCTTTCAACAAGAAGGGCATTCACAACTTCGACATACTACTCGGTGACGGTTTCCCGAATAAAGTCATTTTCAACGGCGAAGAATGTTCACTTCCAAAGGAACTTCCCTTGGCAAGTTCAGGCCAGCGCTCCAGCCACGCTCTTATGTCAATCATCTTCGTCTTAGCCATTACTTTCATGCATATCACACATCGCTTACATTGATCCGACCAATCATGTAGGCGTAATGATATTGGAAGACAGTTTTGAATACCTGTAGCAGATGTATGGTTTATAGATAAAAGCTTGAGCTGATGATGACGACGACGTCGACAACAACGAATCCAGGGTCCTCAATTGGAAGGACAAATCTGCCATTGAAAATGGGAGATTTTCAGGGTTCTTTTTTTCTTATTTTTTTGTACATCATATGATTTTTTTGATCCGATGGGATTAGGTTGAAAGAAATTTTAGTGTTTGAGCCAAGTTCAACAATGAATGTTCATCATTAGTTGTAACTGGACAGTGTCTGTTTGTTTTGTTTTTGTTTATTTATATGTGAGACTTAATTTGTCTCCAGAATCAAATAATATTTAGTGTTACAATCTTTTCTAAGTCTTCAGATTCATAAACCATGCATTTGGACTTTGTTTAAACGGAAAACATGATTCAAATGTAATTCATCCATAAATTCTGGTTTTATTAAACCGTGGCTAATCTGGCTTTATGTCTCTGAGTTGCCCTACAAGGACTGAACTTGTAAGTGTTAGATCTGAAGTTGTAAGTGTTAGGTTGTTAGGTTGAATGGAACTGTAACCTATATAAGTCATGACTTCATGTATTTATAGATGTGTATAGACCTCATGTATTTGACACGGCACTTGAATGGCACGACACTGTGTATAGACCTCATGTATTTGGCACGTCACTTGAATGGCACGACACTGTGTATAGACCTCATGTATTTGGCACGGCACTTGAATGACACGACACTGTAACCTACATGGGTCATGACCTCACATGTATTTATAGATGTGTATAATGAGGATTACATGTGAGCTTGATCCCTTGATCCAACACACCAGGGAATTCTCCAACCCAACACACCAGGGAATTCTCCAACCAGTAAATCTAGATTCTACTTGATTCATGGTAACAAACCAGGAAATCTAGATTTTATCTAGGGTAACATTATCTTACTAGGTATAAATATGACCTATTCTACGTTTAACACTCCTTCAATCTGGACAATGTAGTACTAAGTAAGTTCAGATTGCGCCTAAAACTACTAAAAGAAGGAGCTGGCAGTGGCTTTGTCATGATATCGGCGAGCTGATCCTTGGAAGATATGAGTCACACATCAAGCTAACGAGTTTATACTCGTTCACGAACGAAGTGATAATCAATCTCAACATGCTTCGTCCGTCGATGAAAGATTGGATTGGCGGACAGATAGGTGGCACCAATGTTGTCACACCACAGGCTAGGCGCTCACGCTTGCGAGATCCTGAGCTCACGCAAGAGGACTTGGATCCAGATTAATTCGGTAGTGGCATCAGCAACCGCCTTGTATTCAACCTCCGTACTAGAACGAGAAACTGTCGATTGTTTCCTTGAACTCCAGGAGATAAGATTGCCACCAAAGAAGATCGCATAGCCTCCAGTGCTTCAATGGTCATCAGGATACCCGACTCAATCAGCATCCGAGAAGGCACTCAGCAAATCAGTGCTGGACTTTGTAAGACACAAGCTCATATCAATAGTGTCATGTAGATAGAAGAGAATTTATTTGACCGCCGCCCAATGTACAAAAGTCGGGGAGGACATGAACTGACACACTCTGTTGACACAGAAGGATATATCAGGATGTGTCAGAGACAAATATTGGAGAGTACCAATGACACTCCGATAGCGAGTAGTATCCTCAAGCGAGAGTTTTTCACCACCATCCAATAACAACTTCTCACTAGGAAGCATAGGTGTGGGCACACCTTTGGAGGTGAGCATATTGGTTCTGGACAATAAATCTTGAATGTATTTATGTTGTGTTAGAACAAGTCCATTGAAGGTATGGCGAACCTCAATCCCAAGAAAATAACTCAAAGTGCCAAGATCCTTGACGGCAAAATCATCCCAAAGCTGTGTAAGAAGTTTCTCAGTAGCCGTAGAAGATGAGCTGATGATAATAATGTCATCAACATAGATGAGGATATACATCCAAATGCCCGTCTTGTTAAAAATGAAAAGAGAAACATCAGCCTTTGAAGGTGTAAAATCCAGCTGTAATAGTTTGGAGCTAAGGCAAGAAAACCAGGCACGCGGAGCTTGTTTGAGGCCATAAAGCGACTTATCCAGCTTGCAGAGATAACCAGGATGTTGAGAATCCATAAATCCAGGGGGCTGCTCCATATAAACATCTTCATTAAGAAAACCATGAAGAAAAGCATTTTGAATATCAATCTGCCGAATAGCCCAACCACGAGAAATAACAAGAGATAATAAGAGCCGAATGGTAGTGGGCTTAACAACTGGACTAAAGGTATCATCATAATCAATGTCATACTGTTGTTTAAACCATTTAGCAACCAGGCATGCTTTGTAGCGATCAATAGAGCCATCTTACTTTTGCTTGAGTTTGAAAATCCATTTGCAATCAATAATGTCAAGACTAGCACCAGGAGGAACTAAGTGTCATGTCTTATTTTTTAGAAGTGCATGAAATTCATCATTCATTACCTGACGCCAGAAGGGATGCTCCATAGCAGTAATATGTGAAGTAGGTTCAGAGGCAGAAGATCGAACCACATAATATGTTATTGTTCCATTTGTACGCACCTTGGATTTCTTGATATTGTGCTTCAATTGAGTACCATACGGATGAGTAGTAGCTGCAGGATCCACAACTGAGAGGACAACCGTACCAGCCGTTGCGAGGGGAGCAACCGGTGCTACAGTAGTTGGTCGACCAGCGGCCTCGGATCCGACCGGGCATTGCGCAATATCATCTGCTGGAGGAGGATCCGAGGCCCCAATCATTGGCGAAACAACCAATGCTGATTCGCACGGCAACGACGCGGAGAATTGCGGCAGCAATCCCGAAGCTAATGTGGGCTCCAGATTTTCTGCATCCAAAGAGTTAGTAGGCACAGATATATGCATATGATCATTCTCCAAATTAGTACTATTGTTACCCAAATTCAAGGTGCACAAATCAGGGGCATTGTGCGTCGGCTGCATGGTTGGGGAAGAACTGGGTGGTGCTCTCTTAAACGGAAAAACATTCTCATCAAATAAGACGTCTCTAGAAATATAGACACGACCAAAATCGGTGTCAAGACACTTATACTCTTTATGTAAAGAACTGTAGCCTAGAAAGACACATTCCTTGGATTGAAAAGAGAGCTTTTGTTTGTCATAAGGGCGAAGATGAGGCCAACAAGCACACCCAAAAACTTTTAATAAGGAGTAATTTGGTGGGTATGAAAGATGGGAATTTTTTTATCGATGACACGAGTAGGAAGACGATTGATGAGATATGTGGCTGTAAGAAACGCGTCATCCCAAAATTTAATAGGTACATCAACATGAGCTAGAAGGGATAGGCCAGTTTCAACAATATGACGGTGCTTGCGTTCAGCAGACCCATTTTGTTGATGCATGTGAGGGCATGAAACACTATGAGCAATTCCAAGGGAACGAAAGAATGTGTTATGAATTTTCTGATATTCCCCACCCCAATCAGACTGGACACACTTGATTTTAGTATCTAGGAGGCATTCAACATGAGCTTAGAACTGCAAAAATATACGAGGAGCTTCTGTACGATCATGCATCAAATAGATCCATGAAAATTTACTGAAATCATCAATGAAGCTAATATAATATTTAAAGCCCCCAACATATGGAGGTGCAGGGCCCCAAACATCCGAAAAATCGATTCCAAAGGTGACGAAGACCTATGAAAAGAACTAGTGTATGGTAACTGATGACTTTTTACTAACTGACACGCATTACAAACTGGCAAAGGTGACTCACTAGCACACGAAATATTATTGAGACGCCAAATTGACTTTACTACTTGAGATGAAGGATTTCCAAGACGTGCATGTCATTGGGCGTGAGTAGTAGATCTGCTCACTAAGGTGTGCTTGAGATCATCGATGAGGTCGGCTGAGTCAACTCGATGAGGTCGGCTGCTACATTTCCATCGAGCACGGCTGATCAAGATTTGGGACGATCGACGACGGCTCCTCACGCAAGTTCGACGCACGACGAACCGTCTCTACATCTTGGAGTTGAAGATAGAACAGTCGGTCAGCCTCTCGGCCAGGACCGAAGAAGCGGCTTGGAGGTGGCACACGCAAGGTACGGGCACCAGAGTTTTCCTACTCTACAGAAACTACACAAGGAGTAAATGGTGTACGGTTTTCTGAAAATCGAAGGTGTGAACAGGCTGTGCGACAGGTGTCTCATCGACAAGCAGAAACGCACCCCTTTTCCGTCTCAGGCATCCTACCGCGCCGGTGAGCCATTGGAGTTCGTACACGATGATCTTTGTGGGCCTATCAAGCGGGTGACCCCTAGCGGCAAGACTCTCTTCCTTCTGCTAGTCGATGACAAGAGCCGCTTCATGTGGTTGTTCTTGCTGCAAGCGAAAAGTGAGGCGACAGAGACGATTAAGCACTTCTCAATTAAACCAAAAGTTTGGAAAGAAGATGCGAGGTAGAGAATTCACCTCGGCGAGCTTTGGCAAGTACTGCGACGAGCTCGGCATGCAGCGACACCTAACGGCGCCCTACTAGTGGAGTTCCAAAATCAGACCATCGTTGGGACGACAAGATCACTGCTGATGACGGTCGGGATGCCTGGGAGGTTATGGAGAGAGGCGGTCATGACGGCCGTCTACCTCTTCAACCGGTCGCCAACGCGAAGCCTCGACGGGAAGATGCCACATGACGTCTGGTACAACAAGAAGCCTGCGGTACATCATCTTCGACTACTCGACTGCGTCGCGTACATGAAGATCACGCGTCCTCACCTAGCCAAGCTCGATCCCAGGGGGCTGAAGGTTGTCTTCATCGGCTACGAACCTGGAAGCAAGGCATACAGGCTCTATGATCCTGCGGGAGAACGAGCTCACGTGTTGCGCGACGTTGTCTTTGACGAGAGCATCTTCTGGCAGTGGAACGACGTGGCTGAGACGGTTCAAACCCTAGAATAATTCACGGTGGAGTACCTCGTTACCGAGCCAAGAGAAGGAGGAGCGCAGTACCGGACACTGTCACCACCACCAGCAACTGCACTGGGCACGCCTACGCCAACTCTGACCACAACTCGTGTTACGCCCCCTAAACTAGTGGATTTCGCAACACCACGTACTGCAAATTCGATGCTGGATGCCAATCACGATGATGGTCTGACCGCCAGGTACCGAAGGATTGAAGACCTATTAGGAGGAGGTGAACCACCAGGACTGGCAATGCTCGAGCTCGAAGAAGAAGTGGTCGAGCTGCATGCCATCACCGCGGATGAACCGAACTCTTTTGTCGAAGCAGAGAAGAACTCGTGCTGGCTGAAGGCAATGCAGAAAGAGATGGCATCCATCATTGAGAATAAGACGTGGAGACTGGAGGACATGCCGTCGGGACACCGAGCCATAGGGCTCAAATGGGTGTTCAAATTGAAGCATAACGAAGAGGGAGAAGTTGTGAAGCACAAGGCCCGTCTGGTGGCGAAGGGCTACGTCCAGAAGCAAGGGGTGAATTTCGAAGAGGTGTTCGCGTCAGTGGCAAGGTTGGAATCTGTCCGCCTGTTGCTGACGATCGTGGCATATCATTCTTGAGAGGTCCACCACATGGATGTGAAGTCCGCTTTCCTCAACGGAGAGCTGAAGGAGACCATCTACGTCCGACAACCACCTGGCTTCCTCGATAATGATAACCCGGCAAGGTACTGCACCTGCAAAGGCACTCTACGGGTTTTGGCAAGCGCCACGAGCCTGGAACGCGAAGCTCGACAGTACGCTATTGTCGCTAAAGTTCAAGCGCTATGCCTCTGAGCATGGCATGTACACGCGCGGCCACGGCAAGCAGCGACTGATCGTGGGAGTATACGTCGACGACCTCATAATCACTGGAGGCGACATGGAATTTCTTGAAAGATTCAAGAGGGAGATGTCAAAGACCTTCAACATGAGCGATCTCGACGTGCTCAGCTACTACCTCGACATCGAAGTGGAGTAGAGTACTGCCGACATCACCATCTGTCAAGGTGCGTACGCGAAGAAGCTGCTGGACATAGCTAGGCTAGCAGACAGTAACCCTACAAGGACGCCAATGGAGGCCTGCCTCCAGCTAAGGAAGGTTGGCACTAAGTCGACGCCACCAATTACAGCAGCATTATCGGGAGTCTACGCTATCTGGTAAACTCACACTCTGACCTCGCCTATTTCGTTGGATACGTGAGTAGGTTTATGGAAGCACCTAGGGAGAATCATCTGATGGCTGTCAAGCGCATCCTGCGCTATGTGGCAGGAACTAGAGGCTGGGGTGTGAGATACTATGCAGGGAGAGGAAATGAGAAGCTTGAGCTGGTCGGCTATAGTGATAGTGACATGGCCGATGACGTTGGTGATCGTAAGACCACCAGCAGGATGATTTACTTCCTCTCAGGCGGCGTGATCTACTGGCAATCAACTAAATAAGAGGTAGTTGCTCTATCCTCTTGCGAAGCAGAGTACATCGCCGCTTCGACGACGACCACACAGGGGGTCTTGCTTGCACGGCTGATGGAAGAACTCATTGAAAGAGAAGGCGATCCACCAATGCTATATGTGGACAACAAAGCTACGATCTCTCCTTGATCAAAAATCCAGTTTTGCACAACCGGAGCAAGCACATAGAAATCAGATTCCACTACAATCGGGAATGTGCAGATCGGGGGCTTATCAAGATTGACTTCATCCGAACAGAGGAACAGCTTGGAGGCATCTTCACCAAATCTCTGGTGCGGGTGAAATTTGTAGATATACCATAGGGCTTTAGGAGGAGATTGTTAGATAAATCATTGTGTAAGGATAAGCCACAAAAATTAAGTTGAGTGGAATGGCCACGTCCAATGGAATGACGTTAATTGAGTTGCCACTCCTTTCCATTTGTAGCATAAATTTTTTATTTAAATATGTCAATCTAATGAGAAACAAATCTAGTCTTCAGCAGAACCTAAATACATCTTGTGTCTCTCTCTCGTATTTTTTTCTGTTATTTTCTTCCTATTATCACTGGTGTTAGCTGCTCAGGAAAAATATATCAGTGCAAACACATCATCAAGCGTGAGGGTTTCACTCTTGGTAGTCATCGAGGTGACGAAGGGATCATAGTCAAAGCCAAGACCAGCGAGGAGATACGTGATCACGTCATCATCCCGCAAGGCAAACCCGGCGGTGGCCAACTCGATGGCCAGCCCTTTGATCTTGAGAAAATAATTTGTAGCAGATAGATCGCATTTCTTGGACGTGGCGAGCTCAACATGGATCTGAACAGTGCGATCACGAGTTTACGACGAAAACATTCGTTGCAGGGTATCCCACGCCTCCTTGAACGTAGTAGCGGCAACCACATCGTGAAGAATCTCCTCAGATATGGAGGAGAGAAGGCCACTAAGAACCTGTTAATCCTGATCATACCACCAATCATAGGCCAGACCAGCTGGGCAGGTGCGGCAATGGTGCCATTGAGGTAGCTCCTAAGTTTCGTACTCCGTAGGTAGGAGAGGAGCTGGGCGCGCCATATGATGAAGTTTTTTTTGGTGAGACGGATTGTAACAGCGTGGTGGAGAGGGATTGCGCCAAAGGTCGACGCCATGGTAGATGAGATCGTGTTGGAGATGGTGGATGGGGATGAGGAAGAAGATATTGTTGGGTTTATGTTCTAAAACTCATAGTTTGTAAACAAAAACATATTCTATTTCAAATAAAGTTATTATTGATGTTTATTTAGTAAAGATTGTTATTGAATAAAGTGAATTTTACGATTATTAATATAAATCCAATAAACTAATAACACTCTGACTATAGTATTATTACTTGAACTATATGTAGAGACATAAGAGTGGATCAAGCTCAAGTATATAGTCAAAATGATCTATAGTACAGGGATAAGGCTGAGTACCTTATCTTGGAGACACTATGGATGCGGCTCACTTTTCTATATGATATAAACAATGTGATCACTAAATTATACATGCGGAGACATGTGAGTGGGGGCGTCCTATGCAATGAGTATTGCATAAGTTCGGACCATGAAAAAAATCACTCTCACTTTATAATATCGTTTACTGTTGAGACTGATTTTTTTGTCATTCCATGACCTAGGTAACTCGATCTTAATCTTGAGCTAACCATGAACTCCTGTTTATTCGGAATTATCCTTAGATTTGCATGGGTGAGAGTGGCTCGAGTTCGCTGACTCAATAGGCCTCCCATTTCAGGGGTAAGACAGGGTGAATGGTTGGGGACATTGGATGCAAGATGGAATTCACTCCTACCCACTTTTAGGGATAGTAGAGAGGTAGTTCCTTTAAGTACTAACTCCAGGTCTTGAACAAGGGGCTCCACCCTCTCATTGGCCTGAGGGGGATTCGGTTTACTGGTTGGACCACAAACCAACTGTTCATTAGAGGATCAGTGGGACATAAGGAACAAGAAGTAACTCCAAGGGTAAAACGGTAAATTGACCTAGCTCTAGTTACGAACAACCTATGAAGGATCGACTTACTAATCATGGTTATATCAAATGGACAAAAATATATCTATAGTGAGGGGAGTGCAACTACTAGTCTATAGTGGAGTGTCCTAGTAGTTAACGAATGTTGGTTAATGAGTTTAGTCGGTTAATCTCGGATCGTTGGAGCCCATGATCTATAGGTCCATTAGGACCCCCTGCTAGCTCATATTGGACTAAACCATAGAACAGTGTGACGAGTGAGTTCAAAGTGTTCGAATTCGAATTAGGGAATATGCGCTAAATATATACGATATATTTAACCGCATTTTTATTTTATTTACGAATTAAACAAAAAGAGAGAATCGGAGATATTTAAATAAGATTTAAATATTTTAATCAATATGTGTCGGAATTGATTGGGATTGACATTTTAATTAATTAAATTGTTTAATTAATCATGTAATATTATTTAATTTGAAATTAATTATTTAAACTAATTGTTGAATTAAAATGGAGAAAGTCAAAATGTTGACTTCACTTAAATGAAAAAATTCATGTGTGAGTTAATGAAATTTTGAGTACAAAATTAGGTTTAACCAAACTTGCATGTTTGCCAAATAAACCCCACAAATTTGAGTGGAATTTTGAGTGTCAAAATTTGGTAATTTTAAATTTGCATGAACATGCAAATATGAAACAAAGTGATCAAGGTCCATGAAAGTTTTCTTGGAAAAACAACCTTGAGAAAATCCCTCCCAAACTCTCTCTTCACATATACTAAATCCCTTCCAAGTCTAGGCACTCACCGGATTCCACAATCTCGTTCTAAGGCCGGAGAATAGTAAGAAAGACACTAGTGGTGGTTTGAAACCGGTTCGTGAGGAAAAAGGAATTTGAACTACAAAAGGTTAGTACTCAAACTCCTTGAGTTTTAATGCTTATGAAAATGCTAGCTAATTTACTATAATTCATGTACTTAGAGTGTCAAAGATCCAAATTGCTTCCGCATGTGTTATGACAACACCATCAAATATGATAGACATTGTTAATGAATCAACCTTGGCTCTAATACCATGTTAGGTTGAATGACACTGTAATCTATATGGGTCACGACCTCATGTATGTATAGATGTGTATAATGAGGATTACATGGGGTCTTGATCCATGGTAACAAAAATAATAGATTCTCCTTGATTCATGGTAACAATCCACGAAATCTAGATTCTCCCTGATCCATGGTAACAAACTAGTAAATCAGTAGATTATCTTACTATGTATAGATATGACCTATTCTACGTTTAACGGTAAGATCCCTAAAAATAATAAAATAATACAAAATTACCGTGGGCGGATGACAACTATACGACAAGTGTAAGAAACAGATAAGATTGTCAGATCGTCAGATTTTCGTCAATTTCTTCTGAAATGGGGTTGAGGATAAGGTTTGGGATGTTTTAACCATGTTGCTAAAGAGGATTAGGAAGAATAAAGGAGTTTGAAAAGAAAAAATCGCTAGAATCTAAGAGAAGAAACTCACGCTAATCAAAGATATTATTTTCCAGATTCATGGGAGCGTCATAGCAGTATGACGGTATCATTAGAGTCTCCACATCCTATCTCCTCTGATATGCCCTTAGTGCTAGGAGAGCTCTACCAAGCGATAGTAGAACAGGTATCATCGAGCCAGACCTAAGTCGAATAGTGTAGAGCGACGAGGCGACTAGGTGACACTATCTTGTGTGGAAACAATTAGGGGTCTCTTGAACAAGCTCATTGTATTGTAAGCCTGCCTTGAGAGTGGTGAGAGACCACATGGGTAGACTGAGTAGTTGGCAAGTACATAGGGTCGTTTCCCCATATGTTGATTGTATGGTTTTTCTTGTGGAAGGGTCGCTAGTTAACCTCACACAAATGTGTTCAGACGAGATGTCATATTGTCCTATGAGATGTGATAAAGTTGCACCACAAATTAGGATACCGGATGTTCATTGTTGGGGCTATGAAGGTGTGCCAAATGTCACAATCGCACTCTTACTACAACGGGACAACAATTATGCGACACTTGTTCTAACTTAGCGAACAAGTTAGCTGTGAGAAATTCGGACTTCGCGAACAACGTCGGCGTATGCTTGAGCCTCGGGTCACGTTTGAGATAAAAGTTTTAGAAAACATGAGTAAGGAAATACGTTGAAGACAATTTTAAAGAAGGCAATTTTATAAGCTTGAAGCGAGTAGGCAACAACGACGACTTTGATAACATATAACCCGGGTAGGAAGAATTAACAACTAGTCACATCCTCTATAGTATATTTTGGGGCATTTTAGCCCTCATATGTGTAGACATGATTTTGGTGACCGGTCATACACCCGGTATTGACACAACAATAATAGTAAAGATGTAACGACCCGAAATTTTCTACTTAATTTAAGGTCGCTAATTGTATACATATCATGAACATTGAATGCGGAAAAACTTCATTTAAATCCCATAAAACGTAACCTTTATCTTAAAACACAGTCATGGACTTGCGTGTTTCGAAAACACCTTTAAAACGACACAACAAAATGCTAAATAAAATAAATAAACATTTAAATTAAAAACATCATATTCTAGCCTAAGTCTAAAAAAATAAATACCACTACCCTATGCATGTGTCATGGTCTCGAGTTGCGATGTCGTCGTCAGCCGTACAGGAACGCCTTGCCTTAACCTGAAAAATATAGTAGCACATGGCTTGAGTATTTAAAGAAATACTCAGTAAGTAACCTCACTATTGGGGTTAAATGCAAGAACATGTGAATGCAATGACGGGACCTATCCTTTCAATCTATTTTCCTATGGTACTGTCCTAACGGGTAATTTGGATGTGTACCATATACTCTACACACAGCCCATACGTGCGAGTATGGACTCACCAGTCAGTTTGCAACCGCTGGGCCACTTTCCTTGTCAAGCGAGCATACTCTGGGAGCTCCTTAGGCCGACACCCGTTAGAACTAATAACCGTCACGGTAGCGATATGTAAAACATAATGATCGTACCCCTGCCCTTGGGTGTACATGTCCGTACCCTCGTGATGGAATAGGGGTATCCCCCCAATGCATGAGCACACATAATGCATGAGATCCCAATATTTTTCCATTTTCGACATTATTAAATAGAACCCCGCTACAGTTTTATATTCATATCATATCATTTCTCATTTTTCATTTATATCATATCATTTCTCATTTTTCAGTCCTCATATCATGCATAATTCTAACGGGGTTATATTTCATGTCACTTATCGTGATATCATGTCATTCATAACATGTTGTATACATATAATTTAGGAGACATAACATAACGCTCCATGCTTTTAACATATCATTTCATAACGTGTGATTCACATCACAATATATCATATCAAAAACATGTCAATTGATCACATGTCTCGTACCTTAACATATTTCATATCATTTTCATATCGTATCACAATAAATATATATATATTCGTTCTTCACATGTTGTATCATAATCATATCATATCGTAAACACTTCGTGGTCATATCCTTCTCTAACTTATCATAGTCTTAACGTTCTTAGACATGTCACAGTCGTATCGTTACTTGAACATACCTTAGTCATAATGTTACAGGAACGCATCCTAACGCTATCGTTCTATCAATCTATCACACACCTATCCCTTTCTACCCATAACCTAACCATATTCTTTTATCATTCTCTCATATCCATAGCACTTCGGTATGTAACCTAACCTTAACGTTTCATGAATGTATCTTACTCCTATCATTACATTTCGTTTTGTGCATCCTTCTCATATCCTATCTCAAATATATCATTGAACACATCGTACCGTAATTATTATCATACAATTCACATATTATCACATATACATAATATATCATAAGCGTATTGATCCATAAACAATTCACACATATCAATATATATGACACGTTCAGAACTACGGGGCATGTGTCAACATCAAATATAACCATGTCGATAGTAAGACCACTTACCTGATTAGCTTAGGTTGATGTCCCGAAGTTATCCTTAATGAAAGTTTGATTTTGTCTTTTGAAATCCAAGTCAACCTATGTGAGCCTATGACATCAGTTTCAAGTTTGAACTCTATAAAATTATTTATCTAATTTACATAGGTACATTGTTAAAAGTCTTTTGTGTGTATATATATATAATATTATTTTTTATTGTTACTAGACAATCCAATGGAGTTCCTTGCCCTCTGATATTTTCGGTTTTATTTTTAAATTCTGTTCACCAAATCTTTTCTCAATCTTCCCTCCTCCCTTCATTTCATTTTGTAAATAGATCTTCTGTAAACAGATTTTCATTCGATAAACCGATATTACTCTTACTCTGTATTTATTTTATCAGATATTATTGTCCAATGTTAATACGGTTTAGCTACTGATCTTACCGATTTATAAAACTGCTGATTCTAACGTATTTCCTATAATTTAGAATGCTAACAAAAATCTAATTAATTGGATATAAAAAAATGAATATGGGATAAAGGAGAGAAGATTTGATTCTAACTTAATTTAACGTAATTATAAAAGAAAAAGAAAAAGAAATCTGACATAGGATTTATCTAATAACAGGCCAAAATATGTGTAAGTAAATTGCATTTTACTTTTCCTCAAATCTAACATTTTTTTATTTTTGGGCTAACCGTCAGAGTGGATTGAGGACAGAGAATGGGGTTAGTGGCCAGTGGGTAATTTTTTTTAGTAATCTTTTTTAGTTATTTATTTATTTATGGATTATTATTATTATTACAACGGTTTATTTTTTATAATTATTTTTATTTGTTTATTTATTTTTATTTTTGGGCTATTAGAGAGTACCTATCTAACATGAAAGCATGTAGAAGGGGTTTGGAACGGGCATGCGGCCATTGACAACACGTCTTGGACAAGCATGACAGGAACATTCGACATGCGACCACAAGCAACATGCGTTGGACAAGCATGACCTTAACATCCTCCCCCACTCAATTGGTTGACATTTCTGTCAACTGACTCTTCACGAACTCAACGATGTAGGATGAGGTTGACTTTAGGACTTTTGAAGTGCTTCCAACTTATCTCGGTATGGAGGAGTTTCTTCCAATCTGCTAGGAACTGTTGAAAACCATTTCTCGGTTCGTTGAGTCTTCGTGTCTTCTCGAGCCTCTCCTACTTTCTTCACTGGAACATTCTTTTTTTTTTTTTGTGAGGTAATGTCGCCTCCTTGTGTTTGGTGTCTTCTTGGTCGGGATAGTAATGTTTCAAGTTACTAATATGGACAACAGGACTAGTCCGCATCCGTGGGAGCAATTGGATCCTATATGATGTCTTCCCGACCTTGTGGATAATTTCGACTGGTCTATAGTATTTTCGCATTAGTTTTTTTATTTTTTTTTGCTTTGACCTCAGAGTTGATCTGACCTTAACTTGATCAGAACTCTCTCTCCGTCTTAAAATTGTGGTGATCGACACTTCTGAGCGATCCTTCTTTCCATCCATCTGGGAGGTACTTCTGTGTGAACATGCGTTGCTTTAGAGGTTTGTCTCTGTCTCCCTCCTTCAGCAGAGGTGTTGGCTTGGTATCTCTCCCCAGTATTTGAGTGACCATTGACAACGGTTTTGTGGGTCTAATGAACCTGGCTATTATAAAGCCTTTTAGTTGTTTATAGGATTCAACTAGCTCAAGTTGAGTCGTATGACATTCATTTGTGGCAGACAGTCTTGCACCTAACATAACATCAATCTTGTGATCAATTTGCCCATGTGGAGATAAATATTTTGTCTGACTTTCTAGTCTTGTGTCGCGGTGTTCCTGTAGTGGCCTCGAGGTTTTTTTCGTGGTGAGCTCACTCGAGTTCCCCTCTTCAAATACAACAATGGAAGCGAGCATTGATCCATCGTGGCTAAGATCTTTTCTCAACTATAGTGTTGAAATTATTTTTACCCCTCTTGGTTCACAAGTGTTTGTCTGAATAATTGTCGAGTTGGACCACATTACTACTAAGCATTTTCCTAGGGGCATGGAAATGACTTTGTGTTCTAGTAGAAAGTCTATCCCTAACATGACGTCGAAGTCATTCATCTTGACTATCACAAAATCGATTTATCTAGTCTAAGTCCCCAACTTGATTGGAGTCCTAATACCATTGTCTAGTCCAAGTCATTCACATCTTGACGTCAATAATACAACTTCATTTAGAGCATAGTTTCATTGAAAACTAAAAAGATAGATTTTGATTTACAAAACAACATCACTTATTTACGTATGAAAATTCCTTCATGTTAAGCTGAAAACAAAGAAATTACCATCACTTGGCGTCAACTAGGGGTATACATGGTTCGGGTTGGGTTGGGTTGAGAGATTTTTTTGACCCAACCCAACCCTCTATTTTCGAATTGGATTTGGGTTGGGTTGTCGGGTTGTAAAAAAAATTAACTTTTTTAAAAAGGTTGTATTTATCACAATTTATAATTATTCGGATACAATCTTAAATAAAAAAATATTAAAAGTTTACAAACAAACACAAATCAATCTATAATTATTCAAAAAAAAAATTGTAACATATTAACATAGTTCAACATTATCATAAAACTAAATACAATTAAATACGAATCCTTCTTAAAAATTGATTAAAGTAAGAAAAATATAAGGGTAGATCATGAAATTAAAAAAGACTATAAAAATGATTGGCTTAAAGATTCTATATATATATATATAACAAAAAAATAATAATAATAAAATTTAATTATGGAGGACTTAAACTCTAAGAAAAATAAAAAATATATATAAATTGTGATATAATAATGTTGCAATACATCGATAATAAATATATTAGAAATTAGAATTATTTGTCTCATTTTTTTAATAAAATTTTTAAATTTATTGAAACTAATCCAATTTTGTGTCAACTATTTTAGAGGTTAAGGAATGTCTAAAGTAATCAAGAATTCTTATCCATAGTACATGTTGAACCAGAAGCTACAATAAATACTAACGGTCAAAATATTTTGGACAACTTTTGATAAAACTCGGTATTTAAATTTATTCACTTTCCACCGAATCCAATAAAAAAAATGATAGATAGAAAGTAAAAAAAATTCTAAGAAACTCACATTTATAGAAATTATTAATTTCAAAAAAAATCATTTTAGAATCCCTAAAATGAAAATAATATGCTTTAAAATTATTCAAACATATGGAATGAACATTAAATATTATAGATATTTATTTTAAAATAATCTAAAGGTACGTATAAATCATAATTAATAAACCTATCCTAAACTATATAACAATGTATTTAAAAATAATATAAAATGTATAAATAGTTATAATATTAGTGTGTTTTAAAATAATACGATTAAGGTATTTTTAAAATATATATAAAAGAACTCAAGAAATTAAAAATAATAAAATAATATTAAAAAAATTAAAAAAAATAATAAAAAGAAATAGTATATTTGACTGGGTCGATAAACAAAATAATAAAAGAAAATAATATATGTGACACTCGTGCATTAGTGTTATTAGTCAAGCCAAAATACCACTCTGACAAACCTAGTAAGTTTCTTAATATATTTTTATTTGGCTCGAGTCAACTCGAAGGTTTCGTCCCATGAACCCGAAACCGAACCAGCTCGGTTTCAGAAAAATGAACCCAATCCAATTCAACCCAACCCTTATAATTCGGGTTGGATTGGTCGAGGTTGAATGTACACTACTAACGTCAACCTTTTTTTTTTTTTTTTTTCATTTTTGAATGGCATATGAGATATTTAAAGCAAATTTAAAAACCAATTCAACATTCAAAACAACAACAATGAAAATGAATTCGACAAGTTTAAGGTGATTTTGAACTTAATTATATTGAAGAACTCCCACGAAAAAATATTTAAAAAATAAATAATAAATTCATGAATTGCTGTGGGAATATTTCCCGTATACAAATGATATTTACGTCTGTATCCATCAATTTGTTACAAAGAATCACAAAATAAATTCTTTAACTGTTTTTTTTTTCAGTATCAAAACAACAAATTTGAAATGTGGGAATGTATAGAGCTGGTCAGAAAACTCGGATAGTTCCACTAAATTCCGGCCACCTGTTCGTTCGAGAAGTATACGATAATCTCTTGCCCCGATCAACTCGATGATCGGAGAAAACATAGCTTCAGCTTTCTCTATGGCTATGGCTTCTTGGCCTGCACCACCAACAATGTTCATGTAATGGTGACAGTTCTAAGAACACAACAAAACAAAACAATAAGTTATTACCTTTTTTAGATATTTCTTGTGAAGCTTCATTGCTCCAGTGCAAGCTTTCTTGGCATCCAGATTTCCAGTCATGTCGTTTAATATCTATCACAGAAGCAAACGAAAGAATAAGAAACCATGGATCGATTTGACTGGAATGGTTACAGCGAATACAACAAGTGCAACAGCTAAGAAACGAACCTTCACAACATCGTCGAGACCCCGAGCTTCTGTAAGTAGCTTTGTGCTCTTATCTTTCAAGACACTAGCAACAAGGAAAACAGATATTGGAAGAGGAGCTTGCGAGTTCTTTGCTTTCAAGTTCTCCCTCTCGTATTTCCCGCATTGACGTATCGCTTTTGCTTTTCCTTTCGATCCATCGCCTTTATCATTGCACACATCAGGTTCTTCATACACTGTGAACTGATCAGGATCATATTCCAGTGCCCACATCATCTGTTGCAGCAACACCAAAAGTGTCAAATATTATGCCATTTTTTATGCCATCTTCACCCAACAAAGCATCAATACAGATTTAGAAAAGTACCTCCCAGAGATACAAAGAATCGCAAAACGAAAACTCTCGCCGAAACAAAACCATAAGCATCCTGAAAGCGAAAAGATAGTCTCCACCACCAAGTGTCTCTGTGTTCATAGAAAACCACACATTCATTGTTACATATTCAGCTCAAATTGTAATATCTCTAAGTCCATGAGCAATACCCAAGTGTTGATGAAGCTTTGGATCAATCACTTGCGTGATAGCAGCCAGATTACTGAGTTGAGTCTCCACACCGACAGAGCTATCCGTGCATCGGAAGTTCCCTCGCTTTATAATTTCAAAAATAATACTTCATGAGAATCTAAAAACGCAAATATATTTGGAATCTTAAGACTATCTACGTAAAACAAGCAAACAAAGAACTTGATCGATTGATGAAGAAAGGTTAGTACCAATCTGCGCATCAAACGTTCAAAGCACCAAAATGCATCGCCTTCATCCTCGAGAAGCATTATCATGGGGGAACAAAGATCACTCATTCCTACTCAAAAATATTCATAAAGTCAGGTGTAAAACATGTACTTTCTCCAAAGAAATGGATAATTCCATGGCAGAGTCGTCAATCGATAATCTAGAAAACCTATCTCGTTTTTCAGAAGAGAAAGGCTTTAACGAAATTACGCACCTTGACAGTAGCCAACGTCTTTATCAATCCAAGCATAAACAGCAAGAATATCCCAAAGTTTTGACAAGTTTTCTTGCTTTTCATAGAACACCAATGTTCGGTCAGTCCGAACCACATCAAGACCTGGAATGAACATTTAAATACTGATCAGCTTAACTACAAACTGAGTTATGTCACAACTGTTCATATAAACATTTGTTCCACAAGACCACTACTTGAAGTAGATGAAGCAAATAAGTATTAGAAGTGATGAAATTTGACCAATCTGTGCATGTATGCAATTAAAGCTTCTACTAACCTATCTGGTGTAAAGTAAGCATCCACTGAATTATTTTCGGATCCGTCACAGGTTCCATACTATTAGAAGAATTTGATTGTGAAACATTCGGATCAGCATCAGCCTTGGTATTGGCATCGGCATCGGCATCGGCATCAGCAACGGCAACAGCATCGGCATCGGCAACGGCAACAGCATTGGCATCGGCAACAGCAACAGCATTGGCATCGGCAACAGCAACAGCATCGGCATCGGCAACAGCATCGGCATCGGCTTCGGCATCGGCAACAGCAACGGCATTGGCATTGGCATCGGCATCGGCAACGGCAATGGCATCAGCATCAGCATCAGAATCAGAATCAGAATCAGCATCAGCAACAGCATCAGCATCAGCATCAGCATCAGCATCAGCATCAGCATCAGCATCAGCATCAGCATCAACATCAGCAACAGCAACAGCAACAGCAACAGCAACAGCAACAGCACCAGCAACAGCATCGGCACCAGCATCAGCATCAGCATCAGCATCAGCATTGGCAACAGCATCAGCATTGGCAACAGCATCGGCAACAGCATCAGCATCAGCATCAGCATTGGCAACAGCATCAGCATCAGCAACAGCATCGGCAACAGCATCGGCAACAGCATTGGCAACAGCATCAGCAACAGCAACAGCAGTATCGTGGGGTACAACCCCAAGCGGACCATTCCCTGGATTTGTTTCCAAAAGTACAAGCGGATCATGAATAGGCGTACCATCCTCTGTGATTACAGGAGCTGTGATGTATCTACCACTTCCAACGACAGGAAACATCTGTCGACAGTCTTCCTTAAACGTGGCATACTGTATCCTGCAAGTACGAAAGCTCACATCTAAGCATTCGTGTAATTTAGAGAAGTCGTGCTACGATTTACTAGAAATACGTTCATGAATTATGGTCAACAAATAGTACAAGCTGCAAGGTATATTGGTTAGGATTTCATGATTACTTTATTACAAGCATTTGCCTATAACTCTCATTTACAGGAAACTATAGAGAACAATTTGAACTAAGTTATTCGAGTGGCTTCGACGCTGAACTATGTAGATTATCAGCGTGGCATCGCTCATAGTGCATCGAATTAGATTTAAATCAATTTAGAAACATGAGAGAACTAAATAGGACTACCTTCGACGCTGGCGAATCTCTTCTCTTTCCTCATAGGTGCTCGTAGGATCATAACAACCAAGAAGAAACTCCCACACTTCTCCTCTGATTGAAGGATGGATCCCCTGTATTAGATGAACATTATCATTAAAGCTTTGATTATTGCTATCTCGATCGCATAGTTTCTTGAATATTCTAAACCTTGCCAAAGAACAAACTATTTTCATTATGGAATGATCACAGTGATCTTCAAATCAGTTATCAACCAGATTACCATTAAACAGTATAAGTGGAATCAAACTCCCTAAACAGAATTCAACAATGAAATAGAACGTACCCCACGATGAATGCGATTTAGAGTCTTCGCAATGTCGAGTTGGCCTTCGGGATTGAATGCTCCTTGCCATTTTCTAACACTTAAGGTTTTCCCAGCCTGCATCAAAAGGCAAGTTTAGAGTTGTGATTTTGTAAATAAAACTGCCCTGTTGTAGCACATCAAAGCAACAACCCATGAAAAGTATGATCCCACAATTGGAGCATTGTAGAAAAGAAAAGGAAACAGACCCGGATCTTGAAGCGGGTTTTGGGAACATCGGTGCACTCAGGGCGAACCTCATAGAAAGAATCAGCAGGAGCTCCAGCGTCCCTCCACATTCCCTCAAGACACCAGAATCACAAGCGAGAGATGATTAAAAAGAAAAGCGATTAGAAACCAAGAAATCCGCTGACCCCCAGAGATGATCAGACCCCAGAAGAGTAAAGAAAAGAAAAGGGAATCAAGGGAATCAAGGGAATCAAGGGAAAAGGGGGGAAAGGAAGGAAGACCCAGAAGAGAAGAGGATGAAAGGAGGGGTCCGGGGGGCGGGGGGTGTGAGGCTGGGTAACAGATCCAGCTCCAAATAAGCAGATTAAGAACCCAAAAATAAATACAGAGAAGAAGAAGAGGAAAAAGGGGCGAAGAAAAATGGAATGAAGAAATGAATGGATATGAAGAATGGGAAGTTGGGGGAATGGTTGAAAATGGAGAAGAATGAACTCTCTTCCTCATTTCGTCTTACTCTGTCAAATCAAACCTTTCATGTTTTTCGCCAAACCCCACACATTCCCTTCCTCTAACAAATTTAACCTCCCAAATCCCTCGCCGTACTGTTTTTCTTTTTCTTTTTTTCTTTTCTTTTTTTTTACGGGAAAAAATAAAATTAAATATTTCAATATTGGGATACAAAAGAGAGAGAGAGCGCGCGTGGAGCCCACGACAATGGTAGCCCCCACATTCCACGCGGTCTTACTCATCGTTGACTCAGTCCAAGTTGAACTCGACCAGTCGTTGACTTTGACTCTACTTTGGGCTCATGGGCTGGGCCCTCAGAACAAAACAAAACTGCTTCATCCAAAACTAAATTATAAAAAAGAGTTTTTATTTAATATAATAATAATAATAATAAGTTTTTAAGAATAGTAATAGGTATACTCAAATGAGCATCAAATTAATTAACAATAATAAGTTTTTATTTCCAGTTTATTAATTATTTGAGAACGCTTATGTTTTTTTAATTTATGTTTCTTTAATATATTAATTTCTTTATTATAATTTTCATATTTCTTAAAATCTTAATCAAATTTTAATTTTTTAGATTTTAAAAATTAATTAATTTATAAACCCTCTTTTTCTTTTTTTTAATAGGTGTTTTCAAAGTACATGCTAACTTTTGAAAATTCAAGCTCACCCATCTCCTAACTTCTCACACAGTACGTATTCGAGAAAATATAAGGAAAAATATTGGTTCGAGATTTATATTTTAGACAGTGCTTTGAGGCTGTACTTTATATATTATTTGTATTCTTTATAACGGCGTATACCAGAAATCATTAACATAAACTTCTAACAAATATTTTTTCTTCTCTTTTGTTCTTCATGTTTTTCATTTACATCGAGTGTGTGAGTTGTATAATCCTAACATTTTGGGGCTTGAAATTTTATTTAAGTTAGGCAAGTTATCTCTTTATACCTTTTGTGATGTTGTTTGGGTTAGAGATTCCTTTGATCGTCGTTCTATGAGAAGGTTTGTCATTCTCTTTAGCTCCTATCTCATCTCTTATGCTGAAACAATTGACTATGTCATGATCTCCTATTGAGGCTAAATATCGAGCTTTAGCCAACACACTTCGTATGCATATTGGTTGCACGAGGTATTATGTAACCTTCATGTTTTTCTTCGCGTCAAATTTGTTAATACACGTGTCAACAAATCATTGGAGTTTACATAGAGAGAGTAAAGTAGGAACATTACATTAATATGTGATGTGATAAGTTTGTAATTGATTTCTTAAATCAACATTTCTAAGTTTGTCATTTTGTTTCTTTATATGCTTTGAGGGAATAATAATCCATTGGTGGGACAAATGTTGACTTCTTATCTTTCTTCACAACAAAGCAATTCCAAAGGGACATTAATTTATGTTTTACGCCTCTAATTACACACACTTTCCACGGTGGAAATTATTCAAAGGTTTCCCCAAAAACAAAAATATAAATAAATAACGACGAGGACGATTACGGCACGATCTTGTATTTGGATACAAAGTTGTATTAGGTTCCATGTTATGAAACTCTCGGGAATTCGATCCTACAATGTTATTGAAATACAAAACTTTTATATCTAAATTTTAAAAAAAAACTAAAAAACTAAAAAACAATAAGGAATTAACCTAATGGGAAGTTTTGGAACAGATTACAATGATGATCATGATCCAGAGTAAATAAAACTCACTTCTAAACTCGTGATTCGAATCACTCCATGACATAGATCAATACTACTTAAATTACTATAACATGTCAATTTAAAGACTTTGATTGTCGTCACGTCTCTAAGAGAGACATAGATGTGTGGTACATAGAATCTATGCCACTGAGCATACCAACGATAGACTGAAAAGCACAACAATAATATATACAATCTTATTAATATACATATAAAAGTGTATAACAATTCTAGTAGTAAAAAAGTCAATCACCAAATATTACATCATTATACAATAGATGAAAATTTACATACCCTACATTTATGACTAAAACAATGAAACCGTCATTCTAGGTGACTCAAATAATTTAGCTTAGAGAGTTTTTCTTTTTATATAAATCAAAACGAATGTCATTAAAAGTCATCTTGATCACTACCATGATATTTTCTCTCATATTATTTCCTATACATTGATGTTTTATGGAATAATCTCACGATTTTGTTTCTAAGGAGTTTTCAACTTATGGATGTCGGCTCAAAAAGGCTTTGTATGGTCTTAAAATTGAAATGCAATCGTACTTACCAGAAATCCAATGTTTCATGCTCGTACTAAGCATATTTAAAATACATTTTCATTTTGTTCGAGAGAAAGTTTTGCGATCATTGATCCATTTATTTTGAGTACATAACACATGCAAACATGGGCTTGTTCAAGCTATCACCCAAGATTTTAGCACACAAATTATTCACTCCCAAAAGAACCAAACAATACACCCACATAGCATCATAAAATAAAACCCCTAACCATCAAATTGTAACATAAAATCACAAAACAAGAGCCATTGAAGTAGCAAACACTCCGGTCAACCCCAAGAAGGTGATGATAGGCGAAGAAGACGGCGCACCGTTAGCTGGTGGCTCATCGGAGATCGGAGACGGGGTCGGGTTCATCTCAACAGATGCTTCGGGAGGTTGGGAAGAGCCTTCACCGGCGTCGGGAGCCGGGGGTGGAGAAGGGTATTGCTTGGTTCTATCAGCCAACACAATAACCACCAACTTCTCATTCTTAAGGCAATTGTCTTTGATACCACTTATGAAGTAATGAGGGCCAGATTTTTCAAACTTGATCACGGTGTGGCCATCAGAAAAGTGCTTAATGGGTGATTGTGTGTGGCAATTGTTGTAGTCATCTTGGTTCACTAATAGCACTGAATCTTGCCCACCTTGGTAATTGAACACTGCACCACAACACATAGTTTATAAAATGGTCTAAACCAAACAAAAACAACACATTAATTACCTAAGGAGTCTCCAATTTGGAATCTTCGTGATTCAGCCCATTGGTTAAAACTGTGAGCATTAGGAACTCCCCATAAACCCTTTGATCCGCCCACTTGAAACTCAACTCCATAAACCCTTTGAACCAATAGCATTAATCCAATCAATTTCAGTGCAAAAACTCCAAAATTGTTGTTATGAGCCATTTGATATGCAAAAAGAAGCAAAACAAGAAGTTTGAAAAGGTAAGGGAAGCCCAAAACCAGCTTTTGTAGGCAAAGTTTTGAGCTTTTTCTTTATTCTCTTTTGCTTTGGCTCCAAATCAAGCATATATTTTTGCCCTTTTCATGGCTATGTTGTTGATGAATATGTAAACTTGGGTTGTAGGATTATGCTTTCCCTTCAATCTATTCCCAAGAATATTCATGTCTTCTCCTTTGGGGTAAGGCTGTGAGAGTTGATTATTCTCAATTATGTTTATAAGTCAATCCATTTTATGTCATTCATAAAGCATATTTGGAACGTCTTTTTAAGTGCTTAAAATAAATCGGAAGAAGTTCGTACGTTTTAAGATAGAGAGAAATATAAAGTATGTAAAGATGATCGTCGAGAAGAAAAAATGGACTAATAGAGGAACGATCACGAGACATGTACAACGAATCAAAAGAAAAAAAAAATTCAGTCACCGGAAAATTCGCGAGTTTTCCGGCGACCGCTGAGAATTTCGCACCCACGTTGAAACTCGATTCCACGACCCTCTCCAAATGCCCATTCGTCAGCCAAAAAAACCTCAACCATCTTCCACCCTCCTCGATCACTTGCAAACAGAAAAAAGAAGGGAAAAACGAGAGAGAGAGAGAGAGAGAGAGAACGCCGACTAGATAATCCATGGCATAACCACCATAACCGACGTCGAAACGTTCGGTTGATGCCCCGAGAAGGATCCCCGACGAATGCATAGCAACCTAGAGTAAGTTTTGTGCCATTTTCATACGCGTCGTCGTCGGTAATTGAGATCGAGTATTCGGGTTTCCTAAACATTCATAGATTTGTGGTTTTAGATGTTTTTAGGCCACGAAATTTCGAGCAAGGAAAGATGAGAGACAAACAGAGAGGAAGAGGAAGAAAAAAGAAAGAAATCAGCGTCGGAAATATCGAGTAAGGAAGACGAATCCGACGGGTCTAGGTCGGACCTATCTGTGACCCGAGGCCCAAGACTCGCATCTTCAACCAGCCCAACCTATAGCGGCCCAAGACCTGCGACCCGTACCCATGCCCGCCTCGGCAACCCACTTGCCAGTACCTATCTGCAGCCTTAGGCTCAAGTTCTCACGGCCCAGCCCGCGAACCGAAGCCCAACAACCCACCTACAACCGACAACCCACGAGCCAACCCGAACCGGTCTGCAACCCGCGCCTCGACCCGAAGCACCTGCACGACGTGGGGCACCCTGCAGTGCAAGCAGCCCTTCGGCTCGACTCGGCTTGGGCGGAGCGACAGCGGCTTCCTCGATGTATTCGGTTCGAATTTCTATTTTTGCCCCAGTTTCCACCGTTCCGACCCTCCCAAACCTGCTTTCAGCCTCGATTAAGGTGACGAACGGTACGATAGGAAGCGAACCCTGGCAACCTTTGGAGCAGCTCTCGAGGAACGGGAGCTTACGTTAATTAAATTAGAGAGTACTTCGGCTAAGGCCAACTAAGTAAGTGCCCTTACTATAGGATATGCTAGAAATTGTATGAGTTACAATTAGATTTGTTTGAGATGACGTATGATGATACATGCGATGTTTATATTTATGAGAGTTATATCGCATGATGCCGTACACTAGTTGTATGATGATGTATGAGCATGATGATGTATGAGTTATGATGATTGAGCTGTGATGCATGATAATGTACGTAATTTATATATATTTCAATGTATGACATACATGATGTGTTTGATGCATTTAATGGCAATATGATGAGTATGATGTGTTTGCATGACGTTATCTTAATATGTTGATGTTTCCATATTAAGCATGCTATATGATGATGAGTGCCATATTGCATCATATTGATAGATCGACTAAGGACACAACCCTAAGAGAATGAAAATGATATTAATATAAATATCTACGAGCATGTGTTACTTAATGTAACAAAGAAATGAGGCTAGAGAGTTGTGTCAGAAGAGATAATAAGATGGAAATTAGAGGGACCTCATGCATGTTGCATATTCATAAGCATAGGGATACTTCCCCTATAGATGATGAGTGCGGACGCGCATAGTATGATGATGCGGGTGTTCATGGGAAGCATGACATCAGGGGTTCCGCTGACCTTCGGACGTTGCTACAAAGTAGCTTGACTAGAGAGGGTTCAGGGGGTGTGCGAGCTCCCTGGGGATTCACACTCGCACGTGTGGGTCGTGTGTAGGGAAGTACTGCACATCCATAGTAGCCCGAGACTAGAGGCCACCCCTAGATGAGATAGAGATAGGTCCCAAGAACATGATTGCATGTGTTTACATTTGCATGACAGTCTATAGTGGGGTCACTTACTGAGTATTCTTCGAAATACTCAGGCTGTTTATCATATCATTTTTCAGGTAAAGACAAGGCGCACATGTACGAATGACGGCGACATCGCGAGCAGAGACTGTGGCACGTGCATAAGATAGATTCATTTAAATTCTTAGTCTTAGATTAGAAAAGGTTGTTTTGCATTTCATCATTTTAAATTATTTTGTATTTGTTTTTATTTTCTCTGAATTTCAGTATTTCGTATTTAACACGTAAGACCATGACTGTGTTTTTCAAAGATAGAGGATGTTTTAAATGTTTTTGACATTTATACTAGAGATGAGGTTTTCTTTCTTTTAAGAGTTATATTCTGCATTTTAGTAGAGCATGAGACGTTAGTAACGACTCTGAGCAAGTAGAAATTTAGGGTCGTTATAACATGTCTCATTTTCTCTAAGGCAAGTGGGAGAACATGTTGAGTATAAGTTATGTCTTAGGACACGTGTATTACTAGTTTTAGTGCAAGTGTGAGATGGTTGTAATTTATGTGTTAAAAGCCTCACAATTAATTATTTGATCTTTAATAATAATTTTGAATATTTTATTTACCCTTTAACATTATCTATTATATTAAAAATCTAAGACTATTAATGGGTGACATATAAGAAAATTATGTTCAAGCAATAACACAAAGAGACTATATTATATGGACAAGGTTAGGCGTCTTACTAGTAACACTATTGATACGACCCACTTTGTAATTGTTACAAATTATTTGACCCAAATAGTTCATGTGGAGATATGAGAGTGAGGATATCCACAATGAGTTTGTATAAGACTGATTGTAATAGTTAATCTCTTGTCTAGAAATTTGTTATTTGAAAATATTAATATTTTACAAGATGATTATATGCGACTTAATCTTAAGTCTGAGTGAATTATGAGCTCCTACCTATAAATGTTTGTCATTTGATTTTCATGGGTGAAAATGACTTTCGAGCCGATTCAATATGTTTAGGATTTTGGAGACTTAAACAAATAGAGAATTTAAAACACAATTTTACGAGATGGAATTCACTTCTTCCCCATATAAAATAAGTAGATGAGTAATTCCTTAAATGCTTATTTCGAGGCTTAAAATTTTATTTCGAATATTAGTAAGGAAATCTTTATAGAGGATATTCAATGGTTGGGGGACTGGAGCAATGTAGATTAAAAATTCGCCATGTAAGTTTGTTTAACCTTTAGTTGGGTTTAATTCTAAATAAAGTTGAAGTTGATTTCAACAATATTTACTACGTGAATGAAGTGTTCATTTCCAAAAAGATTACGATAGAATTGCATATGATCATCGTGACTGAAATATTTATTTTCTCAATTAACGAAATTATAAAAAAAAGACTAAATATTTCATGGTCCAATCTTCTACCATTCATTATATAAGATACATCTATTTACATATCTTTACATCAACAATTTAGATCAAATCATTTGTGATATTTACAAAGTAGATTGTATCAACAGTGTTATGAAGATAAGATAACTAACGTTATCTATATACTATAGACCTTTTAGGTTAACTTCAACATGATATTCTTGTATGTTAATAAATATGGTTCAAAAGTATACTAATAACCTAGGATTTTCCTATTATAGATAATATTAAATTATAAATAAAATTATTAGTAAAAATTAATGTAACAGTCTCATTTCTCAAGAGGCTTGAGCCACAAACCATCACTAATTGTCGTGAAATATTTAAAAATACACAATAATTTAAAGATTTTTAAAACGTGCATGCATTTAATAAACATCTATTTAAACAACACGTTTAATTTAAATCGAACAAATCCAACAATATATTTAAAGTATTACCCAACAGAGTTTACAAAATAACTGACACAAAACTATAAAGTACAAAGTTGGGCTTAAGATAAATCATAAAATCTTGGAAACAAAGACACCAATCTATCTCAACCCTTAAAGCCAGCTCGTGCACTCCTTAATCTCAATTGCTCGTCTAAGCCTCATCTGAAAAATTAAAATACTATGAATGTGTGAGAACTATAATTTAGTACTAAATATCTTTAACAATACCCACAAGATGCTCTTTAACTTCAAGGTTGAACCTTAGTTCTACAAGCTCACAAACTTAAGAAAATCTTATATAGACCCTTAATAGTAGAATAGAGTTCACAATTATGGGCTAGTTGGCAAACCTATAATTATCTACGTACAACAACATAATCATCATGAACATATCATCATAAGGGACATAGTATAGTAATCTAAACATGGATATTTAATCATGCTTTCATTTTTATTCAATTTCGGGTTTGTTTTGTCATATTCGTATAAATCAAGCATTCTTTGAGTCAACATGCTTTCTACATCAATCAAAATAACTCATTTCAGTTTTAAACTTACATAACATGCTTCTTATTTGTCCTACTTTTAGTTTTGTTCAATTTCGGATTTGTTTCATCATATTTGTATAAATCCAGCATTCGTCGGGTCAACATACTTTCTTCGTCAATCAAAATAACTCATTTCAATCTTAAACTTTCATAACTTCTTATTTGTCATACTTTCAATTTTGTTCAATTTCGAGTTCATTCCATCATATTTGTGTAAATCGAGCATTCGTCGGGTCAACATACTTTTTACATTAGTCAAAATTACTCATTTTAACCTTAAACTTTCATAACCCATACAAATTGAACGTGAAGCTCCATCAAAGACCACAGAGACGCCACTGTTGCCCTCACGGTCCGCTCCTCCCAAAGGCGTCGTTTGTGCCTGCCAATACCATGTAACTAAATGAATATGCAAAATATATAGAAAATAATTACAACCACAAAGCCCGTCTAGCTCAGTTGGTAGAGCGCAAGGCTCTTAACCTTGTGGTCGTGGGTTCGAGCCCCACGGTGGGCGGTGTTGATGTAAATTTTAAATTCTGATATTTTCTTAACACATTTATACAAAATCTTAAGTAATTTAAATGACATAATTGAGAATTTAAAAACATAAATAATTAAGTTGTGTTATTTGTAGTAAAATTATAGAAGTTTTAGATTTTGATAATTATATTTAAAATTTTAATTAAAAGTATTTTGAAGTACTTTATTCGTGTTTAAAGGTGATGGTTGATTGTATCATTTAAACTTTTTTTTTTAAAAATTATATTTATAAATGAATGAAAATTAAATTATTTAAAATTATTATAATAATTTGACTTAATAAAAATAAAATAGTTAAACGGTTATTATTAAATAATGTAATAAAATGATTGAAAATACATTATTTATATAAATTTTTAATACATTTTCCATATAATACCATATCTCTAAGCTAAAGTGTTTGAGAGTCCTTTAGAATGTCTATGATTACGAGACATGTCTCATTTTCGCTAAGGTAAGTGGGAAAACATGTCGGGTATAGAGTACGTCTTAGGACACATGTATCACTAGCTTTTGTGCAAGTGGGAGATTGTTCAAATTTATGTTGTAAAGCCTCCCAATTAATTATTTGATCTTTAATAATAAATTTGATTATTTTATTTACCATTTAATATTATCTATTATATGAAAAATCTAAGGTTATTAGCGTAATCTTGAATAGTTAGTGGTTGACATCAAATAAAATTAGTTCAAGTAATAGCCTAAAATGTCTATAATATATGGATACGGCTAGGTGACTTATCCTAATAGCACTATTGATATGACTTACTTTGTAATTGTGACAAATGATTTGATCCAAATCGCTCATGTGCCTATACAATGAGTTTGTATAAGACTAGGCCATAAAATATTTAATCTATTTATAAATCCATTATTTGAGAAGATTAATATTTCACAATATGATTATATGCAGCTTGATCTTAATCCTAAGTGAGTTGTGAGCTTCTGCCCGCGTGAAAGAGCTTGTCATTTGATTTACATGGGTGAAATTTGCTTTTGAACTGATTCATTATGCTTACCATTTTGGAGACTTGACTAAATAGGAGAACTCAATGGAGTTGCTTGTAATGATTATAATAATGAATACAACTTATTTTACAAGGAGGACAACTCTAGGTTTATAGTCGAGTAATTTATAGTTAATAAATAAAAATTGATTTATTTTATTTTGTTGGAGTTTATTAAACTAAAATTATCAATTTTGTTAAAAGAAAAATGTAAATGGTTAAAAAAAAAAAAAGTGAAGTGTTCCAATAAATATTTAGTACTAAATAAGTATAAATGAGAAAATATATTTAATTTTAAGGGTTCAAATTAATATTTAATATATTTAATCCCGATAAATTAGTATTTAATATATTATATATTAAATATAAAAAAAATATTTAATTTAGAAGATTCAAATTGATATTTAATATATTATTACATTTAATTTAAATCGAACAAGTACAAGAAACCGTTAAAGTACTACCTTACACAATTTATGAAATAATTAACATAAAATGATAAAATATAAAGTACTAGGTTAAGATAAGTCGTAAAATCTTGGAAACAAAGACCCTAAATTCCTGCCACTCGTGCACGCCTTCGTCTCGACTGCTCTTTCTAGGTCTCATCTGAAAAGATTAAAATAATATGAATGAGTATAAAAATACTTAATAAATAGTTTGTTTATTATTCTTAGTCCGTTCTTAAGTCTTTGTTATTGGTTGGCTGGTCCATTCGTTTGGTACATTATTCATACTTAGGAGTTCATTTCTAAGTTCTATCATAAGTTTACTTGGTTCGACTAAACTCAACTAAGAGTCATGTTGGAGTTGTAAGGTTCTCTTTTCTCAGCCCTATCTGGGTCATCAATTCTCATAGTTCATTCTTAGAGTTCTAAAGTATCTTCTTTAGGTGCTCACTAGTCTCTTTCGTCGTCATTATCATCATAGATCTATAGCTCGTACCTTTAGGCGCAATCCCGATGTCAGTAATCCATAGTTTTTGAGAATATTTGCTAAAACCACCACATCTAAATGGTGGTGAAAGTTCTCATAATCATTTACAGAATCAAATAAATTACAAAAGAAATGGAAAGAGCAATAAATGGATACACGATGTTAGCCTATGATCAAGGGTCAAATATGATACTTATGATAAAATGTAATGGAAGGCTAAATATCATCAACCATACAAGATATTAGCCTATAATAAACTGTCAAATATGATACATTTGTTAAACTATAATTCAAGGCTAAATATTCTCAACACCCCTGCAAGTTGAGCGTCGGATTTGAACAAACGTGAAGCTTGGATTAAAAAACTCAAAGAGAGGTCGAGAAACACTTTTTGTGAAGATATTGACAACCTAGAGATGAGAAGGTACATACTGTGTGCGAAGTATGCCAGCGACAATAAGTTCCCAAAGGAAATGATAATCTAATTCAACATGCTTGGCTCACTTGTGAGCAACACGATTGGAGCTTAAAAGAATAGCACTTTTGTTGTCACATAAGAGCAAGGGCTGCTGTGGAACAGACCTTTAGGTCATGCAAAAGATGCGTAAGCCAAAAAAATTCAGTAGTAGTCATGGCAAGAGCACGATACTCAGATTCACAGCTGGAGCGTAAGACCATAGGTTGCTTCTTGGCACTCCATGAAATGAGATTGTTACCAAGATAAATGAAATAACCTGATGTAGAATAACGAGTATCGAGACAACCAGCCCAGTCAGCATCCGAATAAGTCACTATCGCACTAGGAAAAGTGGATGGACAGAAGGTAAGACCAAAGTGAAGTGTTCCCTTAACGTAGCGAAAAATACGGTGGACAGTAAGAAAATGATCTGCATTAGGGGCATGCAAAAATTTAATGACATAACTGACCGCATGAACAATATATGGGCGCGTAATAGTTAAGTACGCCAACAAATGATCGATAGAGAGTAGGATTAGAGAAAGAAGAACCATCAGTAGTTAAGTGTTGAGATACAACCATGGCATGTAGACTGGTTTGCTATAGAGCAACTGAGCACGAGTAAGAATATCTCGAGCATATTTTTATTGACTAATAAAAGAGACCGTAAGGAGTGTGTTAAGCTTAAAGACCAAGAAAGTAACACCCAAATCCTTGGTAGAAAGCTCAGAATGAAGCTTGTGAGTAAAGCTGTCAAGAAGAAATGGTTTGTTGCCGGTAACAATAATGTCATCAACATAAAGAAGCAGATCGATAAGGTTAGACTGCTGATGAAAGAAAAAAAGAAACGTGTCAGCGCGACTGCAAGAAAAACCAAGTGTGAGAAGAAATGAGTTGCAACGCTGAAACCAGGCGCGAGAAGCTTGCTTTAAGCCATAGAGGGCTTTCTTTAATAGACACACATGAGTGAAAAATCGAGGATCAATATACCCAAGAGATTGTTCCATATGAACATGTTGAATAAGAGTGTCATTGATGAAAGCATTCTTGACATCAAGTTGCCAAAGAGGCCATTTATTTGTGACAGTAAGAGAAAACACAACACGAATAGTAGTAGTTTTGAAAATTCGACTGAAAGTGTCAATGTAGTCGGGACCAGGAACTTGAGTATAACCTTTGGCAACAAGGCGAGCCTTGAAATGCTCAATGGATCCATCATGCAAATATTTAATGTGAAACATCCCTTTAGAGGCAACAATGTTGGTGTTGGCAGGGCGAGGAACCAAAGTTAAGTGCCATTTTATTGTAAAGCTCGAATTTCCTCATCCATGGTAGCAAACCAAGTAGGATTCTTAGCAGTAGATTTTAATCCTCTTGGCTCGGTGGATGCAAGAAGAGTATAAAGAAATTCAGATGAGCCCAAAACACCAAGATTTGCTAGATGGCCAGTCTTGAAGATACTATTTTTGGCTCATGTGATCATAGGATGAGAGCCCAACAAAGAAGAGAAATCAGCAGGAGATTCAATAGAGAGCGGATGAGAAGTCGAGGGTGGCAAAGAGGAACCTGCACAGACTCATCCACAAAGTCAAAACGAATATCACACGGAGAGGAGATGGATCGAGGAATGTGCGGTGAAGAAGTGGTAGGGGATGAATCAATATGGTAAAGATACATTTCCAAGAATTTTGAAATATGAAAGAGGAAAGAGGTTGTGTCTTGGAGACATGGACAACAAGGAAGCGAGTTTCATCAAATTGAGCGTGACGGATGATGTATAGCCTAATGGAGGTGAGATCATGACAACGAAACCCTTTATGACCGGGACTATAACCCAAGAAATGTAACGAAGAACAAATCTTATTTTCAAGGCGATCCAATAGTTTCACGAGTCCTCAAATTGACAAATTTCCTTTTTTTTACTTTTTTAAAATACGTTCTCACAATATTCACTTTGGTATTGACCATTGACCCACGTAAACACTTTTTGTAAAACGGTTCAAAAGTCACCATGCTCCCATGCAAATTGAACGTGAGAGCAGCTAATCCACAAGTTGACTCCATCAAAGACCACGAAGACGCCATTGTTGCCCTCACACTCCGCTCCCGTCGTTTGGTGCCTGCCGATAGTAATTAAATACTTAAAAAACCTTGACTTTAACAACAAAGCCCGTCTAGCTCAGTTGGTAGAGCGCAAGGCTCTTAACCTTGTGGTCGTGGGTTCGAGCCCCACGGTGGGCGTTTTTAAAAAATATTGAAAAATCCTTCAACTTTGTTATTTGTGTCCAACATTGAATTTGTAGAAAGCGTTTATTTTAAGACTATGGAATCCCTTCTTGAGCCAATACACATAATTTGAAAGTTCCTGGTAACAATCATACGTGCAGGGCGGAAGATAATTTAAAACAATTTACTGTAAACGTTGTCATAATTAATTATTTAATTTTTAATAATAATTTTATAATTTAGTTTTATCTATGGTATGAAAATCTAAGATTATTAATTTTGAAACGTATGTGGTTGACATATGATCATATTTAAGTAATAATCTAAGGGGTTTATAGTATATGAATAAAATTGGGTGTTTTATACTAGTAACACCATTGATACGACACAGTTTTTAATTGTTACAAATGATTTGATCCAAATCATTCATGTGGAGACGTATGACTGAGGGTATCATATATAATGAGTTTATATAAGATTGGACCGCAAAATATTTACTCTCTCTTTATAAATTCATTAATTGAGAAGATTAATATTTCACATGATAATCATATGCGACTTGATCTTAATCATAAGTGAGTTATGAACTTCTGCATGTGAAGGCTTGTTTCTTGATTTATATCGGTGATAATGACTTTTGTAGCCAATTCAATATGTCTAACCTTTTGAGGACTTGGCCAAATAGGGAAGTGAGAACATATGAATTCACTTCTTTCTATACGAGAAAAGTAGATGGATTATTCTCTTAAATACTTGACTTGAACAATGAGTCTCTTAAATACTTGACTTGAACAATGGACCCCACCCTTTCATTAACACCCGAGGTATTTGGTTTATAATTGGATGATAAATAAATTATTCATTAGAGAGTAGGGGGTACTTAAGGAAGATGTAATTGCAGGGGTAAAACGGACTTTTGACCCAGTTGTAATTATGAGCAACTCGTGAAAGATTAACTTATTTGTAATGATTATATCAATGGACATAACTTGTCGTACAATACATAACCGTGCAACTCTAAATCTACAGTGGAGTGAGCTATAATTAATTAATAGAAATTAATTGATTAAAGAGTTTAATTAATTAATTTTGTATCATTGAAGCTTATGATCGGTAAGTCCATAATTTACCGCTCATAATAAGACTAAAATGTTCAATTTAATTCAAAGAAAAATTTGAAATATTCAGTTGCATTACTTATAGCTTCGTTGTTCGTAGACAAAGCTAATTCGGAATTGTCTTTCATTCCAAGGCTATTTTCTATATCGTAGAATATAGAAAATAGATAATATGTAATCAATAGTAACGTTAAATTCTTTATTAAAAATTTAATGAGACGTTAAAAAAGCAAACCTATCTAAGGTTAAAGGAGATAAGTAAACACAATGGTCAAAATTAATATTTAAATATAAACATATTCATTATATTTAATACATTAAATTAGAAATATATATTTAAAATTTGAATGAAATTTAAATTAATTAAATATATATTTGAATATCCCATAACATTTAAATATGATTTGAATAAGATATTATATCATAATATATTAAATATTCAAATATATTAATGAAATTCAAATTAGTTATACTCTCATATTAGTTTCTTATTTTAATTCTGAGTAAAAATCAAAACGATTCCAATGATTTAGCTATAAGGATGAGAGGTTCATTCCCTTTAATGGGTGCCTTAACTTTACCTGAAAATAAATATTAAACGTGGTACGAGTATTTAAAAATATTCGGTAAGTGGCCTCATGGTTGGGGTCGGGAAAATCAATCACATGCAATCATGGTTGATGATGGGACCTATCTTTTCGTGACTGTTCCTTGAGCTCTATCATATCATGGTGTACGCATCAGTACAAAACTTACTTAGGAAGTATCTCATGCTCATGACACACAATATGCATGAGATTTCATAGTTTAGAAACAAGATACATGGTTATCATGCACATCATACTTCCATTCTTTTCATAACATAAAGCTCCTCTATGACATGCATACATATATGTCTATGCTTGATATGAACATGGTATCGTAATTTACATGACATAACATACTGAAAATACTCATATTATCACATAATCATCGTAAGCATTACATAAAGATAGAATAACATATCATAACATTCAAACGGTGACATGTAAAATAATGATATGATATCAACCGAAGGGAAAAGTCTGATGCCAAAGATATGGAAATCACTACAAGGGGAGTAAGATTCAGATTACCTTGTTGATCGAATATCTCAAAGCAAGAACACTTGTTTGAGATTCGAATCACTCCACGAGCAAGATCGATCATGTTTAGCTTGAATGATTCTTGTTGATCAAATATCTCAAAGCAAGAACACGTGTTTGAGATTCGAATCACTCCACAAGCAAGATTGATCATGTCAAGCTTGAATGATTCTACATGCAACCTAAACTACATAGAATTGCAAAGAAATTTAGCCATTGGCTAAAGTAAGCACAAATGCTTCTTTTACTATATTTTCCAAGTCTACTTACAAATACAACATACATGGTTTTATATAGCCTCAAAATGAAACTATTAAAGGCATTCCAAGAGTGGTAACATTCATACTTTATAGTCATAATTAACCATGATGTAAATGTAATCTAAAGTAAATAAAAAGTCATAAAATACATTAATGAAATACAATAACTCTAAATTACTTCAAATTGTAATCCACCCAAAATTTATAACAATGAAACTTCTTCAATGTGGCATGTATTGGAATATCTTTTTGATAATTTCAACAACATTTTCTTCACATCTTTATTGAAATATATTGTATGATTGATGTCTCTGGGTTCATATCAAATAGGCTACAAGATAACTATCATTCATACATTACTCAAGTTATTGAACAAAGCCAGAAGACATGCCAACAATTAACCTAAGCCAGAGTCACTAAATCACTAAATCTCTTTGGTGCTAGCTTGATCTTGTTTCTTAGAACCCAATTTCGTCTAAGGAGTCCCACGACATCGTGCTAAAATATATTAATTGAATTAATTTACCTAATGACATCAATTAAACGAAGCTTTTGGCTCAACATATTTTAAATATGCTAAACAATACCCATATTAACCTTAAACGCTCTAAATAACGTCAAAAGTAGGTCCATAAGGGTTCAAAATTGCAGGAATGGGTTTGAAACGATAAAAATGGGTCCAAAATAGGTAATTCAAGCCGATAAGCCGAGAGGAGCCGCAGAGAAGCCTGCAAGGAGAAGTTGCTTAGTTGAGTCACACGTGAGCTAGATCCTAGAGGATGCTCGACGTCATGGTCATGCTTGTCAAAGGTGTGTTGTCGTAGTCACGTGTCAAATGTCTCGGTCATGCTTGTCCAGAACGTGTTGTCCATGGCCGCATGCCCATTCCATACCCCCTCTTACATGCTTTCATGTTAGATAGGCCTTTACTATTCTGTCTATGTTAATATGAGGGTGTATGACAAGTCACCGAAATCATGTCTACACACCCCACGGCTAAAATGCCCTAAAATGTACTATAGGGAGATATGTCTAGTTGTCAATTCTTCATACCTCGGTTATATTTTATCAAAATCATTATTGGTGCTTATTTAATTTTAGCTTATAAAATTATTTTCTTTAAAATTATTTTCAACGTATTTTCTTGCTCACGTTTTCCAAAAAAAAATCTCTCAAACGTGAATTGAGGCTTGAGCATACTCAACATTGTCCACAAGTCTGAATTTCACACGGCTGACTTGTTTGCTAGGTTAGAACAATTGTCGCACAATCGCTGTCCTGCTGCTGCAAAATGCGATGACAAGTAAAATCAAAGCCGCCAAGTCGACACCTTGAATCGTAGTATACAAACATGTCTGTTGCAAAACAACTGGACAAGTCTCAGGTTGACCGATTGACAGAGATCGAAAATCAGTTACTTTACGTGAGTAAAGTTTCTGATGGAATGAGCCTTTTGGAGCCTTGCATGAATGAGATTACCGCTAAAGCTAACAGGATCGACAAGATGGCAGACCACCTTGAGGCAATGGTTGTCCGTTAATTAATGATTAGAGTTGAGGCCATTAAAGACAAGGACACAACTATTGGTGGCTTTGAGCGTAGGGATATGATAAGGAAATCACTACCAGGGGAGTAAGATTCAGATTACCTTGTTGATCGAATATCTCAAGGCAAGAACACTTGCTTGAGATTTGAATCACTCCACAAGCAAAGATCGATCATGTCTAGCTTGAATGATTCTTGTTGATCAAATATCTCAAAGCAAGAACACTTGTTTGAGATTCGAATCACTCCACAAGCAAGATTGATCATGTCGAGCTTGAATGATTCTACATGCAACCTAAACTACATACAATTGCAAAGAAACTTAGTCATTGGCTAAAGGAAAGCACAAAAGCTCCTTTTACTACATTTTTCAAGTCTACTTACAAATACAACATACATGGTTTTATATAGTCTCAAAATGAAACTATTAAAGGCATTCCAAGAATTGTAACCTTCATACTTTATGGCCATAATTAACCCTTATGTAAATGTAACCTAAAGTAAATAAAAAGTCTTAAAATATATTAATGAAATACAATAACTCTAAATTGTAATCTACCCTTATTGTAATCCACCCAAAATTTATAACAATGAAACTTCATTCTTCTTCAATGTGACATGAAATAATTTCAACAACATTTTCTTCACATCTTCATTGAAGTATATTGTATGATTGATGTCTCTTGGTTCATATCAGGATAGCTTGACGTGCTCTGTTGCTTGGATGGAGGAATGCATAGAGGGCTTAGACAATGCCCAATAAGCGATCGTTCAGATGGTTTAAAAATATATGTGGATTTAAGAGCAACCCTTGAAGTGGTCAAGGTTGAAGTGGTGGATTTGAGCGCCAAACTAAATCTCACTCTGAGAGCGGTGGTGTGAGATATAATATTTGGAGAATATATTTAGTTATGGAATATATCTCAGATATTATATCTCAATATTCTTTCCTTATGATTTGATTGGTATATTTTATTTTATTCTCAATATTCACTTGTTCCAAAGATTTCTCACCAGGAATATATCTCAATATTCTTTCCTTATGATTTGATTGGTATATTTTATTTTATTCTCAATATTCACTTGTTCTAAAGATTTCTCACCAAGCTCAAAGTTCAATAATTTCTTGAAAAGTCTAAAAATGCAAACCAATCAAACAAGTTGGATGTGATTGTTTCAAACCTATGGGGGCAAAGCTTAATTGATTTGAAGTCTTTCTCCTTAGCCACTCAAACACATCAACCTTGGATGAGAAAAATTATTTTTAATTTGATAAATTATGTAAAAGTCAAATTGTCAATTTGACTTCGTCTTTTGTGGAGATTAAAGGGGATCGGGAATAAATTTCGACCACAAACCTCTTTTGTCGAGAGATTATAAATACCGATAATATGTTATGTAAAAAGGAGATTGGTTAATTAATATAATTCAGATCTCAAATTGAGACGTTTCCCTTAGAAATCCGAACATCAATTTTGCCATTTCTAAGTTAGCAATTCTTGTGGTAGAATTGCATCTGAGCCATTCAATCAAGCCTTGATCGAGTTCGATTGTGAAGTGACTCAATTTAGAACAAGGTTTCCAAATCTTGTTCTAGATCTTCGATCGTAAGAGGTAATCTAATTCTAGCTTTATCTCTTGGTTGATCCAAATTTCGAATAAGGAGGTGTTAATTACTTTGATCAAGGGTTCTTTCTTCTTGGATCGTTGGGCTGAGGATTAGGGTTGCCTTATCATTATATCTTCTTTCTTTTATGATTTGATTTGTAATATATTTTATTTTATTCTCAATATTTAATTAGTTTATATTTTAGTAGGTATTTGTTGGTAGCTTGTATCTATTTAAAAATTATGGATATAGAATATACATCTTCAATCCCAATTCTATTTTTTCATTCTTAACAGGTGGGGAATTCAATAAGATAAAAGGTACTAGAGTCCAAGCCCTTCTTGGGGTGCGAGATGAAAAGGTTTTAGAGAACTTTTTCTTTGACCTCGAATAGTACCGATAACGATCATGATATTCCAAATGTTCCAAAGGGGCCTATTACATGATCGACCGAGAAAATTCAACAAGTATTCATTTTTCATTTACAAAATTAGATAGACTCAATTCAACCTCCATTTCATGTGTTATAAGCTGACTCAATTAGTATGTAAAAATGATCCTCACTTATTTTTTAGTGGACATTTGAAGGGTATTGGGGGTAACTTACTGATCATGGTCATAACTTGTTGTAGTGGGCATTTGATAGATAATGGGAAAATTTTGTTAATTATGACTTCTTTTTAGTGAGAATTTGAAGAGTTAGAGTTTCTTTTGTGGAAAAATAAATACCCACAAATTAGTACCTAAAAATCATATTTTTGATGAATGAAATTGAGCTGTCCACTTGAGACTTTCACTTTTAGAAATTTGACCATCATATTTGTCATTTCTAAGCAACTGTGTGGTAGATTGCATCCAAGTCATTCAATCAAGTTTTGATAAGTTCGATTGTGGAGTGATTAATTTAGAATAATGTTCCAAAATGGCTTATACATCTTTAACGTGAAAGAGGTAATCTAATTCTAGCCATCATATCTCTTGGTTGATTCGAATTTTGTATAAGGAGGTGTTAATTTATTTGATTCAAGAGTTCTTGCTTCAACAAAAGGTTGGATCGTTGAGTTGACGATTAAGATTATCTTATCAAGTACTTTCGAGCCATAAATATTGTTGGAGAAAAGCAAATGTCACATTGGCAACAATTCATCTAGCCGGCGATGCAAAGTTGTGGTGGAGATCCAAGTACATAGACATTAAAGATGGTCAATGTACTATGGACACTTGGAGAGTTTAAAACAAGAACTTCGCTTTTAGTTCTTCCCAAAAAATTTCAAGATAAGTGCAAGAAGGAAGTTAATTGAGTTGAGACATACTCGTAATATTTGAGACTACGCTAAGTAGTTTTTTTTTTTTTTTTTTTTTTTTGCTTATATTAGATATTCGTGATATATCTAAAGAAGACAAGGTATTCAGTTTTGAGAAGCTAGAGTCGTGGGCGTAAACCAAGCTCTATAAACAACTATGAACAAAGAGTTTAAGATGTTTTCATGGCCTACGTTACAGTCAAACGATTGTTTGATCTTAATATCGATCAACTCCAAGAGATAAAGTAGAATCAGACATCTGCAAATAGTGGAAATAAAAATTATTGATCTAACTCCCATGGAAGAAGTGATAGACTTGAAGGCGGAGGAGGGGAATGCAAGTTCTCCCAACAGAGTATTAGAACTCCATGGCGGAGACCTCACCGCCAAAACAGGTAAAAGCTAAGGCATACTTGCTTTATATGTAAGGGCCCACCAAGAATCCAAGTGCCTATAAAAGGCGGCACTATATGCCTTCCAAGCAAAATTTGGAACAACTCAAAATTTGAGTAAAAGATAGCGAAAGTTGAAACAACGCTAATTGAAAACGTGAAAAACCCTCATATGAGGGCACAAAAGTATTTATTTTCTCTTTAGAAGAAAGTGGGTGAGATATAACAACCACTAGAACGCGGTCTTATGTATGTTGAGATCTAGGTCAACTACAGAGAGGCCAAGAACACTATTGTCGACTCTAGAGCCACCCACAACTTCATGACAGAGAACGAAGCGAAACACTTGAACATCCTATGACATCAAGATACATGACGGATGAAAGCTGTCAATTCAGCAGCCCTACTTGTCTCAAGGGTTGCAAAGAGAACACCGATAAAGATAGAGACTTTGATGGAACAGAGTGATTTTGTGATTGGCAAGATGGGCGACTTCGACATCGTGGTAGGGATGAATATCTTGCTTGACACAAAGGTCATTCTCATGCCCCTAGCGAAATTTTTAGTAGTAACGAGATTCAACCCAACAATCATTCAAACTATCATCACTCGTCAGCCAAAAGGGGTAAAATTGATGTCGATACTATAGTTGGTTAGGGATCTTACCGATAATAAACTCATGTTCGTTACCATTGTCAAGGTTGAAGAGGGGAGCTCGAGTGAGCTCACTCCAACAGAAACCTCGCGGCCACTATAGAAACACAAAGACACAAAGCTAAAATGTTAGACGAATTATTTATCTCCACTTGGGCAGATAGATCACAAGATTGATTTTATGTTTGGTGCGAGATCGTCTGCCACAGACATATGTCATACGGGTTAACCTGAGCTAGTTGAATTCTATAAACAGCTAAGTGACTTGTTGCAGTAAGGTTCATTAGACCTGCAAAGTCTCTTGTCAATGATCACCCAAATGCTGGGGAGAGACACCAAGCCAGAACCTCCGCTGAAGGAGAGAGACACAAACAAACCTCTAAAATAACTCATGTTTATTTAGAAATATCATTGAACCAAGAGAAGAGTCGATCGGAAGCGTTGGCACGAAAATTTCAAGACAGAAAGAAAGTTTTGATCAAGTTAAGGTCATATAAACTCCGATTTTAAAGTAACGATTGACCAGTCGAAGTTATCAACAAGGTCGGTAAGAAATCATATAGGATCCAATTGCTTCTATGGATGCAGACTAGCCCTGTTGTCCATGTCAGAAACTTTAAATGATATTATCTCGACCAAGAAGAAACCAAGCACAAGGATGTGGTACGATCTCACGCAAAGAAGAAGAATTTTTTAGCGAAGAAAGCAAGAGAGACTCTGAAAGAGAAGACACGAAAGGTCATCGAACCAAGAAGTGGTTTTCAACAATTCTGGCATATTGGAAGAGACTTCTTAATACTGAGGTTAGCAAGAAGCGTGTCAAGAGACCTGAAGTCAACCTCATCCTACATCGCTTGAATTGTGAAGAGTCGGTTGATAGAGATATCAACCAACTAAGTATGGGAGGATGTCGCAATCATGCTTGTCCAAGGCGTGTTGTTTGTGGCCGTGTGTCAGATGTCACAGTCATGCTTGTCTAGGATGTGTTGTCCATGGCCGCATGCCCGTTCCAAGCCTCTTTTTACTTGCTTTCATGTTATATAGGTCTTTACCATTCTTATTGTGTCGATACGGGGGTGTATGATTGGTTACCAAAATCATATCTATACCCACTAGAGCTAAAATTACCTAAAATATACTATAGGGGAATGTGATTAGTTGTCAAATCTTCCTATCCGAATTATATGTTATCAAGGTCGTTGTTGTTGCTCATTTGCTTTTAGGTTATAATATTGATTGTTTTTGCTTTCTCTCAAACATGACTTGAAGCTCGAGCATATGCCAACATTGTCTATGAAGTCCGAATTTCACACGGCTAACTTGTTTGCTGGGTTAGAACAAGTGCTACACAATCGGAGTCCTACTACCACAAGATTGTGATTGTGATACTCGACACATTCGCCACACGTGGAGGGGGCATGATCACAGTTCAAGTCGCCGTGTGTGTGGCAATCTGGGTTGGCAAGGCTGGGTCTCAAGTCGGGCAGACGTGCGTGGGGGTTGCTTGCGATCATGAGGCGTCTGCATCTCTACTAGAGCCGTGAACTGGATCTGAGGTGCGATGTTTATGGGCTAGAGTGCAAAGATGGGTCGCGGGCTGCTATTGCTGGGCTGGCTTCTGTGGGCTATTGTTACATTCTTAGATACAAAACCATAAGATTGTTGCATAAAATAATATCATAATCCAACTCTCCAAAAAAAAAAAAAAAAAAAAAACATTCTTCATATCTACTCTAAAAAATTCCAACCTTTGCAAGCAACTATTGAAATAATTGTTCGGATGATTGCCATTTTAACAACACGACTAAATATCTACTACTAATTTGAACCATATGGTTGTTGTTAGTGAAAGAGCGAGTGATTGAATGGTTGGAGAAGATTATGTTAGGAAGAACAAGAAGACTATATATATATATATATACCGACCACATAAAAAGATATTAAGAAATTTATCTAAACATCTTCTGAAAACCTAGTAAACAAATCAAAACTAAATCAGCTCCTAGCTCCTAACTAACTATAGAGGAGATTTAATTCAATACTAACTGACACCCATCTAAACAAACACGTGATCTTTAACAATTATGAATAGCTAGACAAATCTTATATCTATCAATAGTACGAACAATCCAATCCTCATTATACTCTACTCGATAGAAGCACTAAAATGCAAGTTAATGGGTTATCAATAGCTTTAATTGATAAGTATTGTTTCTAAGTTGTTGGGTTGTACAACATTTGCTTGTGCTTTACAATTTGATCTAAAATAACACCATTTTTCATCATGATGACAACCCATTTTCACCCAACAATTATGTTGATATGTCTCCACTTAGTGCACTTAAAACATGCATCTCCATAAAACAACTTCACGAGCTTACATGTTTAAGAATAGTTTTTTAAACCAAACGAAAGAAATATTAAATAAACTAAATTAAATATTAAATATAGCTATGCTATATACTAACTTAAAGTCTAAGCCCTTCATCAACTGGTGCACACTCGACTCCATCCGAGCTAGTCCCCCAACAAACGCTTCTATACGCTCTAGCTATTTGATTCTCATGCATTTAGCTTGTGTGAGGCTTAGTCAAATCCTTTCAACTCACTTGTGGCTAATTTTTGGACATTTACTCATTTTGGACCATTCTTGAAGCATTTTTAGCCTAAATAGAATCGAAAAAAGTCGGGTTTGATTGTCATTTTAATCGATAAGGATTATTTATAACTATTTAGAGATGAGCTTAGAAGTGTTATTAACCCATAAATGAACTCTAAGTACGATATTTTGAATTCATGGGATGATATAGGAGAAATTGAATTGCATAGATTGGACTTAGGGATGATCAACCTATCAAGCATACCAACACTAAATTTAAGTAAATCATGTACTTACCGTTAGAATGTCTACAAGCTAGGTTGGATGAAATTGTTTGATGTATGAATAACATATATCTTATGGTCCTATTTACGTGTAAATATGACATTCAAATGAATTATATAAGGCATGTACGTCCTTTTATGTTTAATTATGACTGTTATGTTGATATAACCATGTTTGCACCTTGCAAGACACGATGATGTACCATGTGTGATAAGCATGAATAAAATATAATAAATACATATGTACTTCTTCTATGAAATTTTAGTCATGATAATTATGGAAGATCATATGCATGTTGAATGTTATATGATCATGTATTAGTTCTTCAACATGTTATGTACAACCACGTTCACCACGATATTATTCGTGTTCCTTTTCTTTCCGTTGGTTTTCAGCAACATAAGCATGTAGTAACCCATGGTCAGGTTTATGGGATATGTTTATGAACCCACGTAGTGGGTCCACATGCATGTGTGTGGACTTTGTAGAAAAGTATTATGCATCCAACCCTACCCAAAGGAAAAAAGAAAAGAAAGAAGGCAGGGGACCGATATATAGTTGGTAACTTTTGCCGAAGAGACGAAGATTTTTTAAGAAATTTATGCATTAGTACAGGACAATATGTTACTTTTATTTCATGTTTTTAATGTTGCATAATAAGTCATTGAAAATTTATGGTTGGTTTTTTTTTTCTCTGAATAAATAGTTGTTCTTTATGAAATTAAAAGTTTGAACCAAACAACTCATCCAATTAGTAAGAAGCTTAAATAAAATGGGTTTAAGAGTTTGAGAAATTAAAGTTAGAGTTATACATCAAATTAAATGTTACATTATAGTTTAATCTAAATGTTACATTATAGTTTAATCATGTTTAAGCTTTCAAAAATATAACAATCTAAATTTTTAATTGAAATTTAAAATTATTAAAAAAAATTAATTTTATATTTAGTAAATCCATATTCATTAACATATTAAATATAAATTTTAAATTTTAGGAATTTTTAGTTTAATAACAAATTTTAAAAGAGTTATATTCCATATTTGTATTTAAAAAATAAATGATAATTAAACTATAAAAAATGAAATGATAACATTGCCACATGGGCGCCTGTCCTTTGCTTGCTTGCCTAAGATTACATTTGGCCGTACTTTATTTTAATATGTAATATTTTTAAACCTTTTAAAAAAATTAAAAATACTTTTATCATTTATTTTAAATTGAAATTGATAGTAGTTTATTTCATTAATTAAAAAAAATTAATGTTTTTACTATTAGTATAGTAAAAAAAAATTGAAATTATCTTGAATTAAATTGAGGATGAATAAATTTGAAAATAGCTTAATCTCATTTATATATATACTCCTTTTTTTATATTTTTTTTATCAAATATTCTTAGTAAAAGTTTAAAAATCAAAATTTGATTTGAACCAATCATCAATAATTACTACTGCAAATTCTTTTTCTTATATTAGTAGTTCTCGACCCAAATTCTTAACGTCTATTTTGTGTATTAAACTAAAACAAAATATTAACGTTCGAACAAGCGTTATGCATTATGTCAAAATGTAGAATATGAATATTAAGAAGAAAAAAAATCAGATTCGTGCATTTTCAAGTCTGGATGCGTTTGTTTGTTGGAAAATATTGAACATTTTTGCTCAACACAAAAAGGCAGTTTTAAGTTAGTCCCATTCTTTAAAACATTAATTTTTTTGCTCAGAAACTTACATTAAATAATTTGAATTTATTGTTAAATTTAAAATATGCATTTTTACTCAAAGTAACATATTATTATTTTTATTTAATTTTAATAATTCTTAAAAGTAAGGGGGATTTTTTTAAAAATATATATTGAAATTGAATCGTAGAGTTTAAAGTTACATAAATAATTTTTTTTTATAAACTAACCTCTTATTTTATAAAAAATAAAAAATAAAAAATAAATAAATAACTATTGTTTTGGAATGAAATTTTTTGTTTCTCTAAAGTTATATTTTGATTATGGATTAAACGTACACGAAAGTTTATAAACAATTTCAATTTCAAAAGCTAAAGAAAGGAAAAAGGAAAAAACAGAAGCAGTTGATATAATTTGATTTGATTTTGGATCCTCACCGAATCACCCAATTCCATGAAGAAACAATGTTACATTTTCAAATGGATCAGAGCCGCCACCCACCTTAATTTTTTACAATATCCTTTGAAAATTTTGATTTGAATTCTGAATATCTTCCATGTTCTTATTATATTAAAAAAATCTTCACTAACCAATCCCAAAACTGTACAGATTCATTGAAACCATCACCAAACACGCTCTGCTGCATCGGTGCCTTCCTTTTTAGACTTCCCCTTTGCTTATTTTTTACAATATTCCACCGTTTTTTGAACTGTTCATCTTCCTTCTCCCACCTACCCAATTTCTACCATCAATTTTCTTTCATTATTTTAATTTTCCTATTCCGATTTTCGAGTCTTCAGCGATTACAGTTCTTATTTTCCGATCATGATCTCTTCTTTCACTCAATCTGCAAAACCCATTAATGGGTCTCACCTCGTTCACCGCCGGAGCTCTCCGGCGCCAATCCGGCCGTTTTCTTGCCCACCTCCATTGCCGGCGCAAAAGCCCCAAGGCTTCGTTCTCTCTATGAAAAATGCCCTCCATATCTCTTCGGTTTCTAACTTCGGGCCACTGAGAACCCGGAAGAGTGATTTGATTACGAGCAAAGCCTACGAGGCTGACCGATCGCAGCCGATTGAGTCGAACGTTGAACTGACGGTCGCCGAAGCAGGAACAGAGGCGGCGAAGAAGGTGAAGATCGGACTGTATTTCGCTCTCTGGTGGGGTTTGAATGTCGTGTTCAACATTTACAACAAGAAGGTTTTGAATGCGTTTCCATATCCATGGCTAACCTCCACGCTTTCTCTCGCTGTTGGGTCTCTCATCATGTTTGTCTCTTGGATGACAAGGATCGCCGAGGCACCCACCACCGATTTTGAGTTCTGGAAATCTTTGTTCCCTGTAAGTTCTGTTCTTCTGGGTTCAATGAAATTCATCAGTACTCTGATCATCATGTTGTTCTTGGATTTGATGAATACCCATTGTTAAGATTTGAGAAAGCTTAGGAAATTTCTCTGATCATCATGTTGTTCTTGGATTTGATGAATACCCATTGTTAGGATTTGAGAAAGCTTAGGAAATTTCTGTGATCATCATGTTGTTCTTGTATTTGATTGTTGTTTTGGAATGTTGTGTGTGAAAATGTTGATGATTTTGAATAGGTAGCTGTGGCCCATACGATTGGGCATGTAGCGGCAACAGTGAGCATGTCAAAGGTTGCTGTCTCATTCACTCATATCATCAAGAGTGGTGAGCCTGCATTTAGTGTATTGGTTTCAAGGTTCCTGTTGGGTGAGACTTTCCCTGTTCCTGTCTACCTCTCTCTTCTCCCGATCATCGGCGGTTGCGCGCTTGCTGCCGTGACCGAGCTTAACTTCAACATGACTGGTAATTCAATTCTTACATTTGTTCGATCTAGTGTCTGTTAGGAATCATGACTCTCCACAATAGTATGATATTGTCCCCTTTGAGTATAAGCTCTCATGGCTTTGCTTTGGGCTTTCCCAAAAGGCCTCATCCCAATGGAGATGTATTCCTTGCTTATTAACCCATGATCATTCCTTAAATTAGCCAATGTGGACTCCCTCCCAACAATCCTCAACAGCGTCTACTGTTGATAATTGTTGGGAGAGGAGTCTCACATCGACTGATCATGGATTTATAAGTAAGGAATACATTTTCATTGGAATGAGACCTTTTGAGAAAAACAAAAGTAAATGCATGAGAGCTTATGCTCAAAGTGGACAATATCATACCATTATGGAGAGTCGTGATTTCTGACATCTACTAGTAATCTTGCATAACGTTTTGTGAACTTCTGCACTAAATCACATGTATTTAGTTCGATTTGTAAGTGGATACCCTCGATTGTTGTTACTTTTGAGAGAATTGGTTCGTTTATCATGTTCTTAACATTCTTGTTCCATAAGATTGTTGTGAGAGCTGTTGGATGTGTTGACCTCTTCAGGATTCATGGGAGCCATGATATCAAACTTAGCATTTGTGTTCAGAAACATATTTTCCAAGAAAGGCATGAAGGGGAAGGCTGTTAGCGGGATGAACTACTACGCCTGTTTGTCTATATTGTCCCTTTTCATTCTTACCCCATTTGCTATTGCTGTCGAAGGACCGCAGATGTGGGCTGCAGGATGGAAAACTGCTCTCTCTCAGATTGGACCTAATTTTGTCTGGTAAGCAGATTTTACTCTTAATTTTCTCCTATTTAACAAAGTTATCCTATGAACGTTACGTAAACTCAACGATCTATGGGCATCGACAAACCTTACAAATCACAGGGTTGGTTAAGTTAACTTACAGGTTAGAGAGGGGAACGAAGCATTCCTTATAAGGGTGTGAAAACCTCTCCCTAGCAGACGCGTTTTTAAAACCATGAGGCTGACAGCAATACGTAATGGGCCAAAGCGGACAATATCTGTTAGCGGTGGGCTTGAGCTGTTACAAATGATATCAGAGCCAAACACTAGGCAGTGTGCCAACGGGGACGCTATACCCCCAAGGGGGTGGATTGTGAGATCCCACGTCGGTTGGAGAGGAGAACGAAGCATTCCTTACAAGGGTGTGGAAACCTCTCCCTAGCAAATGCGTTTTAAAACCGTGATATTGACGACGATACGTAACAGGCCAAAGCGGACAATATCTGCTAATGATGACCTTGAGCTGTTACAAATGGTATCAGAGCCAGATACTGGGTGGTGTACTAGCTAGGACGCTAGGGATTGTGAGATCCCACATTGGTTGGAGAGGAGAACGAAACATTCCTTATAAGAGTGTGGAAACCTTTCCCTAGCAGATGTGTTTTAAAACCATGAGGCTAACGGCGATACGTAATCGGTCAATGGTGGGCTTGAGCTGTTAGAGTTGGTAACTTGACTTCTGCATTTCATTTTCTGCTAAAATATGTGTTCAGATCCAGTTAAAACTATGCGCCTGCTATCTCGATAACTCGAATGTTAACTCGAGTCCAACCGTCATCAATCCTGTGTGTAGTTTACTGTTGTGGGCCTTGAGGAGCTCAAATCTTCCATGGTTTCAAATGAAGATATCTCATTTTGGTTTTGAAAGTGTACTGTTTTTCTGTCAATGGTAGGTGGGTAGCAGCTCAAAGTGTGTTCTACCATCTCTATAACCAAGTATCCTACATGTCTCTGGACCAAATTTCTCCCTTGACATTCAGCATTGGTAACACCATGAAACGTATATCGGTCATAGTTTCTGCAATCATCATCTTCCGCACACCCGTCCAACCCGTCAATGCTCTCGGAGCTGCAATCGCTGTTCTCGGGACCTTCTTATATTCACAGGTAACTGACCTCATTCACCATTCAGTTAGTTATGCGTTCAATCTCACTAAATCTTATCAATGCAGGCAAAACAATGAGAAGAAGACTCTTAAAACTTATGTAATTATATCAAAAAGAGATCGGAGCAAAGCATTCGAGAAGCGTCGGGATTTTCGATATGGCAGCGAGGAGATGATTCGAGTTTTACCAATAGGTGTATCTTGTGTTTAATGATTGAGAGATGAACAAGTAGTGATTTTCTGTGCATGAAGGTCATATACATGAATAAAGTGAGTTGGGAAGGTAAATTGTGTAATTCTGAACTAAAAGTTACTTTAATATGAAATTAACACAAAAAATATTAAAATTAAAATTAATAAAGATTAGCAAATAATATATAATGATGCTATTTTTCATGATGATTAATATAAAATTATTTATCATTACTTATATTTCTTTTTATATATATAAAAGTTTTGAACTAAAAAAATGTGAAAACTTCTTAGAAATTCTTGTTCCATGGCTTTCATGGTGGAAACCATCAACCATTTATCGGTCCCTTGCTTGTACTTGAATGAAATTATGAGATTTAAAAATGCTGATTAAGTGACCCCACTAATGGAATCGAAAAATGCATACACATGCCACATGTATTATAACGGTTGGGACCTAAATTCATGATTGTTTCTTGAGCTTTATTTTTTTTATGTAGGATTTGATGTATAGCACTCCTCTATACATGGTCCATGCACATGCATGTGGTGCCAATAGGTGAGCTCATTAACCTAGGTGCATGTTTACTCGGGCGAAAACCAGCAAAAAAATAAATAAATAAATAAAGAAGTGCAAAAATATCATGAGTGCACATACATAACATAATTGAAGAAGTAATTAATGATCATATGAGCATACAACATGCATAAGGTTTCACATTAAAAATACGACTCATGCATCCTAAAATAAAATGTAGAGGTACACTTGGATAGTGTTCTTGTTAGAAAGCGTTCGTAAACCAAGGCTACATTATCATACCTCTATTGTCGACTGCTACCAAATGTATGCACCATCTTATTGTTAGGATCACACAACTCATACACTCGATTTAGAGGAAGAATATGAAGAACAAAAAAAAAGAGGACGCAAGAAAAAATATACGTAGAGACACAGGGTAGGCTCTTTAGGATATTACTTAACATACGTCAACCACACATTTTTCAAGATTACGTTAATAACCATGGATTTTTGATAGAATGGTTAATGTTAAATTTGAAGTCAATAATCAAAATTGTGGCTAAAGTTGAAAGCGTGAATGGCAAGTGTTTAGGGTCTAAATTCCAACAAAAAGTTGTTCGGCAAAATAGTCGAGCTGAATTGAATAGAGGCGGTTGGAGCAGCTAAGCGGAGTGCAAGGGAAGTGGTTGTTGGAAGCAAGATGGGAGTTGTACAGTCGAAGGCGACTTGGATTAGCGCAGATGAAGTGAGGCCACAAGCCATAGGCTACCAACGGCTTCTTGTGTGTTAGGCTGCCCGCATGCTTCTGAGCCGAGTTGGTGGATTGGCTGAACGCAAAAGGATCATGGGCTTGACCTTAGACGAAGTTCGTGCCTGTGGGTTGGGCTCGTCTGGGCTTGGATCTATGTGGAATGGGTCGGGCCAAGGATGGGCTTGGAAACAGGGTCTCGGTTTAGGGTTTAGGATTTGATTCGACCTATGAGGAGGCTCAAATATGGCGGTTTAGGGTTCAAAATAATAATAATAATAATAAGTTTGGATGAAAAAAATTTAAAAATACATTACTTATAATCTTTTTTATCCCATATTTGAAATATATATATATATATATATTATTATTATTTTGTTAATCAATTACCAGTAGGAAAAATAATCCCAAAAGTATAAAAATAGGCCGAGGGCTCTACCCTCCGCCTCCGGTCAAAACTCTTGTTTTTTCTGAGAGTCGTGAAGAAGCGCCGTCGTTAGGCTACGTCTATCCCACTGGCGCACCATACCCAAAGCACCTCTTCCTCTCTCACGGTCTTGTCTCGTCTTCCTTCTCACTCCAGCTAGGTTACTTTTTATACTCCGCTTCCTTTACTTCCTCATTCTTCTAATCATTCTTCGGTTTGAATCAATGTTCGATTTCTGGTGAAGCTTTATCGATTGGACTTCATGTTTTTAATTCTTAGGTTTTGGTTGTAATTTCAAATTTCTGGAGGTTCCATGGGCTCTTCTGATGCTGAGAACCGTCAGGAGAAGTTGGCATCCATGCTTGACCAGCTCTATTTAGAAAGTGGCATTCTACATAAAATGATTTATAAGAACAAGAATCAGCATCGTCGGAGTTCCTATTTCCGTTATCTTTTACAGGTTTTCATCCCCCCTCCTTCCAAAAAAACTGTGGTTGATTGATTAGTTACCGAGAAAAGAAGTGCATGGAATTTTTCTTGTAGGAGGAGAATATTGCTTTTTATACGTATATGTTAGCCTGTGTAAATATAATGTTCATACAAGCAATATGTGGGAAACATCTTAATATTGATTACACCAGTTGAAAGGAAAGGGCACATTATGATCACTAAACCAAGAGTCATAGGAAGTATGTAGTTAAGTTGGTGAAATCATTCACTAAATGTTAGATGAAGAATTTGAGATTTTTGTCATACATTAACTTTTCTTGCATCTATAAAAAATGTTAGGTAAGGAGAGATTTAAGACTTCTACAGGCTGCAAAGTTGGAGGAATTGGTAAGTTCCTGCTTTCAAGTTATCGACGGAAAGAAACCTAAGCAAATGATTCATTTTTTAGAAAGGTATGTGATTTTGAATTCCTTCTCCTCATGATTTTTTTTTTCTATTTAGCATATAGTAAAGAGATGACTAGATTATAAATGTATATATTCATTTTCCTTTGATCTTCTGTTTTGACTTTCTATTTTGTTACAGTTTGAAACGGAGGAAATGTGAAGTTGGGAAATATAATTTCATGGAACGTCTTCTGGGGGCTGCACGCCTACTGTCGGAGGTGATTTTTCTATTGAATTTGTCTTCTTTGTATGACTAATTGTGAATCTTTATATAGAATGTTCATTCGCTTTCTATATGTTTATGCCTATGATTGAAAAAGATTATGGTGTATTCCTATAAAAAAAAAAAAAAAAAAAAAAAGAAAAAAAGAAAAAAAAGAAAGAGATTATGATATAGTTTATTATCTACATCTATTTTGCTTGATGTAAGCTGTTCCTTTTTCACTCAAAAATATTTTCCAGTAGTTGGGCTTTGTTTTGAATGATATTTTTGCTATTGACCTCAAGGGGCAATGATTCTACAGTTACGGAAATTATAAAATGATGTACACTATACATCGTAGATTACCCCTTTGGACATTGTATTGAAGGGATGTTTTTCCAAACCTTTTGCAGATGGTGGAGCCAATTTTTAAGGCAGCAACGTATCCTTTTTATCTATTGGTCTAATGCATTAGAGATAAGTTGGTGTTGCTTGCTGCTTTCTGTTTGCTTAATTTCATTTTAGTATCCATGAGAATCTTTAGAGTGGTGTAAGTTGGATTCCTTCAATGGCTTTTCAATTAGTCTTCCTGTATGTCCAACAGTGGAAGTGGAAAACATGCCCTGCATTGCACAACGTTTGGTATGAAAGCTGGCTTATCTACTTGGTTAACTTGTTCATTTAGCTACTTGACAGGCATATATGATATGTAACTTCACGTTTTCCTTAATATAAAATGTGAAGCTGTTAGATCATATTACTTTACATCAATAAGGTACAGCAACTCGCCTCAGCATCTTTCACTGTTAGATATTTGTATATAAAGAGGTTTTTGACGATATTGATATTTTTCGACCTATTGGATTCTTGCACCTGCCTACTTTTATTTTATATATCTTGGTTGTGTTTTGCGCATTTTTGAGATTCAGACAGTCGCTATTTTTTGTTTTTGCCCACTTCATAAGTTTGGTAGTTAATGCACCTTCACATAAGTGAGAAGTTTAATAGTGAGACAACGATTCCCACTTAGATGGTAGCTATGTGAAAGAAGCGCTTTGTTTTCTATCTCTGCCTCCGAAACATTTGCATCATTGCTTTGAATTTGGTTCTGTTAAAATCTTGTCTGGCACGTCATATGGTTGTATATAACACCAATGTTTTTTTATTTGTTTTTTTTTTATTCACAGTTGTTGAATGCTTAATACTTTTCAGCATTTGTGACAATTATCTTGAAATGATGTCTTCTTACCTGGAGCTAATTTGTTTGTTAGACTATGGAAACCAATTTGAAGAAATTCATTGTGCAAATATCATCCTTGACTATTATCAGTGAGATATCTATCTTGCTTGCTCGAACATTTTTCACAGGGTTTTGCTTTATAATTTTGGCATTACTGGCACGTATTCGGGTGTTGGTTCAACAAGTAAGTTCCATTTTTATTAATAAATATTTAAGAAAAGCAGGCATCGTTTGACATTTCAGTAATTTTTCTTAGTAAATTACTAGGCGGCCTGCGGACCAGGTCAAGGTTAGGATTTTCAGAAACTTTCAAAGCATTGCATGACAATTGACAATACATTGTCATTATTCAGAAACGGAAATTGTAGCAACATAATTACCATTGCTAACTTTGATTCTTCTATATGATGAATTTGCATTCCCGCTAACCATTTGTTTCTTTATTCTGTTGTACAGATATTACTCGATATTGTTTCATTATTCAACATGGTTGCGTCTGTCTCCAAAAAGAAGCATGTAGTTACAATAAACCAGGAAGGAATTCAGGTATATGTGCTCCACTCTTCCATTCTTTTCCAAATTGCAAAGCCTGCTTCTGAGGGATTCTTAAGCTATTTCACTAGGGTTCTCATATCATCTGCCTTTCTAATTATCTTCACAAAATAGAAGTTTTTAAATTCTTTTCCAATATACTTGCAGGTCTTTAGAGAGTTTTACCCTACAAATGATGAATTTGTCCTCTTAGAGTGTGTTTGGAAAGAAGACAAATTTATATTGCAAGAAAAAAAACAAGTTGCGACTAACAATCAGGAAGAACATATTGGGCCAAATGTTTCTTCGACCGCATCAGCTGTGCGGTATCAGAGCCTTGAATCTTTTCTTGGAGGTAAGGATTTTAATGGTATTATACTCGTGACTCCCTTCACATATTTACTTTTCTTAATATATATATATATGTGTGCGTGCGCGTTCTTCCTCACATATTAATAAAGTATCCAATATTCCTCTTTGTCAATTGCATTTCAGCAGTAATACATTATGCTTCTTTGTAGAGCTAACTAACCGAACACAATTGCAACGTCTAGTAACCGCCATTTTTCTGTCTTCTAATTCTTTGTATGCAGACTTGATTTTGTTTTCATCTTATTGTGAAAAGAAAAATAAACTCTAATGTCCTTGTATTACTTCTTTTTGGGTGTAGATGATGAACCTGCTACCAAGCAGGCAGAGGCAAATCAAAGTAACGAGAAAGGTCTTGATCTAATGAAAACGAGTAAGAATGATTTGCTCGCAAGCCCCTCGGAAAGAGTTAACGATATTTCTGTCAAAGATATTACAGAAACAAAAGACAGTTCAATCAGTCCTGCAGCGACATCGAGCCAGACATTCGTGCCTCGAGAAGGTAGTTCTCTTGTAAATTCAAGCCCCTCCCGTGTTGGTTCCAAAAAACTGCATTCGAAGAGGCCAGCATTTGTTTCAATTAAACCTCCCAACCCGATTACATCGAGTGCAGTGGGAATTCAATTCAATGAAACCAAAGCTGATAGTGTGGAGAAGGAGGATCCATTTTTCGCTTTGCTCACCGGTGGGAAACCCAAAAGCAGTCTATTTTAGCAGTAGAGAGAATTCTAGTAAATAGTCATATTTTTTTTATTGGGAAGTGCATAAATGCATTGTTTATGAAATATCATCCAATAGTATTTATTCATAAATTTTGAGAGCAGTGCTGTACAATCATGTATGATTATAGATAGATAGATAGCTAAAATCAAGTTTAATCCTTGGAGTTTAGTCTGAATTGATAATGTTCTTGTTTTCTGAACTTGTCCATGATTTTTATCAACATTCTCAGAGAAAATGAAAGCCAAAGATCATTACTAGTCATTCAAAATACTCCAAAAACAAGGGTACCATTGTGATTAACATCAGAAGGCAGTGAAATACAAAGCTTAAACCTCTTTCTAAGCCTATCCCAAAACAGAGAGAGCCACTTTCCAACCAAATCATAGCTTCTCAACAGAAAAATTAAGAATAAAATCCTTGATTTCTTGATTAGGTGCCCTATCAATGGCGGTTCGGCCATCTACATCTTTCACATCATACTTAGCCCCAGCTCTCAATAGCTCCTCAAGCTTTGGTTTGTCCCCTTCTGAGGCAGCCAGCATCAGCAAAATGTCCACTGGGTGAATGTCTTGGCTCAAAAGAGCCTCCATTTTGTCATACGTACCCTCCACAGCCAGCATTCCCATGTAGTTGAAATACTGCACAACCAAAATGTTTCTTCCTTTAAAACTTGTTTCTAGGAATGATGTTAAGCTCAGTTCAGAGCTAAGACATGCTACCATAAGCTAGTTGAGTTTAGGTTTAATGAATGATTGATTGGACTAAGAACATCAAAACTAGCCCCAAAATCATGAGAAATAGATTTTGGATTAAGAACATCAAAGCACAGGAGGTGTGAGAACAATTTCAACTTCCAAATCATCAGAAATAGCCCCAAAACAGCAATGAAACTGAAGAACAAGAAACAGAAATCCACAGAACACGAAGAAAGAAGAACCTGCTCAACATCGTCTCTGATGAAGTCATCGCGGGACTGGCTGCCATAAATGCCTGCACCTTCGGCATTCTGCCTAAGGTTGAACCAGCAGGTTGCTCTAGAGCCGTTGGAGGGTCCAATGGCGATGGGTGAGACCCATCGGAGGTTGGATTGGAGACCGAGAAATTGGGAACCCAATTTGAGTGGGGGGCGAGAATTGAAGGATGTTGGGGTGAGATTTATGGAGGTAGAAGTACAGGAGACGGAAGCCATGGCTGAATTTGTGCAAGTTTTGTAAGAGGAAGATGAGGTTTTGCTCTCGCAGTGTGTTGCAGATTCTATCCATCCACTCGGAATCCGGTGGGCCAACAATGGGTATGTAGGGATTGTGGGTAACTGTTTGCAGAAGAGATCTTGGACGTTGGATGGGTTTTGACAGTGATCAAATCTGGAGTGATTGAGAGATGGGGTGGTGAATGGTGATGAACTGATGATGAGATGAATAGCCTTTGATGGTCCATCCCTAACAACTATATTTATAAATTGGGTTAGGGAAATGGGTTTGGATTTGGAGGGAGTGAGTTCAAAACCCAAACTCTCCATTTTTTTTATCATAATTATGTTGGATTTTTTCTTGACTAACTACTTTAATTTATGAACCTTCCAAAATTTAAGAAACTTTTTTTTCTTAAAAAAATAATTTGTGAGACTAGAGCTCCACATGGACCACCCAAACGAGAGCAATTTCATTTTTTTTTTATCAATTAATGTGCATATATATATTTTAAATTTTTATATATTTGTAGACTAAGTAATTTATTATAATTCTTTCGCATAATAAATAGTAGTCTATATCGACCTTTTATTGTTGGGGTAAATCTCGATAAGTAGTGATAGAAGGCGCGCCTTTAATGTTTGGGTAAATTTCGACAAGTACAACGGGTAGCAATTGCTCCTCTACTTCGAAGTTAAATTATACATCATATGTCCCGTAACGTCTCTTACTCGATAGCAAAATGTTTCATAAACATATACTAATGTCATACTTGATTAAAATACTTAAATAAAATACTTACAATTGATAGGATGGTATAATTAATAAAAATAAAATCTCAAAGAATAAAATTTTCAATACTACAGTAGTGTGGTCTTCCATTATTGGTCAGTAATTAACGAATATCAGTATTTTACATCATCAAATGATACAAAGCCTCAACTCAATTCAGTTCAATACCCAGAAAGATATTACCATGATTCAATTTGGTTTAAGTTTACATTTTCTCTTCTCCTTTTTCAACTCCCAAAAAGAAATAACCAACAGACATTTCTATGGCCCGAAGAAATAATGTTTCACGTTCTCATAGCTACGAACTCCATCTAAACATGTCAACTTCTGTTTAACGACGTACCTTTGACTAAGAAGTTAGAAATTCGAATGATAATACGTTTCATATTACACATGGAGAATTGAGTTACATAGACAACAGTTCAAAAAGAGCAAAAACCTTGCTATACACAGAAATGATGTATAATTTCAGAATGCCTACCCACAGATGAGGAAATAGGAATCATCATTTCCCATTTGGCTGGACAATTATCACCAGCATCATATTCATCATCAAGGAGGGGAGAGTGGTAAAAAATTTCACATCAGCCAGCATAAACACAACCTTCAGAAGGCATCCAGAGTCAAACGACTGATGGCTGTTGATGTCGGTTAGTTTAGTTAGAAATTCATTTTGGTATAGATCTATTTAGCAGAATACCAGTTTTGTGCACACTTTGCATCCACAGCAAGGTCGACTTTAAGAATATTCTTTCCATTGAAGGGTTTCGACATGCAATCGACAACAATGGCCTTAGCAACGTCTGCTGACTCAGTTGGTCCTTCCAAGATCACTTCATCATGAACCTGACTTTCAGAAGTGTTAATTCATGCAGTATCTCACAGATGAGTACAGAAAAATAGGGTGCTGCAGGAAGGGGTGCAAGTTATAATTGAAAAATAACCAACAGAAACACAAATCTTGAGATATTAAATCGCAAGTAAGATAGTGATGACTGACCTGCAAAAGCAGCCTCCATCCAAGTTCCCTCAAACGTGAATTTTTAGATATTTCCAACATGGCACACATGGCAACATCGGCAGCACTACCCTGTAACAGACCGACGTTCGTGAACCAAATTTAATACTGGAGATTGGGACGAGGAAAAGCCAAGAAAGGAAATTTGTGTACAAACCTGCACAGGCGTATTGATAGCAGCTCTTTCTATATGCCCTTTTAGGGCACGAGTAACTTGCTTCATTGAAGGGAACTGACGAGCTCGTCCAAGCAGTGTGTAAACACATGATTTCTTCTCGGCCTCTTCCCTTCGAAGTTCTTGCCATCTACGAACCTCTGTTCTTTCATTATACCACAAGTCAACCGTCTTACTTGCTTCCTCCACAGTAACCTGAATGGTGAGGTAACCAGCCGCCAGTTAGCAACATAACGATATTTAGACAGAAAGTTGGTTTTGGAAAATACCTTCCAATCTTTGGAAAGGCCAATAGGAGTCTTGCCATATGCAATGGAAAAATTAAGCATTTTAGCTTTCCTTCTTTCAGAAGCAAAGGCATCCTGCAGAAAAGAAAGAAATGTTCACATAAAAGAAATCAAAAAACAAGTAAGAGATCACGTTATACCTAGGACTACCTCTAAAAGGAAAGGGCCGGAAGGGAGAATGGCCGAATATGTACCTAGGACTACCTCTAAAAGGAAATCACAAATCCTTTTCCTTATGGAAGATTATTTTCCTTCTGGAAGATTATTATTGAGAAAATAGAAAGAAGGTTGTCAACATGGTCATCACGTTATACTTCAAAAGGCGGAAGACTTACCCTAATACAAGCCACATTATCCAACCTCCCTACCTACTACATGTCTCTATTTGAAATGCCACAAAAAGTGGCCGCGGATATAGAAAGACTTTTTAGAAATTACTTGTGGAAAGATAGCGCACACCTTGTTCGTTGGAATATTATAAACCTCCCAACAGAAAAGGGAGGTCTCGGTCTTCTCTCAATAAGGAAGAAGAACACAGCTCTCCTCGCCAAATGGATATGGAGATGTCATCCTGAAGAAAAGGCCTTGTGGCAAAATCTTATAAAGGCTAAATATACTCCTACATCAAACAAAGATCACCTCCCTCCATCTTCTACAAAAGGGCCTTGGAAGTACATAAAGAAACATCAAAATCTCATCACCCACCGAACTCGCCATAAGGTGGGGAATGGGGGAAGCATATCATTTTGGACCAACCCATGGATTGAAAACACCACGCTAGCTTTGAAGTATCCACTTTTGTACAGGCTTTCTCACAACAAAAAAGCCACGATTAAAGAAACATGGAATGTTGTCAACAAATTTTGGGACTTGAAGCTTCGTAGGAATCTAAAGGATAATGAAGCAACGGAGTGGGCCGAATTAAGCCTTGACCTTGCCCCTGTGGTATTGTCAAACAAAGAAGACTCACTAACTTGGCTCCCCAGCGCTGACGAGGTCTTTTCTACAAAATCCTTGATGATGGACATGGGGGAAAAAGTAGAAGCAATAAATCCCACGCTAGCAAAGACAATATGGAAAGGACATCAACCTAAAAAGGTGAAGTTCTTCCTTTGAGAAATAGCGCATAAAGCCATCCGCACAAGTGAAAATCTTAAAAAAAAAGAATGTCTTACATCACTCTCTCTCCAAATTGGTGTCCACTGTGCAAGAAAGCAAACGAATCACAAAGTCACTTGTTTATGCAATGCACATACACTCAAAATTTCTGGACAACGATTCTTAATATATTCGGATGACATCTCACATTTCCTAGGGAGGTAAAGGATTTTTTGGATATGGCCTTAACGTACCACCCTTTCAAGAACGCAAAAGCCCTATCATGGAAAAACCTCATCATGGCTTTCTTTTGGAATCTGTGGAAAGAAAGAAATAAAAGAATATTTGCAGAAACGACACAGACCTACACAAAACTTTTCAACAATGTTGTTTACCAAACTATATCTTGGTGTAAACTATCTAATATTTTTACTTCCTATTGTTATACCTCCCTCATTGCAAATTGGGAAGGTCTTTTGTAAACATCATGGATTATACATCCCTCTTGTAAATTTCATTCTCTTGTAAATTTCACTCATCAATGAAATTGTCTTTTATCAAAAAAAAAAAAAAAAAAACAAGTAAGAGATCGTTTAAATGGCACTATGTTCTTGCTGGACGAACATGGTTGCACAAGAATAGACAAAAGGATAAGAAACTGCTACATACTAAAATGAAAATACATTGACAGGAATTACAATAAATAAAAAATGACTGATAAGTAAATAGAAAATAAATAACAATTGAGTTCAATTTTGTGTATCAACTGATAAACATAAGGGTTTCAATGGGATACAAAGCATCTAATTTACAAAAAAATAGTAATAGTAAATAATTAAAAAAAATTAAAAAGACTTGGTTGACTATGTTGGAGGATGAAATATTACTACGATGAAGAATCTCTGTCAGGACCAACAGTTCAAGATTGCAAAATCACCTTTCTCTTAAGGAATCCAATGGTACAAACCTACTCCGATCGTGGGACCTTCAATCATGAATATATTCATCTTCTAAGCTACACATGAGACCTCCAATCGTGAATGACTCAACAGCCTAACATCCGACAATCCGGGCATAGGTTATTAGTTGTAACCCTGTTGGACTATGTACAATCAAACAAGCCTAGATGGTGGAAGATCGAGATCCAACAGTAAGGTTAGCCTACGAGGAGAAACCAAGGCCCCATTAATGGCCCGAGTAAGGCGGTCCAAGTCCAAAGTGGCACCAACAAGGCAACCAAAGCCCATCCCTAAACGGCCAAACTAGGCCATTAATGTCACTTCGACCTGACTGTTACACTTCTTGAAAAAGGCGATAAAACCGAAAGGAACCGCCCACTAAAAGACTCAAATTCTGTGTACCAGGCAAAGACAAGAAGGGGCTTTGTTTTAGGTGTGATGAGAAGTAGACCTAAGAGAACCTTTGTAAGAAGTAGACCTAAGGGGCTTTGTTTTGGGAATTAAGGATTTTGGTAGCTAGTGCCGAATAAGAAATATTGATTGATATAGAGGAAATGAAAGAGAGAACCCCCCAAGTGAAGAAGTTGGAAGTAGAAGATTTGATGGAACACCATGAAAATGAAGGTGAAAGGATAAGTCAATCAAAGAAGTGTAGTGGTTCTTATTGATTGCAAAGCTACGCATAATATCATCCCTCAGTTGCTAGTAGAAGAGCTGAAGTTACTCCTTACTGAGACAGCGAACTATGGTGTAGTGATATGGGAAACAGAGTTTCCATTTGTGGTAAAGGAGTCTGTAACTCAGTTGTGGTTTGCCTACCTGAGATCACTGTAAAGGAAGATTTCTTACCCCTAGACCTAGGAGGGGTAGATGTAATTTTGGGAATGCAATGATCGTGGGGTTTGTGGGTGTGGATTGGATGTCGCTAACCAAGACCTTCTACCTCGGGAGAATAAGGTGACATGTGAGGGGATCTTTCCCTCACTAAGGCCGAGGTCTCACTTAAAATGCTTGCCCGAACATGGACAGACCAGAACATGGACTTCTTAGTTGAATTGTGGGAATTAGATCTTGAACGATCACCAATGGGGAAGAGGCTAGCAAAGACGAAGCCAACTTGGATGTCACAGGGAAATGCAGTTGCCTTAGTGGAATACAACCGTATCTTTGAGTTACCAAAAGGCATTCCACCAGAGCGGCCAGCCGATTATGAAATCCTGTTGGCCAGATCAATATCAAATTGTATTTTTTTGAAAGGCTGATCAGTGAGATGCTCACTTCTACGGTCATTCGACCTAGCACCAATCTATGCTCTAGCCCCGTGCTTCTAGTGAAGGGGAAAAAATGGTGTTGCGAGGTTTTGTGTAGATTACAAGGCACTAAATCAGGCAACTATTCCGCATAAGTTTTGCTTTTCATAGTGTTCATCCTTTCAAGACATTTAGGTCCATGTGAAAAGTTTTGCTTTTTTTGGGTGTCATGATACAAAGGTTCTCTCTATTTATAAAGGTGGATTCCAAAAACCAACTAGAACAAACTCACTCCAATAAAACGAATACCATTTCTAAGATAAAAATAATAAGAGAAACGGATACCAGTTTGTGAAACGTAGGAAAACTAACACTCCAATAAAACGAATCACATTTGCAAACATTTTCTCATAACAAAAACATCAGTTTTTACCTTCAACAATGGAACTGGAGGTTTATCTTCCCCAGGTTGAGGATCCCATTCAAGAAGCACGCTTCCTTCTTCAACAGCTTTACGAATATGAGGGTACATATTCATTGCAGTTCTTGAATGGAAATCTCCCCCAGCTTTAAAGGCGTCCAGCATGCTCTTACAATTGGCAAGATGAGCAAGAATCCTAAGTTCCAGCTGCAAAAGGAATTTACATTTCAATCATTCATGTTCTTTCTTTACACGATTATATAGTTGAAGCCAATAGGTAACAAAAAGATAGTAGGGGAAGATGGGGCAAATCTAATTACACACCGCATAAACAAATCATCTCCCATCATTAACAAAATTACCTGGCCATAATCAGCAACAATGAGGGAATTTCCAGGAGAAGCTATAAATGCCTGACGGATCTTATATCGGTCCTTTTCCAGAGCCGGTTGATTCTAGTACAGAAAAAATATAACCCACTTAAGTTTCCATTAGAATCATAGTTCGCAAGGAATATATGAACATAAGGTTCACTTGAAACTGAGATGACAAACACACTCACACAGAAGGCTAAATGTAAAATAATTGGTGCAACAAATAGCTAGCAATAATCATAATATTTTACATAATATTTTACATAATGCCTGTTATAGGATTTAGTACTCTGCGATCATGATAAGCTCTAAGCTTCTAGTCGCTATGAGGTGACACTATCTAATTGAAGAAGCAAACCTACTTTCCCATGGAAATCATCACAGATCTCTTCAGTGCCAAATGCAAATGTAGTTGAGACAAGTTAACTATGAACCTGCAAACTTGGTCTCCGAGCGGAGAGGCGGCCAGTTTCTGTGTTGATGTTTAGAGAACAATGGACACGCCCATTCTTACCAGATATATTGCTTCCCTGCAATAGAAACAGCCAGTTTCACTATAAGTAAAAAATTGTGCCTAGAATTTGAAGTCCAACATATGAAAACCATAAGTGTTGATCAGAGAAAGAGAAGGACTCCATGCTTTGAAACTTCAAAGCTGTATGTTCATCAATCAAAATCAACATGTCTTCAGATAACGGTGAATAAATCAAGTAAAGCAGTATACAATACTCTGAACTAGTTCCTTCTTGAACCTACAGGCACATATAAAAGTCATAAACTCATAATTGTCAAACAAAGTTACTTACACCTACCTTCTAAAGTTCTTCCCGTTCCACCAGTAACAGGATCAAAATTAGCAAAAGTTCCATTAATTATCGTGACTCTTTTGAATGGATATTATAAATGGGCATAAATGGAGACTTCGCAGAAGAATTTCACCTGTAAAGGAAGGATGAAATTTGATATCAAAGAGTCAATAGAGCAGATTTCGCATAAAGCAGCAATAGCATGACAGGCTTCCATGCCCTCTTCCTTCAATTTAAATGCTTTTAAAGCAGTTCCATAATCAGACATATTTGCACATTCATGAATTATACGTCTTCTGTTTTCTTCATGAGGCATTGTTTCAAAATCATCGACAACCTCAGTGTCAGACTGCGAGTCGTCGGTGAAGTCATCCAATTCTGCAGAGACCTTGCCTGCTAAGATCTTCAGAGCATCCCCACTCACTGAAGGCCAACCAGTTGCTGTGTACAATTCTGTTGAGAGAGCCTCCTCACTGAAGCGTCGTAAAGTAATATTCCGAAACTTGCTGGGAGTTTTCTTCCCTTCTTCAGTGACTTTTTCACTGTTTGGAACTTTGAATGTCCTTTCAGTTGGAAGAGACTCTTCAGGGTTCTTACTGTAAAATGAAAAAATAAGGAATCATGACTTTTCAAACGAATCAACAAGTTTGAAGCTAAAGGATCAGAAACATGTCCACTATCAAAGGGGAAAAGGCATTAAATTGTGTAATAAAGAGCTTAACAACTTGCACAAGTCCATGTCCACAAATAGTAAATAACTCATAATTGTAATTTTTAAAAAGCCAAAAATATTATTTAGAACATAAGACTAATTACCTGTTACAAGTGCCACCAAAGAGCAATTGGCGCACTTGTGCATCACTTCCAACGTTCATGTACTTGGCATCAGGGCAGTACTTTGAAGCCCAGTTACGAAATCTGTTAGCAGCAACGTCTTGTTCTGCTTTGGCCAATTTTTCTATCTCAGCAAGATATGGCCTATCGACCAACATTCCCTCAGTTTCCATTCTGACAAGAACGTCACCAAATGGCTTCCAATAATCTTCATAAAAGTTGAACATTGTTTTATCCGGAATCCTTTCTCCATCTCTCTCCCAAGGCATGTCAGACAGCTTTTTCTTCAAGCTCTCATAAAGCTTCAGCGTGCATATTGAATCTAATGCAGAATAAGATACCCATGGTTTCCGTTCTTCTCGTTGAAGTTCTTCAACAGGGGGAATGACTATAAGTTTTCCTTCAGATCCATCCTTTTTCATCTTCTTCCGGCCAAAGATAGTTTTCATGGACACCTTACCAATCAACTCTTTTTCCTGGCCCAATTTAGCCCCAGACATGACCTTTGTATCACAAGAAAGAGCTTCAAGTGAATATCCACCATTCATTCTCCTTGATGAATCCCATAACCGTGCCATGTGCATCGTGTCAGCATGGAATCCAGAAATCTTAATCCCATAGTTTTCAATAATGTGATGGTCAAAGCTGTAGTTGTGCCAGACCTAATAGGAAGGCAGGTTTGGTCAAAACCAAACTATCTTCTGAGTTACAGCATACCACACACATGCACATGTTGCATTCTCATAATTTAACTAATACAAGTGAATAAATGGGTTAAATTATTTCCAAAATCTCAGAATAATTAGCCAATCTTATAAAAAAGAATACAATTATAATGCATTCAATATATGCATGAGAATACCGAGCAATAGCAGTTTTACAATCTATCAACAATATGTTCAAAAGCCAACATCTAGAAGACAACGCTTTGGCTATCTCCCCGAGTGTGTCCCAACTATTTATCTGACGGTGGATAATGTATCTAGGGTGAGTTCGCATACCTTTTTTAAAAACATTTTTTCTTAAAACACTTCTAATAGAAGTGGTTTTAATTAAAACATTAAGTTGTTTGGTTACATTTTCTTAAAAATGATTTTAAACACATGTTTGTTTGGTTGTGCTGCATCTAAAATTGATTCTACAAATATTAAATTACAACAAAGTGATTGCCGACCAATCACTTTAAAATCAAGTTTTGGAAAACCAACTTGAAAGTTATTTTAAAAGGTAATTTATATTTGCAACCAAATATTGCATACTTTAGAAAGAAAAAAAAAACAATGTTGAGTAATCCAAAATGACTTAGGAATTTATGCCAAAAGACGCCCTTATTCTCTGCAAACTTGTCCCAGAAAAAGGAAACCTTCTTTATCAAAAAATTTGGCCTACATTAGTCTCCTAAAAAAGGGTCCAAGAGGAACAAAAAGAAATACCTTTCTGATCAAAGGATCTTCGAAGAATGGTGCAAATTGAAGCAAAATTTCCTTACCGCCACCATCAAGAACATCCACCCAGATGCAAGACTTTCCATTTCCAAAATCTGCTTTCGGTCCTGAATAAATACTGAAGCATATTATTTCACCATGGTCAACGGGTGTTTCTTGCTTCACATCAATCTTGGCCACCTTAAAGAAAATAGAAAAACAGAACAAGGATTGAAGAAATTTCACAAGTATGTGCCCATCATCATATGACAGAACTTGGGAGTAAATTATACAGTTATGTTGGAACTATTGGTCTGTTGGCCTGTTTCAAGGCAGTAAAGGTACATAACGCAGAGAATGAAAATAAAGTAAGATTTAATCACCTCAGTATCGCAAGCATGCACAAGATTCTTGTACTTGGTAGTAAGCATTGAAACAACTTCATTTGCTGCAGATACACTATCAACAACAAGAACGCTTTCATATATACCATTAAGCCTCTCCTTTATATCTGGCTTTTGAGCAGTTGCAAGTACTTCCATCATCTCGGTGCCACTTCCATTGATGATCACTTTAGAAAATTCTTCCACAGCTACACCCCAATTGATTCCATTAGCAGCTTCAGTAAATTTCGAAGTTTTTCGTACAATATTCACCTTTCCCAAAGAGATATTTTTATTTCTGCCATTAGGTGACACATTTAGTACACGACGCATAATTGACCCCTTTCCATTTTGAGAAATGGAAGACTTTTTGTTACTTTGCATAGGAACAACCTGACTATGCAAAACATTATTTGCAGGCTTGCTCATGGGCCGTCCCCCAGAATAAGAATTAGTGTCTCCATTGAATTCACCACGTGAAAACTTGACAGTCTCAAGTAAAGGTACCCTGTCACTTATCATCCTATCTATAGTTGCAACATTTTCAGTTCGTTCAAAATTTATAGGTTCTTGTCTGCTGAATTCATCTGATAACATATTAGTTGGAGGGTTTATACAATTAGAATCATTACAAGCATTGGAACAGTTGCTTCCCGAATTTGACTGAACCTTAGAATATGGAGGGGAAAAACTGTTGTAACAATGCAAAGTCCCATAGCCAATGAGTTTTTCTTTTTTTCTTAGCTTTTCTTCGTCATTCTTTGTCGGGATCTCGGTTTCTGAAAACCTAAAGAGCTTCTCTTGTTTCAGCTGCCTAGTACTCTTAGACCAATCATTTACATCAGACAGAAACGCCCTCTCGTTGTCATGTTGTCTAGTTTCAAAAAATGAATTGGTGCACAAGAAAGAACTTTTTCGACACTGCAACGAAGCATGAAACATATTCATATTTGGCGACGCGCTGCCAACACTCTTCAGAGAACAAAATTCAGCCCTGCAAATGAATATTTTCAGAAATATTAAGATCAGAGTTCTTCACAACCATACTCTCCCTATAATTGATCGATAAACTGCGCAATGTAAGACACATAAACACTTAAAACAACAAAATGGATGACCCAAGAAAGGTGTCAGTATCACTTTTGCTAAATTTGAGTTTGATTACCTAAGACTCCATCACGCTCATATTTAAAGGTAAATGTCCTCCCCATAGATCAAACCAAATAATATGACACAATTTTATGGCCTAGATAACGATATAGGAGAAAAGAGCTAAAGTGCCTAGAAAAATAACCGATATACTTCTTCTTGAGTGAATTTAAAAGCCTCAAAACTCATACTAAAGAACCATTACCATAAAGCTTCAAATCACATTCAAAGAAAGACATTCTACCAACAATAAACAGAGTGAACAGAATAGTAAGTTAACAACGAGTTCATTTTTTCAGACACCATCATGATGAAAACTAAAAATTCCTAGAAATCGCACCCACCAAACATGTCCTTCTCCATATCACAAGTTCCCTATCACATGCAGGGGGAGGAAACTCACTTCGCAGTTTCAGTCAAGAAAACTTCAAACAAATGCCTGGAATGAACAACAAGCACATAAACACACACAAAAATGCAGCCAATTCTCCACGCCCCGATTAACAACAAAAAGATAACACAAAAGCCTCCCGTAAAGAACAAGCCCAAGAGAAGAGTGACCTGTAGAGCCTCTTGGAAGAGGCGCAAATGGAAATAGAAGAATTAGAAACAGATTTAGACCGCCATAGAAAGAAACAGGACGGCCATTGAGTAATCAACGAAGAGGCTTGGGAAGTGGAGGCCCCCAAAGTGATCATCTCTGCAACTCTGCCCAGCTTGCTCCCGCAGTGGGTTATAGAAGGAGCCGTTTTGAAAAGTTTTGGGCTAAACCAAAGTTCAGAGGGGTTTACAGTGACTGTTGCTTCAGGGCTGTGGGTCTGAGCACGGCCATGGCGGAGGGGAAGTTGGGAACGAAGGTTAAACCCTGGGAGTGATGATGACTGAAGAGAACCCAAAATTAACGTACAATTTTCATGCCTCCCACCTCCCATTACATTTCTGCTTTAATTTTGCCGGCCCCAACAGAAATTATAATTATAATTATTTATCATTTTAAAATGAATTTTAAATTTGGTGTGACAGCTAATAATGTGTTAATTTAATGAAATTGCCATAATAGATTCTCATTATAAATTATATATTTTGAATAAACTAATTCAATTTATTCTTAAAATGCATGTTTTATAAATGCTGATATTTGAAATTGATGTTAAGTATTAATATAATATTCATATACTCGATTTACAACTAAAATACACGTGGACAACTATGCAAATAAATTTAAATTTAAATTTAAAATTTTTACTCTGTCTCCAAAATTTCAATAATACTCTTAAATTTTTAAGAATGTCTCAAAAATACACCTTCATAAAAGTAACTGTCAATATACGGACGAAAATTGTCTATCAACACCTCATAGATTATCTATTTTTAAAAGTTTGTGTATTTTTTAAATGTAGTACTAACGGTAAGAGTATTTTTTAAGTTTTTAAAAAAGTTTAAAGAAGTGTGTAAGTTTTTTAAAAAGTTTAGGGTACTAAGAATGTATGTTAAGACTTATAAGTTTGAAATAGGGTTTAAGAATGTATGTTCAGACTTATTCCTCAAGAATAACCCTCGAAGTAAGAACTTAAGAACCCCGTGAAACTAAGAAAGCGCTCTAAAGATAAGTACAACACAAGCCTTAAGTCCATTAAGACAAGAAGATTGCAAGGTACTACTCAAGAACAAAGGACCAAGGTCCTAAGACTCAGAACTTAAGAACCCCTAAAACTCTCATGCGACAACACATTCAAGGCTAAGGTTACATCGCTCGGTTCATAAGAAGCCTTTGATGTCGGTTCTCATATTGCATCGCTTGGAACATAAGAAGCCATGGATGTAGGTTTCAGACTATGCTACTTAGAATGTATGAAGCCTTGGGCATAAGTTTTCAGACTACGCCGCTTGGAACGTAAGAAGCGCAGGTTTTAGGCTACACCAATTGAACATATGAAGCCTTGGGTGTAGGTTTTAGACTATATGCAGGGTATGCATGAAGCCCTAGATGCAGGTTTAGACTATGTCGCTTGAAATACATGAAGCCTTAGACGCAAGTTTTCAGACTGTGTTGCTTAGAACACATGTAGTCTTGGGACACAGGTTGTCAAGTTCATGTCTTGTACCGTAAATCCTAGGGGGAGTATCTTAGGGAACATAACAAGGACAATAACAAGAATAAGGACAAGGGAAAAAATCAAGAACAACAACGAAGTTCCAAAGATAAGAAACTAGAACAAGTATCAAGATTCAAGTTCTCAAAACTAGAACTCAAAACCTTAGAACCAAAGTCCTTAGATCAGAACCATATTTAAGAACTCAGAATTTAGGACCAACGTCTTTGAGCCATAACCAAGATAAAAATTCAGAACTCAAGAACAAAAACTAAGGACCTATATTCTCATGATAAGAACAAGAACATGACAAGAAAGAGTGTTGTACCCCAATATCAACTATGCACACAATTAAGAGTCTACAAGTAGGCTACTTACTGAGTCTTTGTACTCATTCCTATTCTCTCATGTTTTAAAGGTGACAAGGAGTAGCTGGTCAAAGATCGAAGCGGATCTGAACTAGGTGTCATACAAATCAAAGTCTCAAATGCGTGCAAACAAGAAGTTGTTCTCAAATGTGTATCTATTTTGTACAAAGTGGAGTATGTAGATTCTACCATCCCAAGAAGTAGTGGTATCAAAGTCTTGCCTTTATTTTAACTTAGTCATGTCAATAAAATTCTAAGTGTTGAACAAAGAAGTTGTGAGTTTCAAAGGTGTAGTCATAATGACTTAGGTGTCGAAAAAAGGGTGTGCTTTGCTCGAGGGCTACAAAGAAGGAGGCCTCCGGGGAGGCTCTATGGTGTACTTTGTTTGAGGGGAGGATGGTTGAGGATTTTTGAAATCCCACATTGGCTAATAAAGGGGAAGATCATGGGTATATAAGTGAGGGACACTATTTCCATTGGTGTGAGTCCTTTTAGCAAAACCAAAGAGTAAAACCATGATAGCTTATGCTAAAAGTGAATAATATCATACCCATGTCGAGGTTCGTTGTTCCTATCAAGTTTGTGGTAGTTGCCTCTTGTGTTTGTCAAGGGGTGTGGATGAGGAGAGTATTGAAAAAACTTGATCATTTTCAAGACAAGTGATCACGGTGTTATGCATAACAGTTCTACCATTAAGCTATCCAATCATGCATAGACGCAATAAACATATTGATGCAAGGTTTCATATGATTCGCATTTCGAACAGGCATGAATATAGCGTCTATAGGATAACTTGCGTCTTGAAAATTATTTGGCGTTTGTATACGATATCCGTGATTCCACCAAAGATGGAGTTATTGACTTGAAGCATTGGGTCACACAATATCAAGTTGCAGATATAATGACAAAATCACTAAGCTAGATGGATGAATAATATAATCTCTCTCTCCGGCCCCATTTAGCTAACAAGGAGAAATGTTTCCCAGATCCATCGGGGGAATATGGACGAATAATATAATCTCTATGTCCGGCCCCATTTAGCTAACAAAGAGAAATGTTTCCCAGATCCATCTCCATTCCCGAAATGGTTCGATCCTCTTATTTTGATTTCTCGAACCGAGAGATCCATGAATCGGGATCCTAATGCATATAGATACAAATGGTCCAATGGGAGCAAGAATTTCCAAGAACATTTCATTTCTGAGCAGAAGAGTCATTTTCATTTTCAAGTAGTGTTCGCTCGATTACGTATTAATCAATATTCGATTGATTGGTCCGAGGTTATCGATAAAAAAAGATTTGTCTAAGTCACTTCGTTTTTTTTGTCCAAGTTTCTTCTTTTTTTGTCTGAACAAAGATTTTCCATCTCGTAGGACCGATCTCGGTAGGTTAAATGAACATCTCTAGTCCCGTTCCCACAAAACTTAATTAAAAAATTAACAAGAATGTAAAATGCTACGAGAGCAGGGATGAGAACATGGAATCCCCCTCTACCCCACCCATTAACAAAAGAGAAAAAAAATACAAGAGAAGTTTAATGATATGACAGAGACTCGAATGGTTCTATATAGATAAGTATTTTGAAGTAATTTGATATGTGCTCTCAAAAGCAATTTGATATGTGCACTTGTAAATTTAATTGGAGTTATAACATCAACGTTGGTTTGAGGTGAACCACATTGGCAATGGTGCTCGATTTCAACAAAGGCGCGACAGACAAACCTAAATCTATCCAAGAAACTTAGATACTTTCGACGGTATCCAATCAAAATAGAGAGCTAGAGAAACTGAGAGATCAATTCCTTCAACCGAGTGTGAGTGGGAATAAGAACGAAGTTGATGGCGATTCATTCAAATCCTAGCAAGCTCTACCAATGTATTGGAGAATGGGTGAAACATAACTCGTGAGTTGATTCAATCACAAAATTAGAAGATACAGAATACATTAGAGTATAGAGATTTATTACACTTTTGAAAGCTCATAGACCTGGCAGCCAGACATAGACGAACCTTATGTTTTTCAAACTCCATTACGTACCACTGTTAGCAAAAAGACGTAAAATCCAACATGGGCATAATGGTAAATATGCTGTAGCTACCTTGAAACCACCCTAGGACCCTGGGAGGGGAGAAAAAAACATAAAAAAAGAGGGATGAAAGTGGTTTTGTTTTTGAAAACTTGTTTGTTCTGCCCTTATCATAATTCCGTTTTGCACATTGGTCCAGTATATCCTTAAAATGGCTTTGTCATATTGGAAAATATTACAAAGAAGGAAGGAAATGGGGGGCCAAGCGCCAAGCTGCCCCAGTTACAATTGCCAGAGCTCCACAACATCTTCTCTTTTTTTTTCCTCTTAAATGTTTAGTCCATTTTAAATCACCTCCCATCACCATCACCATCACCATCACCCTCCACAATTTTATCTCCATTGTTCCTACTTCTATCCGGAGAACCTTCTCCTGATCCTGAAACTGAACCTGAATCCGGTCCCAAATTTGAATCGTCATCTATGTCATCATCCACGTCCTTGTCTGCGGCTAAGTATTCGAGAGCTGTAACCACGTCGCTGATCAATGGTCGAGTACCCGCTTCCTCTTGTAAACACATGGCTGCTACTGCTAGAGCTTGATACAGAGCCTTCACTGAGTAATTCCCTTCTAGCTTTGGATCTGCCATTAGGGTAAATTTCCTTCTGTCTTTGAATAGTGGTTGTGCCTGCAATCAAACGAGAATTAACAAGTTTTTAGTCTCGACAATGTTCAAGCTTAGAACGTTTGTCATACACAAAAATATCAATATCGACGAACATGCTAGGAAGTTTTTTCGTAGTTTGGAACAAGATATCGACATGTAATTCACATCACAAGATAAATTAAATGTTCTTCACTATACAAAGATCAAATAATGAAGATATGTCAAGAAAAATTGAAAACATTGACTTAATGTTGTGTGTGTGTGCAGGTGAGATAGGATTATAAACCAAAAAAAGCATACCCAAGTAATTAAATTTTGTTCTGCTGTTGGTCTAGCGTTGTCTATAACCCGTCTTCCAGTTATAATCTCCAGAAACACGACACCAAAGCTGTAGACATCTGATTTCGTTGTCAATTGTCCCGTAAGCGCATATTCAGGAGCACAGTAACCATAGGTTCCCATCACCCTAGTGGAAACATGAGATTTATCCCCAGTAGGACCTAACTTTGCAAGACCAAAATCAGAGAGCTTTGGATTGAATTCCTCATCCAACAATATGTTTGAAGCTTTGAAATCACGGTATATCACGGGCGGATTGGCGGTTTCATGCAAGTATTCAAGTCCTTTTGCCGCTCCTTCAGCAATTTTCATCCTCGTCTTCCAGTCCAGACACTGCTTATCCGACGGTATATCTGAAAATAGGAGGCTCCAACTTCAGAATCCAATATAAATTTTTTTGTTGTTGCAAGCTTAAGATCGAGCACCTTCGTTTTTTCGACGTATGAATAAAAAATCCCAAGGTTTCATTGGATTTCGGTCACTAAAAATGAAACATACTATGTAATGTAACATGAAATATATCTAGATCTAGATGACTTCATTTAATGCAATCTTTTTGTAGGACTGTCCACGAATTTAAACATATAATTCAGGGATATTATGAGCTCGTAAGGGATTTAGAAACGAATCATTAGGTCATACCGAGAAGATGATCCTCCAAGGAACCGTTAGCCATGCACTCATAAACCAAAATCCTCTGATCTCCATCAGCACAATACCCAACCAAATTCACAAGGTTAGGATGGTGAAGAAGGCTCAACATCAAAACCTCTACAAGGAATTCTCTGTTTCCTTGAAATCCATTTCGGTCGAGCTGCTTCACGGCCGTTACCTAAGGAAGACGAAACGAAACACAAATAAATAGAGAACTCGATAATGATTCTATTTTGCATAAATGAAAGTAAAAGTTGTGTCACGATACTTGGTTTGTGCCTTCGATGATGCCCTTGTAAACTCTTCCAAAACCACCTTCCCCCAATAGATTGTCTTGGCTGAAGTTATTCGTAGCAGTAGATAGCTCATCAAATGCAAAAATTTGAGCAGAGATGTTTCCTTTTCCTAACTTCTTTATCTCCTCAGTTATGTACCTTCGCCGACTGTTATCTGTGAGTCCACGGTCAAGTTTTTCGAATTAAACATATGATCGGTGATTTGAAACTGCTACATTTTGAAGAATCAAAGCAACTAAGGCTTAAACAATGATCTTGTAGAATGTGTTGAATAGGAAGAGAGTTGAAATAATTCAGGAATTAATCCATCAAAACACTTTACACATGTATGAAGCAATGAAATAAATTACAGCCAAAAGATAGTTAGTGATTAAGAAATATAAATCCGTTCCAAGAACGAAACAACCAAATGCCTCAACCATATAAAGTTTCCTAGCTCAAATACCATACTCGATCGAGGAAGATACAAGCCTGAAACACATTTGGAATTCCAATGAACTCCGAATCCTAGGTATGGATTGTTGGGATGGAGTCCCATATTGGCTAATTTAGGGAATGATCATGGGTTTATAAGTAACAAATATATCTCCATTGGTATGAGGCCTTTTGAGGAAGCCCAAAGCAAAGCCATGTGAGCTTATGCTCAAAGTGGACAATATCATACCATTGTGGAGAGTCGTGATTCCTAACATAATATACATGTATTTGGAGAAAAACAGATACTCTCTACCATAAGACAAATCAAAACTCAAATATCATGTTTGAGAGAGGAAACACATTGAACTATTAAAAACTAACACAAGGGGGAATTCTTGGAGTGTATTAATGCCTCAAACCATATCAAGATTCAATGCTGAAACACTGTTTTTGAGCAAGAACGATCGAAACCCGAAAATGAGTTTCAAATACCAATGAGCTAATAAAACCTACATGGAGATTAGACTTGAGATTGAAAAAATAGTGATATGCAACCAATGTGAAGAGAGCCAACCAGATTTAAAGGAAATGTTGGCAAATGAGGATAGAGTTTTTGGCTCCTGAGGCTCCTTAACGCTCTTTTTGGAAGATTTCCTTTTGACTTTCTCCTCTGACATACAACAATGAAAGCAATTCATCTTCCTTTTCCTCTTTTTTTTTTCTCAAAAAAACTCAAATGACAGTCACAAACGGCAGTATTCAAGATGTTGCATTGAACGAATCCACGAAAAATCAAAGCACATAATAACAGAGAAACAGAAATAAAAGGCACAAGGAGATTAGAAATGCCCTCTTCTTCAGATTCAACCCTAGAAATCTAAAAAAAAAAGGAATGAACAAAGGGATCCGAGAGAAGAGATAAAGGTGATAGTGATAGTAAAAGAAATAAAGAGCTTGTTCCCAGAGAAAACCCAGGCGTTGTTGTTCTGTTTTCCTGGTCTCTGAGGAACAAGAAGGTAAAGGTTTACCATGATGTTTGTTTTTGTTGGTTCTTGCTGTCCGAAGGCGCCAAGTTTGGAATGGAGAGCGACTGAGTCAAATTTGCTAATTAGAGAAGGATGGGTGAGCGGCCATTTCCCCATTTTCAGAAAGCTTGTTTGAGCCAAATTAAGCGCCAAATTAGGCGTTTCTCGCGCTTCTCTACATAGAGATTCCCATTTTTGGATGCAGTTGCAGCAGCTTTACATTACTCGGAATGGGAGGTTCGCGATCGGTTCAACAACCGTTCCCAAATTAGAGGAAGAAGACGAGATCAGTTAAATACATAATTCCATATAATTAATTATTTTCAACTCTAAATTAATAAAAATATCCTTTATATTTCTAAATTTTTAAATTTTTTAATAATATCATTGAAATTTAAAAGCGGTAAAAAATATCTTCAAAATTTTTTAAAAAATTCAAAAATATTGTTACGATGGTTAATATTTATTTTAAAATATCTTTTAACATGAACCCTAAATTTATTTTATCATTATTTTAAAACTCACAAAAAAAAAATTGAGAAATAAAATTATTTTCAATAAAATAAACCATGTTTAAGAGTCCCGATTTTAAGACGTTTGGAACCACAAAGTCGAAACAAAACTCCCAAAATATGTATCTTAAAGAACCAACTTCGAACTCACATCTCTTAACAAATATGGTTTACAGTAACATCGAGCATCCAGGAGGATTAAATTTTTTATTTTTTCTTTTTAACTTTGAAATTTCAGGATTTTAGTGAGGGATTTACCGGCTGAATTTCAAGATATCCTATCATTACACAATTTGATTGAGGGTATAGAATTTGATTGAGGGCCTTAGAAGCTGAATTTAAAGATATTTTACCATAAAAATATGCTTAAAAAATCTCATAAACTCAAGAAAAATATAAAAAAAAAAATAGTAAAAAATTGGAAGGAGTTGTCAAAGCCAACTCTCGAGGGATATTTTGGTCATTTTTTCCCGCTAGAAAAATGAAAGGAAAAAAAAGGGAGGAGAGACATGAAGGTTTGGAAAGGAAACTGCCAGGGGAGCTTCCATCCAGCCGCGAGGAGTCTGATTCCAGCCAAGATGTCTTCAATGAAGTTGCTTAGAACTATGAAGACATTCAATTTGGACATTTTGATAATCCAAAACCGTCAAGAATCGAGGAAGAACAAGAGGTAAGTTTTTAAATTTTTTCTTTCAATTCTTCCTTAGATATGTGAGATTTAGGAAGAGATATGTAAAGCCTTAATTTTCTTATCCTAAATTAGTGACGTCAGTGCATGCATGCTTTAAATACATATGGGTAATCTCATAATAAATACTTTTAAAATAAGGCTAGAGACTTACATATTCGGTTCAAAACATAAATAAATATAACATAGTTTTTTAACATAAAAAAAAATTGGCATAAAACACCTATCAACTACTAATTAAACTCAATGTTACTGCCCTATCATGATCTATCTTGACTTCAATAACCTTTCCAACATTCACCGTCATCCGTGCATGAGAGCTTTACCTTTACCTAAAAATATGAGAGTAACATGTGACTTGAGTTTTTTAAGAAATACTCAGTAAGTCACCCCACCGTTGAGGTTAGTAATGCAATTACACACAATACATGATTGAGACCTATATTTTAAAACCGTAACATGACCTTAGGCTCTTTTCAGTTCCGGGCAGAGTTGGATGCATGGTACTTCTCCACACACGGCTCACGTACGCGCACATGGACCCACCTAGCGGGCTCGTATACGTACCCCCCTAGGCCTGACTTGGTCGGACACAATGCATTACACGTCACCAAACACCTCAGAAAAGAAAAGGCCCGCATGATATCATGTTGAACATAAATATTGAAGGTATGCGTCCGCACTAGCATAACATAGCGGGGAAGTATCTCGATGCACATGACATACATACATGCATGAGGTCCCATGATTTTCATTCATAACATAATATTTATTTCATTTCCTTTCTCCTTTCTTCAACATATTTCTTATATGCATCATGTATACATGACAAACATCACGTAATCCATCACATAACTTTACATGGTAAGACAGAAAATTTCATTCATAATATAGTGTAATGGATAATCACAGGCATACATCACATACATCACATGACAATAAAAAGAGCATATAAGCATCACATAATTAATATGGTAGATGCAGGAGCCATAGGGCATGCACCATCCATACATCAAACAATTAGCTAACTCCAACAGTAAGATCACTTACTTCGTTGGCCTTAGCTGAAGTTTCTAGTTACTTGGTAGCCGCCTTGAAACTATATTCCAATACTTAATTTTCACCTATGTCAATTCATATAACATACTTAGGGCATATAAACATTTTAAACCTAGTTAAACCTGATGATTATTTCCAATGTAAGCCTTAAAACTAACTAAAATTGGATAATATAAGTCTTACTAACCTCAAATAGCTTAAATAAGGTCAAAAATGGCTTCAAGAGGGTCGAAAACCTAGGAAACAGTATAAAATTTGGATACCGAGCTACCTAAGCCAAACCGAGCCGAGAAACCAAGCCACGAGGTGAGCCTCGAAGTCAAGCTGACTGACCCGAGAAGCGAGCCGACCAAAGTCACTGAGCCAAGCCAAGAGGAGCCCCAACTGGAAATAGGTCACGTGTCGCGCACGTGCAGCAATGAGGGCACGAATCAAGACTCGAGTCGAGGCACAGGTCTCGGGTTGTAAGCTAGGCCGATGCGGTTTGGATCAAGTCTACTGCGGTTAAACTGGGTATTTGGTATGGGTTGCGGATCGTTGGGTCGTTGGACTGTGCGCTTCTAGGCTGAGTTGAAACGGTTAGGAGTTTGTTCATGCGTGACAAAAATTCGAATACCGCCGATGTAACTACCGCTCTCCGATGCATCGAATCACAAATCGCTACGTGGACTCTAGGATAAAAATCCTTACAACATTTTCATTTTATAGAATGGGATACACAATAAAATTAAAGTTACCTGATAAGCATTAAAAATCCAAATAGTTTCAAAACATAACGGGATTCGCGGAAACACATCAAAAGAAAATCAGTTACAAAATAGCATAAGTTTTCCCAAAATAAACATCAAAATGTCATTAAAACAACATGGACAAAGAGGACTCGATTTAAGGGTCTCTACGGTAGCCGCACGGCTCCACACGTTCCCGCCACCGACATTGGTCTACTTAACACCTGAAAAAAAAACAACATGGGATGAGTATAAAAATACTCAGTAAGCAACCTACTTGTAGGCTCTTATCGGACTTAATCTTATTCACGGAAAACTTTGGCTATATGCTCGAATCTATCTTTAGCAAAGTCTACTATGGTCTTAAAAGAAGACTCAATGGATTCTCATTGATATGGATTTTCTTCCATACCTAACTATCTACTAAGCTCAAATCAGTGGATTTTACCCTAGTGGTGCCTGGCCTCAACTACTTGTTCCTGACTACCTGTCATTATGCCCCGCCGGACTGAGTTAGTAAACTACCTGTCTTACACCCCTGTCGGGTTTAGATCAGTACAAGGGCATGGCTCTCCCCACTAGGCACCCCGTGGTACTACAGTAGGATACTTACTATGACCATCCATATCCACAATAGGTGACAACTAAAAGATAGTAACTCATAATCTACGAAATTCATAATTCACGCTATCTAACACATAGCAAAATGGTCCAATTCACAAATGGGCAATAATGGGCTATCCACACCCCAAATCAAAACAGAACAAAGTATCAAGGCTCAAATCATACTCATCATGCAAATCGAGAAATAACAATCTACCTCGACTTTCTAGGAAACACATAAACCCAAACGCCTATCAGAGAATTTCACAATAATGCATGTGGAAGCTATATAACCCTAACTATAATCAAGGTATAATCATTCACGATATCAAAGTATCACACATGAAACTAATGTTAACCAAACTCCTAAGTATAATACTAGATCGTTTGCCCATACTCCAAAACCGACTCCTACAAGCATTTCTTAGAAACTTGCTCCATGCGGTTACTTACATGTTGTAGACTTCCCGAGCTTATTTCGGGTCTTCAACAAATTTCCAATTTGTTCAAAGATCTACAATTAGGTCCTACATTGAGAAAATATATCAAAACTATAGAAGTTGAGTAAGATTCGAGTTAAAATAATACAAATTTGCGAGCATTTGGCCTCTGAACCGTGGGTCATGCTTACCTTCGGGTCTGGTTTGGGTAGTGGATCGGAATTAGCTAATTGGGTCGGGTCGGGTCGGTTCTGGCAGGGCGGTTTGGTACAGCGAGTCGATTTGGTCCAACGGTTCGTTAAATCCAACGATCAGCTCCTTCCTTCCCGCGACTTTCTTTTCCTTCTTCAGCTTCTTCGACACTTGCCAATGTTCCATTTTCCGTTTCCTTCTTATTTCAAAACATCTTTGTTCGACCCCCCTCCCTCGGATTTATTGGCCTCTTACCAACAAGAGTTAAAGAGAAGTTTTGGGTAGGTGGCAGACCTACCCATTGCCTTTTCATATTTCTCCCCCTTCATATTTATGTCTTTTCATATTTCATATATTTATATATATTTTTTTTCCTTTTATTGGTACAGTTGGCTTTTCCTCACTTAATGCCAACTGTACCAGTTATTACAGCCGACCCCTTGTCTTCTTCACCCGATAGGGTAATGCGACGAACAGACTTTTGTGATTTCCCTTGTCCTAAGCGAAGGTCTACTGCTCTCTGTCCTACTATCAACAACGACTGTAACGACCCGAAAAAAAAAAAAAAAAAGAAAAGAAAAAAAAATCAGTCGCCAGAAAACCCACAAGTTTTCTGGCGACCGTCGAGTTTCGCAGATCCCACGCGAAATGACAACCACACCCCGCTCAGCCTTCAGCCCACGACTCTCAGAACACCTCAAAATACCTGCAAACAGAGAAAAGAAAAAAAAATATGAGAGAGAGAGATTTCGAGTAACGCCGGCGAGTTTCTAACTTTTTCCGACAAGTCCCAAACCACCTGAAAACCGACGTCAAATGCTCAGTCACCATCACGAGAAGGATTCCTAACGACAATACAATAACTCAAGGTACGTTTTGTGCATTTTCGTACGTGTCGTCGTCGGTAATCGAGGTCAGAAAATTGGATTTTCCTAAACGTTCTTAGATATGTGGTTTTAGGAATGGTTAAGCCACAAAACTTCGAGGAAGGAAAGAAGGACGACAAACAGAGAGGAAAAGGAAGAAAGAGGACCGAAATTAGCAACGAAAACGCCACAGGAAGGAGAGAGAAAATGCGTCGAAAAATTGGTCAAAGTCGGGTAAGGAAGACGAGATCCATCGAATTTGGGTCAACCTGAACCCAAAACCCGAGAACCAGCCCGACTCCTTTCCCCTCGGCCTTTTCCTTCGGCCCAGCCCAACTACAGTGGCCCAAACCTCAATCCAGCCTAGAAGCCCACGGTTCAGCTAAACCAACTTGAGACCAGATCCACGGTCCAACCGAACCACCCTACAACCCAAACACCTACGACCCAGTCCAGTAAGTTGAGGCCCAACGACCAGTCCGGCCCAGTAGCCTTCTGCAGCCAACGACCTGAACCGTGACCCGAATCGGACTGTGACCCGCGCCTCGACCCGACACCACCGCACGACGTGGTGCATTCTGCTGCTGCCACGTGGCAAACAGCGGCGTAGGCGGTCCCTCGGTTCAGCTCGACGCAAACGGCTTGGCCTCCCTCCAGCAAAGCTTTGACGACGCTCCAGCGGCTCCCAGCAACTGTTTCGGCTCGGCTCACCTGTTTTCGGCCCGCGAGCAGAGACTGTGGCACGTGCATAGGGTAGATTCATATTTAAATTTCTAGGTTTATGTTAGAATAGGTTGTTATGCATTTCATTGTTTTAAATTATTTTGTATTGCTTTTATTTTCTTTAAATTTCAGTATTTCGTATTTAAACACGTAAGACCATGGTTATGTTTTCTAGAGAAGAAGTTCTTTCCAGCGTTTTTCAAAGTTTACGCTATAATGATGTTCATGTAAGAGTTATATTTCTGCATTATAAATGAGCATTAGACATTAGTAGCGACTCTAAGTATGTAGAAATTTAGGGTCGTTACAACGACGGTGCCCTTCCTGGGAACCACTACAATTTCTCCCATGCCTAGGTTGTCTCAGATATGAAAAGGTTACGTCGTCCCACAATTTTAGGCAATAAGTTCCTTTTTCTCCCTCTGTGTTTCTTCGTGTCCCTCTGTTCCTCTCTAGGGAGGAATGTGTGAATGAGGGTCGTGAGATGGGGGTTCAAAAGGGTTGTGGGTGGCAATTGATAAGGCAACCCTAATCCTCAGCCCAACGATTCAAGCAAGAACCCTTGAACCAAGAAATTAACACCTCCTTATACAAAATTTAGATCAACCAAAAGATAAGGCTAGAATTAGATTACCTCTTACAATCAAAGATCTAGAAGCAAGATTTGGAACCTTGTTCTAAATTGAGTCATTCCACAATCGAACTTAATCAAGGCTTGATTGAATGGCTCGGATGCAATTCTACCAAAAGAAACTTAGAAATGGCAAAATTGATGCTCGAATTTCTAAGGGAAATGTCTCAATTTGAGATCTCAATTTCATTTATCCACGAATCTGATTTTTACATAACAATTTGTGGGCATTTATAGTCTCCCCACAAAAGACGTTTGTGACAATTTTAATCCCGATCCCCTTAAATCTCCACAAAGAGACGAAGTCAATTTGACCATTTGACCATTCCAAACATTATGAAATTAAAAATAATAAATTTGTCTAACAAACGTTGATATGTTTGAGTGGCTAAGGAGACATGAAACACCGTGTATCATTCTTCCCCCTCTTCGAAAGGATTCGTCCTCAACTCATCTTCCCCCATTAATTTTATATCTCAGGGTCATCCCCCCTTGGATGTAACTAAAAGGACTCATCTTCCCCTCATTAATTTTATATGCATTGTTATTAATTCTAAGGACTTGATAAGGGTCATCCCCTTGGATGTAGCTTTTTCTTCCTTTGAGATAGGAATCGTTCCTTGCGAAAATGTATCCAAACCCAGTCATCGGGTTGAAAAATTATTTACTTCCGTCTTTTGTTAATTCTTAAAGCAACTTTGAATTTTTTTTTCTCATTCTCTCCTTCACCTCCTTGTGCAATGTTTTGATTAAATTTGTCTTACTTATGGCGGCTTCACTCACAAAAATATTAAATGAAATAGAAAGCAAATCAAGAGGCGTAATTGGATTAAATCCATAAACAACTTCAAGAGGAGAATAATGAGTTGTACTATAAATTGCTCTATTATAGGCAAACTCTACCAATCACAAACATTTGTCCCAGACTTAATATTCTTAAAAATAATAGCTCTAACCAATGCTCCTAATGTTTTATTAAACACCTCAATTTACTCATATGAGTATGACATGCAGTTGAAAACAATAATTTTGTACCAATTTTACCCCACAATAATTTTCAAAAATGACTTGAAAATTTAACATCCATATCACTAACGATTATTCTAGGGATTCCATGTAATTTTATTACTTCTTTGCCATTTTTAGCGTGCGAAAAACTAAGAATAAAATTCATAAATATATTAGTCCAAGGTTTGTTATGTATATTCAAGAGAGTATACACATCTATATGGTTGTGATCTAAATTTAGTTTTTTTTCTATTAAAACATTCGCTACAAAAGTTATGAACATCCTGCTTCATCTTCGGCAAAAGAAGTGTGTATGCAACATCTTGTGAACTTTATTAATCCCAAAATGTCTCATTAAGGTTCCAACATGTGCTTCTCTCAAAAGAAAATCTCTTACAGAGCATTTAGGAATACAAAACATAATTTTCTTAATTAAAATTTCATGAAACACATAATAATCATCTACAACTTTTTTTTTTTAAAGACAAGATGCATAAATAGTTCTAAAGTCTTGGTCATCTCTATATAATTATTTAATGCTCAAATCCAAGAATTTTTGCACTAAGAGAAGTAAATAGATTGTACTTTCTAGATAATGCATCAGCTATCACATTATCCTTACCTTGCTTATATTTGAGGACATACGAAAATGTTTCAATAAATTCCACCCACTTTGCATGTCTACGATTCAGTTTGATCTGACCCTTCAATACTTTCAGTTTTCATGATCAAAGTGGATTACAAATTCTCTAGGCCATAAATAGTGTTGTCACACCTGTAACCTGTAATGTATGAACTAAAGCAAACAATTCTTTATCATAGGTGAGATAGTTCAATGCTGTCACATTTAGTTTTTCACTAAAATACATTAAGAGCTTTCCATCTTGCATCAAAACAACATTTATGCCCAAACCACTTGCATCATACTCAATTTCAAAAGTTTTATCAAAGTTAGGCAGGAAAAGTAATGGTGCATTGGATAATTTATTCTTAAGCGCATTGAATGCATTCTCTTGCATATTCTCATTCAAAAGGAACATTCTTTTTGCATATCCCCATTCAAAAGGAACATTCTTTTCACTAAATCATTCAAAAGTGCACCTATGGTTCTAAAAACTTTTATAAAAGCTCGCTAACCCATGACTTTAACTTTCTCTCTATCTACTTCTTCTCCATTTTTTACCGACTATAAAGCCAAGAAAGTGAACTTTTTCCATGCAAAAACTACACTTATTAAAATTAAATTTCACTTTTCTATGTGTAATCAAAACTAACTTAACATGCTCCACATGCTCAAGCAAAATCTTCAATATCATGAGATGGAATTCACTCCTTTCCATATAAAGAAAGTAGATGAGTTTGTTCTCTTAAGTACTGATTTCGGGATTTGAACAATGGGGCCCCACCCTCTCATTGGCCCGAGAGGGACTTGGTTTATGATTGGATCATAAACAAATTGTTCATTAGAAAATCAGTGGTACTTAAGGTGAAAGATGTAATTACAGGGGTAAAACGGACTTTTGACCCAGCAGTAATTATGAACAACTCGTGAAGGATCGACTTGCTTGTAATGGTTATATCAATGAACATAACTTGTCCTACAGTGCACAAGAGTGCAACTCTAAGTCTATAGTGGAGTGACTTGTATAGTTAATAAATGGAAATTGATTAACTAAAGAGTTTAATTAATTAATTTTATATCATTGGAGCTTATAATCGGTAGGTCCATAAGGTCCCTCTACTAGCTCATAGTAACGCTAAAAGGTTCAATTTATTTGAAAGAAAATTTGAAGTGTTCAAATTGATATTTAGTATATTAGATATATTAAATATAAAGGAGAAAATAAATTTAATTTAAAATGTCAAATTAATATTTAATATATTAGATATATTAAATAAAGAGAGAAAATATATTTAATTTGAACGGTTCACATTAATATTTAATGTATTAGATATATTAAATATAAATGGAGAAAAATATTAATTTGAACGGTTCAAATTAATATTTAATATATTATATATATTAAAAGAAAAATATATTTATGGTATTTGATACAATTAAATATTAAATCAATTAATGTATTTTGATACATTAAATAAAAATATATTTGAAATTTGAATGAGATTCAAATTAGTTAAATATATATTAGGATATCTTATAATATCTAAATATGATTTGTATATGGTATTATACACTAATATATTAAATATGTAAATATATTATTTGGCAAAGATTCTCCCAGAGTCCCTGTAAATAAGACCTCGGGTTGAGCTAAACATATACAAATCTTTCTTACTTACTGTTGAGAATGAAATTACCTCTCCAGAGAATTCTAATCCCTTTAGGATTTTTTTTCAAGAGGCTCCCACAAGAGGAAGATCTTGTGGAATGTGAAAGAGTTTGCATGGTTGGATTAAGAAGTCTTGCAAACTTTCTACAAAGGTAGAGTTCTTTCTCTCGAATTTATTGTTTCTTTTAATTCTTAATAAAATTAAAACGGTTCCCAATGCTTCCGCTATGTGAATGAAGAGTTCATTCCCTTTCCATATCCCATATGATTCAAAGTATTCAAAGATATGATTTAGAATAGTTGATATATGATTCAAAGTATTAAAAGTATCAAAATTTCAGTAGATTGTTAGTAGATTTGAATTTATCTAGGATTTCCATAATTTACTATTTATGATTAGTAACTCTTCAAAAATGAGTGAGAAAACAATAATAAATTTTGATATATTCCTATCTCTTCCAATATTCATTTCCCCAACAAATTTGGTATTAGAGCCAAGTCCTTGTCAACACGAGAGTGAGTGATTATATTTTTTTTGCAAAACGAAAATGGCAGTAGTTGGTTTTTCTTCCTTTGCATTGCTGTTACCAATTTTTAATGGTGAGAAATATGAGTTGTGGAGTACCAAGATGAAGACCTTGCTCAGATCGCAGGAGCTATGGGACTTGGTGGAGCATGGGTTTGCTGATGTATTAGAACCCACAATAGAAGAAAATGTATTAGAACCCACAATAGAAGAAAATGTATTAGAACCCACAATAGAAGAAAATGTATTAGAACCCACAATAGAAGAAAAGGAGAGACTAGGAGAAACCAAGAAAAATGATGTCAACGCTCTGTTCATTATTCAGCAAGCAATTCATGAGACTATTTTTTCACGAATCAATTCATGAGACTATTTTTTCACGAATTGTAGTAGCAACCACATCAAAGCAAGCATGGTCAATTCTGCAGAAGGAGCTTCAGGGAGATTCAAAGGTCATAACAGTGAAATTGCAATCTCTAAGACGTGATTTTGAAACTCTGCTTATGACGAATGGTGAATCAATTGCTGACTTTTTGTGAAGAGCAATGACAATAGTCAGTCAGATGCGTACCTATGGAGAGAAAATTTCAGATGAAACAATTGTTACAAAGGTTTTGAGAAACCTAACTCCAAAGTTTGACCATGTGGTGACTGTCATAGAAGAAACTAAGGATATATCAATACTTGATGAACTGATGGGCTCGCTTTAAGCTTATGAGTCAAGAATCAATAGATTATTAGAAAGGAAAGAAAAAAAAAGCACTACAAGTGAAGGAGACAAGGAGACAACCAATAACGAAGGCAATGAAAGAGAAAATATTCATTTAACAGGTAGAAATCATGGAAGAGGAAGATTCAATGACAAAGGAATGTCATACAATGTTACCATTGCAGAAGGTATGAGCACACAAAGCTGATTGTTGGTATAAAAGCAGAAAATGGAGAAGAAGAAGAAAAGATTTTTATGGCGTGTACTGATATTAATCCAAAAAAGGTGACTTATGGTTTGTTGATAGCGGATGCTCGAACCATATGACAGACATCAAATCTTTATTCCAAGAGGTTGATGAGATGCAAAGAATTTAAGGTGCAACTTGGAAATGCAAAAGAGATGCAAGTTGAAGAAAAAGACACAGTGAAAGTCGAAACCAGTCATGGTAAGATAAAACAATTAGATAATGATACAAAAGAGATTACAGTTGAAGTTTCTCCAGATGAAGAGACAAGGGTCAACTCCAGTACATCTCTTAGTGCCTCTACTGCAACACAAAATCTGTCAAATTCATCATCTTCAGCATCACTAAATAGCAACTCTTCTCTGGAAGAATTTTCGGATGAGACACCTCCAAAGAAGTATAAATCTTTAGCTAACATATATGCATCATGTCAATTTGCACCTCCAAAGAAGTATAAATCTTTAGCTAACATATATGCATCATGTCAATTTGCTCTTACTGTTTCAGACCCTATGAGTTATGATGAAGAAGCAGCTGAAAAAGAAGAGTGGAAGAAAGTCATGGTAGAAGAGATGCAGTCCATTGATAAAAATGGAACATGGGATATGGTTGACTTACCAAACGAAAAGTTCTATGGAGATTTGCATGTGGGATATGGTTGACTTACCAAACGAAAAGTTCTATGGAGATTTACATGGGACATGCAGCCAATTGCAGTGGCCTGTTTATAAGTTTGATGGAGATTTACAAGAAGAAGAATTCATAAATAAAGACAAAGAAACAAAGGTATACAAGCTGAGACATTATACGGATTAAGCAGACATATTTATTAAGGTTTTGTCAAAAGAAAAGTTCTGCAACTTTGGATCAAGGGGAGTGTTAAATATGATTCAAAGTAGTTGAGATATGATTCAAAGTATTCAAAAGTGAGATATGATTTAGAGTAGTTGAGATATGATTGAAAGTATTGAAAGTACCAAGATTTCAGGAGATTATTAGTAGATTTGAAATTATCTAGGATTTCCTTAATTTACTATTTATGCTTAGTGTATAAGCATATAAATATTTGAATTGGGTAACTCTTTCCAAATTGAGTGAGAAAACAATAATAAAGCATGCAGCTTTGATCTATTCCTATCTCTTTCAATTCCTTTTCCCAACATCTTCTTGGCAGAAAAATCAGAAGCGTTCTCCATTTTTAAAAGATTCAAGAGTATGGTTAAAAAAGAAACTATACGGCGGACCTTCTTGTCCATTCCCAATACAAACCTCTATGTCATCCTATATTCAGTGTTCACCAACTCTGGGGCGAATCATTTCATTCTCATAAAATTTCTGGCATAAGTGGTAACTGAACGCCCCCTTTGACACAGTTGAGTGAACTCTTACGGCTTACAAAGTTGAGAATCCTTCGAGTAGTATTGTTCTAGAAAGGCATTCTTGAAGTCCGCCCACAATATTACACCTCCCTCATGACTAATAATCTCATGGGTGGATTGCCACCATAGTTCTGCATCATCTCGCAGCATGAATGCTGCATATATTACCTTCTGGTCATCTAGGTAATTGGTCAGCCCACACACTGTCTCTATCGAATTCAACCATAGTTGTGCCACTGTCGAATCATCTTAAGACCCACTAAAGTTACGAGGGCCACCCCTCTTAAAGTCTCGCAAGCACTTTGCTTCTTTGGTTGACACAAAATATCTGGTTGCTATGTTGTAGTCATTGTTTGCATAACGACTTGTAATGATTCCATTAGGACAGCTGTAGGGTCTGGTGCGACATGAGGCATTTCGTCAGGTTGATTCACTAATTCCTCGTATTCCTGACCTCGGCCTCTTCTATCCCTTCCTCTACCTCTAATTGGGGTTGTCCCCTACGTCCTCTTTCTCGTCCCCTAGGTGGCATAATCTATACACAGCACGTAACTACTAAGTCACATACTTAACTTACAGGCTTCTCTAATCAATCACATAAATACATCCAATACATGCTTACCATCTTTGTATTAACATAATCACATTAACATACATGACATAACTATCTAATCTTGCATTATTGCTATCATACTAACATATCACACTTAATATGTTATACTTTACTTTAACAAAAACAAATCAACTGCATGCATTACTCAATTAAACTAGTTATTATCTTTAAAAAACATATATGACGGTGACGGTACATCAGCTGGAGGACCATGGAAGTTGGTTGAGCCTACATCGTAGGCCGGTCTACAGGATCTAAAACCTAGGGCTCTAATACCAATTGTGATGATCCAAGCCCACCGCTAGCAAATATTGTCCTCGGGCTCTAATACCAATTGTGATGATCTAAGCCCACCGCTAGCAAATATTGTCCTCTTTAGGTTTTCCCTTTTGAATTTTCTTTTAGGTTTCAAAATACATTTGTAAGAGTGAGGTGTTCACACCCTTATAAAGAATGTTTTATTTCCCTCTCCAACTGGAATCTCACCATTCACCCCCTTAGGGGGCTCAGGGTCCATGACTTTATTTTAAAAATATTTATTATGAGATTACACATATGTGTTTAAAACATGTAGTGACGTCACTATTAGTGTAATAGCCCAAAAATAAATAAATAAATAAAAATTATTATTCCGTTTAAAAAAAAATTGTAATAATAATAAATAACAAAAATCTTCCCAATTCTCTCCCTACCCTCTCATCCCTTTTCACAATTATCTCTCATCAACCCATGTTTAGGCGAGAAAGTTCGCGAGAAAGTATTATCTTTCCTCAACCGAGGCAAACAATAAACAGAAAAAGATCGAGAAAAAGTGATGGCTTTCAACCCAGATTGTTAGAGATTTTCGTGTCTTATAATTATGGTTATAAGAAATTAATTTAGGATCAAATTTTCCAATAATCAAATCTCATTTTCATGTATTCAATTAATTATAAACATTTCAAGACTTTTAACACTTTTAACAATGGACCAATGTAGATTAGAGATAATTTTATAGAAGTTCAGACTTGAAACTTATGTCATGGGCTCATATAGGTTGACTTGGATACAAATGACAAAAATCGAACTTTCGATATATTCGTGACAACGACTTAAGCTAACCAGGTAAGTGGCCTTACTATCGGCATGGTTATATTTGATGTTGACACGTGCCTGTGGTTCTGCACGTGTCATATATACTGATATGTGTGAATTATTTGTTAATCGGTATGCTTATATTATGTTATAAAATGTGAATTGTATGATAATAATTATGGTATGATGTGTTCAAGGATAGGTTTGAGAGAGGATATGAGAATGATGCACAAAATGAAATGTAACGATAGGAGTAAGAAACGTTTATGAAACGTTAGGGTTAGGTTACATATCGGAGTGCTATGGATAGGAGAGATTGATGAAAGGATATGGTTAGGATATGGATAGAAAGGGATAGGTTTGTGATAGATTGATAGAACGATAACATTAGGATACGTTTCTGTGATGATATGACTGTAACGACCCTAAATTTCCACATACTCAGAGTCGCTACTAACGTCTCATGCTCATCACTAATGCGGAAATATAACTCTTAAGATGAACAACATTTATAACATAAACTTCGAAAACGCTTAAAACAACTTCTTCTCTAGAAAACACAGCCATGGTCTTACGTGTTTAAATACGAAATACTGAAATTTAGAGAATATAAAAACAAATACAAAATGATTTAAAACAATGAAATGCAAAACAACCTATTCTAACTTAAGACTAGGAATTTAAATATGAGTCTACCCTATGCACGTGCCACAGTCTCTGCTCGCGATGCCGCCGTCCTCCGTACAAGTGCGCCTTGCCTTTCCTGAACAATGATGTGGCACACAGCCTGAGTATTTCAAAGAATACTCAGTAAGTGGCCCAACTATAGGGTGACATGCAAATGCAAACACATGCAATCATGAATTAGGGACTTATCTCTAATCATCATAAGGGTGGCCTCCAGGCTCGGACAAATTGGATGTGTAGTACTTCCCTACACACGACTCACATGTGCGAGTGTGAATCTCCAGGGCGCTCGCACACCCCTTGGACCCTCTGGTCAAGCTAATCTGTAGTGACGTTCGGAGGTCAGCGGAACCCCATAGTGTCATGCGCCTCATGAACACCCTCATCTGTGTGCATTCGCATCTGTGCGCATTCGCGCTCATCATACGGTGCGCGTCCGCACTCATCATCTCTAGGGGAAGTAGCCCTATGCTTATGAACACACAATATGCATGAGGTCCCTCTAAGTCCAATTATACATCTCTTCTGACACAACCCTCTAGTCTCATCTCTTGGTTACACTATGTAACATGTGCTCGTGGATATTTACATTAATATCAATTTCATACTCTAGGGGTTGTGTCCTATGTCGATCTAACGACATGATGCAATATGGAAAATAACATCATAAGGCATGTTCAACATGGAAAATCTGATCATGTTAATAACATCGTCATGCATACATCATACTCATCATAGAAGCCATTAAGTGCATCAAATATAACATGTACATCATTCACGTCATCACATAACATTATCACATCATCATATAACAACATCACATCATCATATAACATCACCACATCACTATCTAACGTCATCTCATCATCATAAAAACGCAACACAACATCATCTAACGTCATCACATAACATAAAACATAAATGACACGTGCAAGGGTCACTAGGCACGTGTCGTCATACATAAGACAAGTCTTTCGACCGAGCCGATAGTAAGGCCACTTACCTGATTAGCTTAGACTGGTATCACCAATTTATCAAGTTCGGTTTTGTTCTTTGTATCCAAGCCAACCTATATTTGTCTGTTTTATTTACTTATTAAATATATATATATTCCTTTACCTCTCTCTAATTATTTACAGATCTCTCCCTTTAATCCTTTTCAAACCTATCCATTTAATTCCTTTCAAACCTATCGATTTAATTATTTTCAAACCTCTAATTCTATTAGCCGTTTAGGAAAGAAAGAGAAGATCTAATTCTAAATAATTGTATAAAGGAAAAGATTTATGACTTGATCTTACATGATTTTTAATGGTTAACTAGAATCTAAATAACTGGGTAATGGAAGAGGAGATCTGATTTTTAATTAATTGGATAAATGATTTTGATTTTCCTTTTCTCTCCTAAAAATATAAGGAAGGATTTTCTTTTTTTAATGAGGTACTTTTGGTCATTTTCAACCAAGTTTGATTTTCCATAAAATATCTCAAATCTAAATAATTGAAAAAGAGATGTAAGATAACTTTTCTATCTCTTGCAAAAATAAAAGAAAAGAAGATCTAACTTATCGACAACTTTTCTTTTCTATGTCTTTCCCTTCCTATCAAATCTGCTTGAAGCGAAGGCATTTCCAATTTTTCTCTCTCAAAATCTGCTATGTTTCTTTCTCCCATTTTTTCCTTCCTAAAATCTGTCATTTTTCCTTTCTGTTTTGTTTTTTTTTTTGCAGATCATTTTGTTGTTGTAGAAGGTGTTGGGGAGATATTTGGGGAAGGTGGAGAGAGAGTCGATTATTTATTTTTTTATTTTTATTTTTAATTATTATTTACTTATTATTCTTATTATTTTTTTATTCGGGTCATTACATTATTGTGATGTCCCACATTGGTTGGGGAGGAGAACAAATCACCCTTTATAAGGGTGTGGAAACCTTCCCCTAGTAGACGCGTTTTAAAGCCTTGAGCGGAAGCCCGAAAAGGAAAGCCCAAAGAGGACAATATCTGCTTGCGGTGGATCTGGGTCGTTACAATGACTAAGGTACATTCACGTAACGACATGTTATGATACGATATATTATGATGTGATATGTTATGTTTAGATTGTTTTGTGTGCCCATTGAGGTAATGAAATGATACGATATATTATGATGTGATATGTTATGTTTAGATTGTTTTGTGTGCCCATTGAGGTAATTGTTGTATGAATTGCACATTATGAAATGATATGTTAAAAGCAGGGAGCGTTATGATATATTTTCTAAATTGTATGTATACAGTATGTTATGAAGATATGAGAAAGGATATGATATGTATGAAAGATGATAGCGGCGTTATATTCATTAATGATAAAAGTAGATATATTAGGGACCTCATGCATTATGTGTGCTCATGCATTTGGGGGATACCTCTATTCCATCACGAGGGTACGGACGCGTACATCTAATAGCAGGACAACGATCGTTATGCTTTGCATAGCGCTGCCGTGACGGTTACTAGTTCTAGCGGGTGTCCGGCCTAAGGGGCTCACAGAGTATGCCCACCGAATAAGGAAAGTGGCCCAGCGGTGTGCGAACTAGCTGGTGAGCCCATACTCGCACGTATGGGCTGTGTGTAGAGTATATGGTACACGCCCAAAGTTTACCCGTTAGGACAACACCGTAGAAAAAACGAAACGAAAGATAGGTCCCATCATATCATTGCATGTGATTGTTGCATTTAACCCCAATAGTGGGGTCACTTACTTAAGCCATGTGATTGTCCCATCATATCTTTAAATACTCAAGCCATGTGCTACAACATTTTTCAAGTTAAGGCAAGACATTTCTGTGCGGCTGACGACGGCATCGCAACTCGAGACCATGACACATGCATAGAATAATGGTATTTATTTTCTTAGACTTAGGCTAAAATATGATGTTTTTAACTTAAATGTTTATTTATTTTATTTACTCTTTTGTTGTGTCGTTTTAAAGATGTTTTTGAAACACGTAAGTCCATGACTGTGTTTTCAAGATAAAAGTTATGTTTATGGAATTTAAATGAAGTCTTCCGCATGCAATGTTTATGATATGTATACAGTAGCGATCTTAAATTAAGTAGAAAATTTTGGGTCGTTACATTTAGGGTAAGAAAATTATGGGCATTACAATTGGTATCAGAGCCAGACACCGGGTGGTGTGCCTGGGAGGATGCTATGCCCCGAAGGGGAGTGGACGCCGAGCGGTGTGCCCGCAAGGATGTTGAGCCCCGAAGGGAGGTGGACATCAGGTGGTGTGCCAACGAGAACGCTGGGCCCCTAAGGGGGTGGATTATGAAATCCCACATCAATTGGAGAGGGGAACAAAACATTCTTTAGAAGGATATATAAACCTCTCTCTAGCAGACACATTTTAAAACCTTGAGTGGAAGCCCGGAAGGGAAAGCCCAAAGAGACAATAGTTGCTAGCGGTGGGTTTGGGCCGTTATAAGTTAGATTTTAAATTTTTCCTATGAAATCCCACATGGATTGGAGAGAGATTTTTGGTATGTTGTTCATGAGACATTCAATTTGGACATTTTGATCATCCAAAACTGTCAAAAATCGAGGAAGAACGAGAGGTAAGTTTTTGAATTTTTGTTTTTCAATTTTTCCTTAGATTTGTGAGATTTAAGAAGAGTTAGAATCTAATTTTTGGTATGTTCTTGGAGAGATTTCGCACAACTTCTACGAAGGAAGTCGGAGTTGAATCGAATTGGAAGGTGGAGATTGAACCAAATTAAGACTTGATTATTTCTTCCTATGATTGACTAAAAATTACAATTTTTTTTTTTTTTTTGTAAAGATAGATTAAAACAATACAAGTTTGGTGAAGTATGAAATTTATAAAAATACCAACAAAAAAAAGGAAGAAATTGAAAAACTGAAGGATTATGGAATTCTTGTGCAGCCGTGAGAAAGGAAGACGTGTGTCAGTGATAGGCAGCGACGTATGTCGATCAGCTAGCTAAGAAGCGTGTCAGGTGTCACAATCACACTCTTGTGGCAGCGGGACTACAATTGTGTGACACTTATTTTAACTTGGTGAACAAGTCAGCCATATGAAAATCGTAAGTTGCGGAAAATTTTGGCGATGATCGAGCCTCGGTCATGTTTGATAGGAAGTGTTTTAAAAAACGTGAGCGAGAAAATGCGTTGAAAACACTTTGTAAGAAAACAATGTTATAGGCTAAAAGCAAATAAGTAACAATCACAACTTTTATAGCATATAACCCGGGTAGAAAGAATTGACAACCCTGATAGGCATATATCCTGGATAGCATACATCTTCTATAGTACATTTTGGAGCATTTTAGATTTGAAAGGCGTAGACATGATTTTGGTTAACATTCATCACCTTTGAATATTTACGACAAAAATAGTAAAAACTTAACTATACATGGAAGCAAGTAAAAGGGATTTGAAACAGGTATGCGACCATGGACAACACGTCCTAGACAAGCAAGACTGAGACATTCGGACACGAGTCCATAGGCAACACGCCTTGGATAAATATGAAAGTGACATCCTCCCCACTCAATTGATTGATGTCCATGTCAATCGACTCTTCACAAACTTAGTGATGTAGGATGAGGTTGACTTTAGGTCTCTTGACGTGCTTCCAACTGATCTCAGCCTTGAGGAGTCTCTTCCAATCTACTAGGAACTATTGAAAACCACTTCTTTTTTTGTCAACTCTTCGCATCTTCTTTATCATAATCTCTTCTACTTTGCGGTGGAACTCTTCTTCGTGGCATGAGGTCGTACCACCTATTTGTGTCTTGTGTCTTTCTAGTCGAGGAAGTAAAATTTTAAGTTACTGACGTGGCAATGGGGTTAGTCTGCATCCATGGGAACAATTGGATCTTATATGAGCCTTCCCGACCTTCTAAATGACTTTGACTAGTCCATAGTATTTTCACACCAGGCGTTGGTTCTTGTTGTCTTGAAATCAGAGTTGATCTGACCTCAACTTGATCAAAACTCTTTCTCCATTTTGGAATTGTCATGACCGACGCTTCTGATCGACCCTTTTCTTCATTTGTCTAGATGTTCTTCCCAAGTAAAAATGAATTTCTTCGAAGGTTTGTCTTTGTCTCCCCCATTCAGTGGAGATGTTGACTTGGTGTCTCTTCCTAGCATTTGGATGACCACTAATAAGAGTCTCTACGGGTCTAATGGTAGTCTCTATGGGTCTAATGGTAGTCTCTGCGGGTCTAATGGACCATAGCGATTTGTGGAACTCAACTAGCTCAGGTTGAGTCATATGATACACATCTGTGGCAGACAATCTCACCATCGACATAAAATCAATCTCGTGATCTATCTGCTTAGGTGGAGATAAATACTTTGTCTGACTTTCTAGTCTTGCATCGCGATGTTTTTTTAAGCGACCGCAAGGTTTCTGTTGGAGTTAGCTCACTTGAGCTCCTATCTTCAACTACAACAACGACAATGAGCTTATGTTCATCATGTCTAAGATCCATTCTCAACTATAGTGCTGACATCATTTTCACACTTTTTCGTTGACGGGTGTTGGTCTGAATGATTTTCAGGTTAGACCCCATTACTTCTAAGCATTTTGCTAGGGGCATGAGAATGACTTCGTGTTCTTACATGAAGTCTATCCTTAACACGATGTCGAAGTCATCCATCTTGACTATCACAAATTAAATTTTTCTAGTCCAAATCTCCAGCTTAATCGGAGTTCTCTTTGCAACTCCTAAGACAGGTAAAGCTATCGAATTGATGGTTTTTATCTTTCCTGTGTCTCGATGCCAAAGCATGTTCAAACATTTTGCTTCGATCTCCGTCATGAAGTTGTGGGTGGCTCCAGAATCAAGAATGGTGCTCCTGGGCGCTCTGTGATTAACCCAAGTTTCGACATACATAAGATCGTGTTTCACTCTCTTCTGGAGAGCAGACAAGTACTTTAGTGCCCCATGTGGAGGTGTTCAACGTTTTCAACTAACGTTGTTTCAGTTTCTGTCATCTCATACTCAACTTCTGAATTCATTCCAAGTTTTGCTTGGAAGGCATATAGTGCCGCCTTCTATGGGCATTCAGATTCTCGATGGCCCCCTTGCATATGAAATAGGACAAGAACACTTGATTGTGACTATTCTGGTTGTGAGGTCATTGAGTTCTACCTCTATGTTGGGAGCACTCGTCTTCCTCTCTTCTACCTTCAAGTCTGTCACCTCCCGCCGTCTTTGGAGGAGTTGGGGTGGTAATTTCTATTACCCACTTATAAAAGCCTTGTTTTGCCTTTCGTCTTAGGACTGATCGTTGCTAAGATTAAATAGAAGAAACTTAGTTATAATCTATTATACCATGTTGTGTATGATATGTAATGCTACATATGTTATGCTAAGTCATGCCATGAGAAGCCATTGGTTTATCGTGTACTATTGGTGATGCATGATGAAAGCTATGATGCCCATTGTTCATACATGACTCATATGGTATTATGATATGAACGAAAGAGCGAAATGATTTTTATTTAAGCTATGATTTTAAACCATGGGGACCTCATGCATTTATGTATGTCACGTGCATTAAGATACTTCTCGTTATGATACGTTAGTACTGATGCGTACCTTTCATATTTATGTTCACCATGATATCATGCAGGTCTTCCCCTCCGTGGTGTCCGGCGACGCGTCAGGCCTAGGGAGTACATATACGAGCTTGCCTAGTGGGTCCATGTGCGCGTACATGGGTCGTGTGTGGAGAAGTACCATACATCCAACCCCACCCCAACTAGAAAGAGCTCAAGGTCATGCTATGTTAAAGGATAAGTCTCATCATATATATGTGTGCATTTGCATTTCCAAGTCCTACTGAAAATTTCATAAAATACTCAATATTAGATAACGTGATGGGACCATGAAAGTTAAGCAAGAATAAGGCAGGTTAAGGTTTTTAGTTCCATTTTGATGTTTATGTTAATGTTAAGTTTAAAACGTTGATGACATTTATTTTAAACTTAAAACACATAAGTTTATGGCTTCGTTTGAAAGACTTTATTTAAATATTTATGCATTTATTGATAAAGGCATGCATGAGGTGGGGTAACGTTTTTACTTTCAAATATAAAGTTAGGGGTAACGTCTCTACTTTCGAATATAAAGTTAGGAGAGTTGCACAAAATATTCTTCTACTCACTGGTTTGTCATTAAGCCACCAATTTTCCTTTAAACTATTGGTCTATTACTCACACCCCTTTCTCATTCACCTCTTATTTTGTCTTTGTTAAATATATTCAAACTTTATTTTGTCTTTAGTGAGTATTATTCTCTTCTTCGGTTAGGTAACTATATTCTTTGTTATTTTGTTCCTCGGATCTTGGTTTAATTTATGATTAGTAATGTCTATTTTATTTGTTCCAACTAGTATATTATCTATTTTATTTTAAATGCTCTTTAGTATATTTTATGTGTAATGTGTGTTAAATAAATATGAAGTTCTGGAAAAGTGCCTTATATCAATGGAGATAGTGATCTAAGAGATATCAATGGAGATAGTGATCTAAGAGATAGTGATCATGTAGGGGAAAACGAGGTTAGAATGTACTTACTTTTTCATCCCATAAATAACTCAAAAGGATTAGAGATTAGAATTGTACTCCAAAATGCAGAATAGAATCTATATTTCACCATTATTGGAGCTTTCGTCATTTGGAATGGCTTCAAAATGTTCAGCGCAAAACAACAATCATCTAAATGATATCTGAAGCTCAAATATCAACACAAAAAAATGCTCCATAATCTAAAAAATGCTCAACAGAAACACATAAATAAATCGATTTGAAACATATATCCCTCAGAATTGGTAATTCATCAGTAAGATTCAGTCCACTACTTTTATATATCAAATCGATCATCATAGGGATATAAATTTCAAGACCTTTTCACATACCAATCATCCTCATTCAATGTAAAAATCGAGAACTAAGAACAACTAACCAAGAGATTGAAAGCTTAATCCATCCATCAAAAACAAGACCAAAAAGCATCCAAACGGAACGATTAGCTATAGTTTTCAAGCAGCAGAATCTGAAAACTCATCACAATGCTAACAAATTTGCATCGAAAGGGGGGCCGTTATAATTAGAGCATTCTTGTTGAAACGAAAGATGAAGAAGAAGAGGAAGACGAGCGGCGTATTTGTGACATTTGGGTTTCTTCTGGTTTTATACATGGAGCAGATGAGACCGGAACCTTCGATTGCTTCACGAGGGTATACACAATTACATTTTTACCCTCGCCACCGTAACTGTTTTTTTAATATCTACATATTTATTTATTTTATTACTAAATTAATAAAAATATCTAAAAAACAATTAATATATTATTTTAAAAATTAATTTATTAAAAAAGTTTAAAAAATATCCTCATATTTGAATTCTAAAAAATTTCATTAAATCTTTAATTTTTTTTTTAAATTTAAAAAATACTTTTAAACTTTTTTTTAAGTTTTAAGAATATTTTTTATATAAAATATAAAATTGAAGACTTTGTTTATTAATTTAGGATTTATTTTTTTACTAATCAAATTCCAATTATAAAATAATGTAAAATAAGTATTAAAAATCTGCTCAGGCGCCGACCGCTTGTCAGGTGGCCAGGCCGTTTCATCGGGCAGCCCGTTAGTCAATTTTGTATATGAAAAAAGAAGATATTTTCGTCGTACGACGACATGTCGTATGGAAAAACGAAATTTCCCTTCCGACATATCGACCAATTTTTTGAACACTGCTACAGAACAACTCATTTCTCCCTTCGGCAGAAGAGAATCAAAACTTGGGAGCTGAAATCACAGCTGAAGAACCACATCCATGGAGGCGCAGAGGAAGCAGTTGTTGATTGGCTTCATTGTTCTCACCATTTTCGTTTCAGGTTCGAGAGGTTGGACCGGCGAAATCTATGGCCGTGTGATTTGTGATGTCTGCGGCGATTCTTCCATAGGACCAGAAGACCATGTTCTTGAAGGTTAGTCTCCTGGTTTCAATCTTTCCTGTTCTCCTTTTGCGGTTACGTTTTTGATAGAAAAATTCTCGACTACATTTCCTGCTTGTGGTTTTTGATCTTCATGGTTCGGCTATTTTCGAGATGATTTCGTTTGAGATTGTTGCTTTCGGCCATGAATTCACTGGAATGTGCTGATATAAGTACTGCTAAGAAATTAAGAAAGAATTGTGTATATTGTGAACGGATTAGCGATTTTTGCAAATGAAATCAAGTAAAACTGTATGCGTAGATAGCTATTTCATTTAAAGAATTTGTCAGATGTTAGCCATAGTAAACAACTGGATTGGTTGTTATGAATTGCATATGGTTACTGCTTAACTGCACTCACGTTGGATTGGAGAGTGAAATATCTAAAGCTCTATATAGCTATTTCATTAATGCCTTTCTCCCATCGTACTAAATTTGTAGTTCTTGCCCCTTTTTTACAGTTTTGGAAATGGTTAGATGGGGATGAACAATAGGTTCTTCACCTGTTTATTGTTTTCGTGTTTTGGTTGATTTTTCAGAATTCGATGTTTGAATTGGATAGCTGATATGTTAGCTTTTGGATTGGGTGGTTATTTAACTTGTTATCTGAGCATGAGATCCTGTGTTACAACTCTTCTAATGCCATTTCCTCCCCAAATTAATATCCATTTATTGGGACTTGTAGATATTTTCGATATCATTAACTTAAACTTTACCGCGACTCATTAACTTAAACTTTTAAGTTGATTGGCGGTTTAACATTTTTTTGGATTGATGAGGAACGAGGAGTAAAGCTTGATCGTGCTTTGTTGTTCATTACTAGTTTTATTGTGTTGTGTTGCACGCTCTAAGAAGGGTATCACTTGCATTTGAGCTTTATAAATCTTAGTAGGCTAAATGAATCTTCATCTTATTCTTATCACTTATATTTGAGCTGCGGAAATATTCATAGTTTATGAAGTTCTTAAGCTATATAAATCCTAGTTCTAATACCCTAAATCTACCGCTAGTAAATATTGTCCGCTATGGCCCATTATGTATCGTCGTCAGCCTCACGATTTTAAAACGCGTCTACTAGGGAGAAGTTTCCACACCCTTATAAGGAATGTTTCGTTCTCCTCTCCAACCAGTGTGGGATCTCACAATCCACCCCTCTTGGGCTCAGCGTCCTCACTGGCACATCGCTCGATGCTTGACTCTGATACCATTTGTAACAACTCAAGCCCACCGCTCGCCGTCAGCCTCACGGTTTAAAATGCGTCTACTAGGGACGGGTTTCCACACCCTTATAAGGAATATTTCATTCCGCTCTCCAACCGATGTTGGATCTTTCTCACAACTTTGTTCTGTTAAAATTAGTTAGATAAGATATAAACTATTCGTGAGATTGACTTAAGCAGAATAAGTTATTAACTTATGAGTAACTTTAGGAGAATTTTAGTAGACTCAGTAAAATAAGTTACTAGCTTGGGGAGCAACTTCAGGAGAATTGAGACCAAGTTTTGTGCTTTAATTAGGAAGATTGTCGGTGGTTCTTAACTTAAGGAAAAAGTTTAGGAAGCTAGTTAGTGTTTTGTGGTGAGATATATGCTATTTTCACCAACAACAACCAAGAGAATTGAAAAGATAATTGCTTAAGGTTTATTTGCTCCAAAAGATCTCTCCCCTAAAGTTGTTCTTTTGCTTCTTTTACTCGTTTCTACATATTTCAATCGTGGGTCACATCCAACACGGTTGTGGTTCCTATTCTCGTCATTTTCAGGTGCTGAAATAGCAGTTCTGTAACGGATAAAAAAAAAAAAAAATCGAGTCGTCGGCAGGGCCGAAAACTCCGGCGAACGCCGGAGTTTTCATTCGCACACGACTCACAAAGGGCGGGCGAAGTCGGGGTCGCCGAGGAAATGCGAGCCCGACCTTCAGCCACCCCAAAGCACCTGCAAAGAAGGAAAAAAAGAAAAGAGGGAAAAGTGAAAACGAAGAATAGAGAAAACCCGACGAAACTCCGACGAGGCCAAACCCTGCGAAATTGACGTCAAAACTTCCATTTCACGCAACGAAAGTAATCCCAGAGACCTTTACACACACCAGGGGTAGATTTAGACGAGTTCTACACGTTGTATATCGTCAGGCAAGGAAGACAGAGCCTCGGATCCCCAAACCCTCTCAGATCCAGGAGTATTAGGCCTTTACGAACCAAACAAATTCCAAAAACGGGATTAAGGGAAAAAGGAGACTCGGAAACAGAGAAAAAGGAGGAAAAAAGGACGTCGAAACGACGTTACCGAGGTGAGAGCGTGGTCGCCGGAAATCGGCGAGGAACTGGGCGAAGAAGATGAAGTCCGACCCAAACGCCGGACCCCCGCGACCCGAACCGAGCCCAATCCACTTCTGACCCAATTTCGGCCAACGAAACTCCCGCGGCCCAGATGCCTCAGCCCAACCCATAAAGCCAGTTAGGGCCCAGCCCACCTACACAATCCTCTTCAGCCTGGGCCGACCCGTTACTCGCGGCCAACCCAAACCCGCGCGCTCGACCCGAAAACACGTGCCTCGACCCGAGACCGTTGCACACGTGTCGCTCTCTTGTTGTGCCACGTGGCACGTCTGCAGCGCGACACCCCTCGTCTCCGGCAGCTTAATCGGCTCGACGGCGGCTTCTCAGCTCCGGCGGCTTATTCGGCTCGGGAAACCTGTTTTCGACCCGTTTGTCACCGTTCCGACCCTCCCGGACTTGGTTTCGGCCCCGTTTAATGTAAAATAGATCATTTTAAGGTCGTATGTCACAATTTCAAGTTGGATATTAATTATAATTGTGAAATACTAACGAAGGTGTCGAATGATCCAATAGGAACCAACCACCCACGGAAGCGTAGGACGTACGAGGAGCTAGGAGCTTACGTTATATTTTAGGGAGTACTTCGGCTAAGGCCTACCAAGTAAGTGGCTTACCCCGTCGTAGGTTACGCGTTGTTGTTGTATGATGACACGTGCCCGTGGATTCGCACGTGTCATTAAATTGTATGCTAAATTGTTGTGTTTAAATACGTAACCATGTGAACGTGAATGTATGCTATGTATGCTGTCTAGTCTAATGTGATATGTAATGCATGTGACGTTATGTTGTTCTTGAATAGTTGTGGCATGATTGTATGGAATGTTGAATGTTGAATGTGAACTGCATGGATTGTATGACATGAAATAAGATAAAGTTCCTGAAAACATAACCCCAATAAAGACATGTATGATACGTAAATAGGAAACGAGGTTGACATGTATGCATGTAACGTAACTGGGGGGTTATGTTCACTAATGATTATGTGGGAGTAATGGGGACCTCATGCATTGTGTGTGTTCATGCATCTGGGGGGATACCCCCATTCCATCACGAGGGTACGGACGCGTACACCCAATGGCAGGGCAACGATCGTTATGCCTCGCATAACGCTGCCGTGACGGTTACTAGTTCTAACGGGTCCCAGCATAAGAGGCTCCCAGAGTATGCCCACCGAGTAATGAAAGTGGCCCAGCGGTGTGCGAACTAGCTGGTGAGCCCATACTCGCACGTATGGGCTGTGTGTAGAGTATATGGTACACGTCCAAAGTTTACCCGTTAGGACAGCACCGTAGGAAAAACAAAACGAAACGAAACGAAAGATAGGTCCCATCATTTCATTGCTTGTGATTGTTGCATAACCCCGATAGGGGGGTCACTTACTGAGTATTCTAGAAATACTCAAGCCTCGTGCTACTCTATTTTTCGAGATAAGGGTAAAGCACCCATGTGAGATCGTCGGCGGCATCGTACACCCCGGGACCGTGGCACATCCATAGGGCAGTCGTCTTTTCTTTTTTCTTTCCTTCGTAGTATAGGTTAGTATAGGTTGAATTCGGTTTATGTGTTTAGCTTAGGCTAGTATAGGTTGAATTGTATTTGCATAATAAACCTTAGGGTATGATAAGACATTTATTTCAGTTTTGTTCTTTTTCCTTTCTTTCCCTTGTATTCTTTTTTCTTCCACGAGGTAATAAAAGGCGAGTGTAAGTCGCATTAATGATACAAGACCCACTTAATGTAAATTCCGCATTTCAAGGTATAGTAATGACCTTAGACGTAATAGGTAAAATTTTAGGGGCGTTACAGTTGGTATCAGAGCTCTAGGTTATAGATCTTGTAGACTAGCCTATAAAGTAGGCTTGACATGTTCCACGGTCCAATTGTCGATGCCCCGTCGTTGTCAGGTAAACCTTACGTAGCATGAGGGATGTAGGATGTATAATTTTTGGTGATATATTTAATGTGGTTGGCTTTAAATGTTGAAGGATATGATACTGTATGATTTTGTTATGTGTTGTGATGTGATCTGGTGTTAATGCATGTCTTTATGTCATGATATTCATGCTCTCTTCTATATGAGTTATATGGTAGGATGTAGGGAATATTATAAGTAAATCCTAAACTTAGCCAGCATCATTATTTTGATTTCTAGAACCATGCCGCACAAAGGACGTAGAAGAGGTAGGAGAGGGAGTGGACGACCTCCCATTTGGAGAGGTGGAAGAAGGGAAGCCGAAAGAAGCTCTTCCCAAGAAGGATCGACTACTGGACCCCCACAAACTATACCACCTCCTGAACATGTACCTCCCCTACAAACTGTACCACCTCCTGAACACGTACCTCCCCCCACAAACTGTACCACCTCCTAAAAACGCACCTCCCCCACAAGCTGTACCCCCTCCTGAATACGTACCGCCCCCTCAAGCTGCACCACAGGTCGGGGTAGACCCTGCCACAAGGTTAATGTTGGAGTCACTCCAAACGACAATGCAAACAATGCTGGCCACACAACAGGCCACGTTATTAGCTACGCAACAAGTCGCGGCAATGGCCACGCAACCAATCAACGCGGCAGCCACGCGACCGGTGGGCGCGGTAGCTATACAACCGGCCAACAACCCGCAATCGGACAGAGGTGCGAGTTGGTTAAAGGATTTCAGACAGTATAACCCCCGTCTGTTTGTTGGTTCAAAGGAAGATCCCACAGCGGCCCAGATGTGGATCGCAAACATGGAAACGACCTTTGAATCAATGAGATGCCCTGATGAACATAAGGTGGCGTATGCGACGTATGTATTACAAAAAGATGCAGAAGTGTGGTGGTCAGATAATAAACAGAGTATCAGCCCTGGTGAGGGGATTACTACGTGGGAAACCTTTAAGGAAGCCTTCCTAAAGTATTATTACCCAAAGGAAACCCGTATAAAGAAACAACAAGAGTTTAACCACTTAACCTAAGGTGATGGCACGGTAGATCAGTACGATCAGGAATTCATGAGGTTAAGAAGGTTTGCACCGTCATTAGCTGACACTGAAGAGAAACAGACGGAGAAGTTTGTGTTGGGGTTGAACCGGAAGACCCGCCGCATGTTAGAGGCTTTTAACCCAAAAACTTACGAAGAGGCCCTAGAGGAACCCCCGGAGGAGAAAAAACCAGAGCTTACGGTCGTCACAGGAAAGAAACGCCCTGTCGAGGTCGGAACCACAGAATTCCAACCACCGCTCCAGAGACCTTGGTATCATAATAGGCCACCTGCTCCACCCCCAATAGCCCGATTCCTACTACCGGAGAAACTCCTGTGCCGCGACTGTGGAAAACAACATGTTGGGAGATGTCTGGCAGGCTCAGGTATGTGTTATATTTGTGGTCATGCAGGTCATTTGGCTAGAACTTGTCCTATAAGGAGCACGGGAAATCCAAGGGAACCCCTTAGAGGGCCGGTCATTCGAGAACCCACCGTACAAACTCGACCACAGACCAAGGCATACGCAACGACCGGCAAAGAGGCAGGGACGTCTGGCACCGTGGTGACCGGTACGCTTTCTATACTAGGACACTTTGCATTGACATTGTTTGATTCTAGCTCTACCCATTCGTTTGTCTCTTTACCGTTTGTCGAACAAGCAGGGTTCGTAGTAGAACCCTTAAAGCATGTATTGTCGGTCGGTACCCCAGCAGGGGTAGACCTAGTTACGAAAAATAGAATAAAAGACGGACAAGTAGTAGTAGCTGGACAAACCTTCCACGTAGACTTAAAAGTAGTGGACATGACGGATTTTGACGTCATACTAGGAATGGACTGGCTAGCCGAAAACTTTGCTAGCATAGACTGCCATAAGAAAGAGGTGATATTCACACCGCCAAACGGACCTACCTTTAAGTTTAAAGGAACCTTCACATGTACTACCCAAAAATAATATCGATGATGAAAGCGAGACGCTTGGTACAACAAGGGGGGTGGGGGTTTCTAGCCTGTGCAGTAAACACAAAAGGAAAGGAAAAACCAATAGATACAGTACCCATAGTAAACGAATTTATGGATGTCTTCCTGGAGGACCTCCCGGGAATCCCTCCATCACGAGAAGTAGATTTTGGAATCGAGCTGGAACCAGGAACGGGACCCATCTTTAAGGCCCCATATCGCATGACACCAGCAGAACTAAAAGAACTTAAATTACAACTGCAAGACCTATTAGATAAAGGCTTCATTCGACCTAGCGTGTCCCCTTGGGGTGCGCCAGTGTTGTTTGTCAAAAAGAAAGACGGCTCTATGCGTTTATGCATTGCTTATAGGGAATTAAACAAGAGGACGATAAAGAACAAATACCCACTACCCCGCATTGAGGTTCTATTTGACCAACTTCGAGAGGCGACAGTGTTTTCCAAAATAGATCTTCGATCAGGATACCATCAAATTAAGATTAAAAATGAAGATATACCGAAAATAGCCTTTCGAACCAGATATGACCACTATTAGTTTGTGGTAATGTCTTTTGGTCTCACAAATGCCCCAGCGGTATTCATGGAATTAATGAACCGAGTATTTAAGGAGTGCTTAGACTCGTTTGTGATCGTGTTCATAGACGACATCCTGATATACTCGAAAACGGACCTAGAACACCAAGACCACCTTCGCAAAGCCCTAACTATCTTAAGGGAGAACAAGTTGTTTGCCCAATTCTCCAAGTGCGAATTTTGGCTACGACAGGTTTCGTTCTTGGGTCACGTAGTGTCAAAAGACGGAATTTTAGTAGATCCCAATAAGATAGAAGCTGTCACGAAATGGAAACGTCCAACTACGGTCATCGAAATACGAAGTTTCTTGGGATTGGCGGGTTACTATCGAAGGTTTGTTCAAGACTTTGCTAGGATAGCCACGCCTCTCACCCAATTGACAAAAAAAAGGTGTACCCTTCATTTGGAACGATACTTGTGAGGCCAGCTTTCAAGAACTAAAACAAAGACTAGTGTCCGCTCCAGTGCTCACGGTTCCAGAAAGTTCTGCGGGATACGTAGTTTATAGTGATGCATCCAAAAAGGGGTTGGGTTGTGTACTGATGCAGCATGGCAAGGTTGTTGCGTATGCGTCACGTCAACTAAAGGATTATGAGAAAAACTATCTTACACATGATTTGGAGTTGGCGGCAGTGGTGTTCACGTCAAAAATTTGGCGACATTACCTGTATGGCAAAAAGACCCAAATTTATACGGACCATAAAAGCCTAAAATACTTGTTCACACAAAAAGAATTGAACATGAGACAACGTAGGTAGTTAGAGCTGGTAAAGGATTACGACATAGATATCCAGTACCACCCCGGAAAAGCAAATATAGTCGCTGATGCACTAAGCCGAAAAGTAGTTCACTCGTCGGCCCTCATCACAAGGGAGCCACGAGTGCGAGCTGATTTTGAACAGGCTGACATAGCGGTAGTAACCAAAGAGGTGGCAGCTCAAATGGCTCGACTGACAGTGCGTCCCACGCTCAGACAGAGGATCATAGACTCACAACGTGAGGATCCAAGCCTAAACAAAATCCTAAACCAGTTGAAAGCAGGCCCCGTGGACAGTTTTTCTAAGTCAACAGATGACGGGCTATTATGTCAAGGGCGTTTATGTGTCCCACTGGTGAGCGAAATAAAGAATGAAATCCTAACTAAGGCACACAACTCACCCTTCTCGATACATCCAGGCGGAACAAAGATGTATCAAAACTTGAAACAACACTTCTGGTGGCGAAATATGAAAAAGGATATCGCGGAGTACGTGAGTAAATGTCTGGTGTGCCAACAAGTAAAAGCCCCTAGATAGAAAACCGTCGGGCTACTACAACCTCTAAGTATACCGGAATGGAAATGAGAAAACATTGCTATGGATTTCATAGTAGGCCTACCCAAAACACTAAAGTGCTACACGGTAATTTGGGTGGTTGTCGATCGTCTGACAAAATCAGCTCATTTCCTACCAGGTAAGGCAACATATACGGTAGACAACTGGGCTCAACTGTATGTCAAAGAAATTGTGAGGTTGCATGGAGTTCCGGTGTCTATTGTGTCGGATCGAGACCCGCGTTTTACGTCGGCCTTTTGGCGCGGACTCCAAAAAGCGTTGGGTACCCGCCTCGACTTCAGCACCGCCTTTCACCCACAAACTGATGGCCAAACGGAACGATTAAACCAAATCCTAGAAGACATGCTCCGGGCATGTGTGATGGATTTCACAGGGAGTTGGGACACTAAGCTACACTTAATGGAATTCTCTTACAACAATAGTTTTCAAGCAACCATCGGGATGACACCCTTTGAAACATTGTATGGAAAATGGTGTAGATCCCCATTGTGCTGGGATGAAGTAGGAGAAAGAGAACTAGTAGGACCCGAGCTGGTCCGCATCACCAATGAGGCGGTACCAAAGATTAGAATAAGGATGCGCACCGCACAGAGTAGACAAAAGAGCTACGCCGATGTTAGGCGTAGGAATTTAGAGTTCGAAGAGGGAGACCTAGTGTTCATAAAAGTAGCTCCTATGAAAGGCATTCTAAGATTCGGACGAAAGGGGAAGCTAAGTCCCCGATTTATCGGACCGTTCGAAATTTTAGAGAGAATAGGTTCAGTAGCTTAGAAACTAGCCTTACCTCCTTCACTCTCGAGCGTACACGATGTGTTTCATGTGTCCATGTTAAGGAAATATATTGCAGACCCTACACACGTAATAGACTACAAACCCCTCGAGATCGAGAAAAATTTAAGTTATAAGGAGAAACCGGTTAAAATTCTAGCCAGAGAGGTGAAAGCGTTACGTAATAGAAACATAGGATTCGTCAAGGTATTGTGGCGTAACCACCAAATTGAGGAAGCGATGTGGGAACGAGAGGAGGAAATAAAAGAAAGATATCCTGAGTTGATCCAAGAGTTTGAGACTTTCGAGGACGAAAGTTCTTTTTAGGGGTAGATAATGTAACGGATAAAAAAAAAGAAAAAATCGAGTCGTCGGTAGGGCCGAAAACTCCGGCGAACGTCAGAGTTTTCGTTCGCACACGACCCACAAAGGGCGGGCAAAGTCGGGGTCTCCGAGGAAATGCGAGTCCGACCTTCAGCCACCCCAAAGCACCTGCAAAGAAGGAAAAAAAGAAAAGAGGGAAAAGTGAAAACGAAGAACAGAGAAAACCCGACGAAACTCCGGCGAGGCCAAACCCTACGAAATCGACGTCAAAACTTCCATTTCACGCAACGAAAGTAATCCCAGAGACCTTTACACACACTAGGGGTAGATTTAGACGAGTTCTACACGTTGTACACCATCGGGCAAGGAAGACAGAGCGCTGGATCCCCAAACCCTCTCAGATCCGGGAGTATTAGGCCTTTACAAACCAAACAAATTCCAAAAACGGGATTAAGGGAAAAAGGAGACTCGAAAACAAAGAAAAAGGAGGAAAAAAGGACGTCGAAACGACGTTACCGAGGTGAGAGAGTGGTCGCCAGAAATCGGCGAGGAACCGGGCGAAGAAGATAAAGTCCGACCCAAACGCCGGACCCCCGCGACCCGAACCGAGCCCAATCCACTTCTGACCAAATTTCGGCCGACGAAACTCTCGCGGCCCAGACGCCTCAGCCCAACCCAGAAAGCCAGTTAGGGCCCAACCCACCTACACAATCCTCTTCAGCCGGGGCCGACCCGTTACTCGCGGCCAACCCAAACCTGCGCGCTCAACCCGAAAACCCGTGCCTCGACCCGAGACCGTTGCACACGTGTCGCTCTCTTGTTGTGCCACGTGGCACGTCTGCAGCGTGACACCCCTCGTCTCCGGCAGCTTAATCGGCTCGACGTCGGCTTCTCGGCTCCGGTGGCTTATTCGGCTCGGGAAACCTGTTTTCGACCCGTTTGTCACCGTTTCGACCCTCCTGGACTTGGTTTCGGCCCCGTTTAAGGTAAAATAGATAATTTTAAGGTCATATGTCACAATTTCAAGTTGGATATTAATTATAATTGTGAAATACTAACGAAGGTGTCGAATGATCCAATAGGAACCAACCACCCACGGAAGCGTAGGACGTTTTACGAGGAGCTAGGAGCTTACGTTATATTTTAGGGAGTACTTCGGCTAAGGCCTACCAAGTAAGTGGCTTACCCCGTCGTAGGTTACGCGTTGTTGTTGTATGATGACACGAGCCCGTGGATTCGCACGTGTCATGAAATTGTATGCTAAATTGTTGTGTTTAAATACGTAACCATGTGAACGTGAATGTATGCTATGTATGCTATGTATGCTGTCTAGTCTAATGTGATATGTAATGCATGTGACGTTATGTTGTTCTTGAATAGTTGTGGCATGATTGTATGGAATGTTGAATGTTGAATGTGAACCGCATGGATTGTATGACATGAAATAAGATAAAGTTCCTGAAAACATAACCCCAATAGAGACATGTATGATACGTAAATAGGAAACGAGGTTGACATGTATGCATGGAACGTAACTGGGGGGTTATGTTCACTAATGATAATGTAGGAGTAATGGGGACCTCATGCATTGTGTGTGTTCATGTGTCTGGGGGGATACCCCCATTCCATCACGAGGGTACGGATGCGTACACCCAATGGCAGGGCAACGATCGTTATGCCTCACATAACGCTGCCGTGACGGTTACTAGTTCTAACGGGTCCCAACATAAGGGGCTCCCAGAGTATGCCCACCGGGTAATAAAAGTGGCCCAGCGGTGTGCGAACTAGCTGGTGAGCCCATACTCGCACGTATGGGCTGTGTAGAGTATATGGTACACGTCCAAAGTTTACCCGTTAGGACAGCACCGTAGGAAAAATAAAACGAAACGAAACGAAAGATAGGTCCCATCATTTCATTGCTTGTGATTGTTGCATAACCCCGATAGGGGGGTCACTTACTGAGTATTCTAGAAATACTCAAGCCTCGTGCTACTCTATTTTTCCAGATAAGGGTAAAGCACCCATGTGAGATCGTCGGCGGCATCGTACACCCCGGGACCGTGGCACATGCATAGGGCAGTCGTCTTTTCTTTTCTTTTTTTCCTTCGTAGTATAGGTTAGTATAGGTTGAATTCGGTTTGTGTGTTTAGCTTAGGCTAGTATAGGTTGAATTGTATTTGCATAATAAACCTTAGTGTAGGATAAGACATTTATTTCCGTTTTGTTCTTTTTCCTTTCTTTCCCTTGTATTCTTTTTTCTTCCACGAGGTAATAAAAGGCGAGTGTAAGTCGCATTAATGATACAAGGCCCACTTAATGTATATTCCGCATTTCAAGGTATAGTAATGACCTTAGACGTAATAGGTAAAATTTTAGGGTCGTTACAAGTTCTTTGCATAACAAGATCAGGAGAAGTTCTAAACTACCAAGCATTTACAAACTCCAAGGGTAGATACACAGTTGCAGAGACGATCTCGGAAAGCAATCGTTGGGATGCATGCCTCGTTCGGCCGATCAACAGTTTTCATGAACACTGCACCTGACTCGGCGCCAATAGCTCGGGAGTGAAGTTCAGTTACAGTCATCCATCTGGTCACTCTCACACAATCAAGCCTTTCATCTATCGACCGAGGAGCCTCCCAACATACTGCATTTGACAATTTCTGAGTATAGTGGCAAAAAGATTATAAGCGTTGGAAGTCCACAATTGAGAACTTAGATATCATTTTAAGTTCAAAAATGATATCTAAATTCTCATGTTACAAAGTAGGGTTATTCTTATTTTGGTTCTTAAACTATCATGTATGCTTTATTTTTGTTCACAAATTTCTAAATATTGTACTTATGTTTTAGTCTCTAGGGTTGAAATTTGGAAGTTTTCGTGAGTTATTTAATAAAATTGAAATAAATACCAATTTCACTTATCTGATTAACATGTGACTATCAAGTAATATGATGAGCTTAATCTCTATAAGAATTATGAAACATCATCATTGTTAGGTTAGAAATACTATTTTTTGTTTATGCAATTTGAGAATTTTTTTTTTTTTTTTTTTGTAATATTTGAATTCTTAAAAATAAAATAACATGTAACTATTGCGGGTCATCTGTAGTGGTTGGCAATAGAGGGCTAAAATGCGAGATTCCCGACCGATTTGAGGAAGGTTGAGGTGTTTGGACATTTTTTAAACTCAAGATGTGATTGAATTTGAAGGAGTTCAGATTTTTCACACGTAACCATTGTCAGAGTTGACAGTACACAAGAGGAGACTCATTCGAGAATTCATGGTGATAAGGTGAGCATTTTGTTGGGATTTATAGGGTTAAAATGAACTTTTGACCAATTTCAAACAATCGTTAAGGATCGACTTGCTTGTAATGATTATATCAATGGATACAACTTGTTCTATAGTGCATGAGTGCAACTCTAAACAATCGTGAAGGATCGACATGCTTGTAATGATTATATCAATGGATACAACTTGTTCTATAGTGCATGAGTGCAACTTTAGGTCTACAGACCTATGGTTAAAAGAATGAAAATTGATTAATTGAAGAGTTTAATTAATTAAATTTGTATCATTGAAACTTATAATTTGTAGGTTCATAAAATCTTTTGCTACTTGTAGTAATGCTAAAATGTTCAATTTAATCTAAAAAAATTTTAAAATGTTTAAATTATATTTAATATATTAGATATATTAAATAAAAATGTAGAAAAATATATTAATTTGGAGTGTTCCCACTAGCATTTAATATATTAGATAGGTTAGACATAAAAAGAGAAAAATATATTTATTGTATTTGATACATTAAATATTGAAATTAATATATATTAAATACATGAAATAAAAATATATATTTAAAATTTAAATGAGATTCAAATTAGTTAAATATATATATATATATATATATATATATAAATATATAATTTAACATTTATGTCGATTTTAGTGCTTTCCATTATGTTTTTCATTATGTTAGAAAGAGGATGCGATATTGTGATATGTACTACGGGTGATTGATGGATGTTACTCTTCGTTGAGCATGTATGAATATTTAGGTTATGAATTTTGTGCTTTAGGTGATTGATAGGATTATCTCCCTAACAAAACATGTACAAGAACCTAGTTAAGATTTGGGCAATAGAGCTAGAGTAGTTTTTATGTTGACCTAAATCAGTACATTGCTAGTAGACTGAGCACTTTAAGATTGAGAGACGATCAGAGGTCTAGACCTTAGTGTTCCCAGAAATTGGATTAGCTCCGGTGAACTAGTCCCGAGTATCGTGAAAATGTGAGATGCTATTTAAACTGCCTAAATACTTAAACCTCCACAGCACCCAAGTAAATTAAAGAGAGTTTATGAGGTTGCTAGTAGTGTGAAAAGTATCATCAAGTCCAACCGCCTCCTATTTTTTTTCGGTACCTCAATAATATTATTCAGTGACCTAGGTCAAACCCTATAGTATCCTTGCAAGTGTCACAATTCATGGTGCGATTATACCTTCGAAAAAGTCATTAAGGACGATGACTAGTTTAAGTGGGGGAGAATGTCACAACCATACTATGAAAAGAGTAGGTTGTGACCCTTACATAAAGACAAACAAGACAGCGACTCTCTTATGGCGCCTATTCGACCACGTTAGGGCCAAATAACACACTAAGCTGAGTATAAGTAAAACAGAGGCAACGAGGTTGACATGAGTGTCAGAGACAGATTCGTTAAGGGTTGAATAGAGCCCCGAGCCTTAACCTCGAAAGTTGGGATTCCGGTATGAGTCATGTCGGACGACTTTGAAGTTAAGTCTGTCTATAATAGCCCACAAAAAAATAAAAATAAAAATTAAAAAAAATTACGTTAAAAGTAATAATAATAATAAATGAAATAACAAAATAAAGGAGAAACAACCATTCCCCATTGTGTTCTCCACTAACCTCTCATCCCTCCCCCAATTATCTCTCCTCAACCCACCCCTTACCAAAAAAATCACAGTTTGCAAAAATAAACATAAAAACAACCATTGCCAGATTTAATTAGAGGAAAAAATGAAAATGACCTTTACGATTCACACCTGTGGAAGATTTACCTAAAGATAGATCTGATTGTAAGGTATATATTAAATCTTAATTTTCTTTTGTCCTGTTTTTTTTAAAAATCACACCCAATTATAATTAGATCTTCATCAAATCATTACAATTGTTTAGTTTTGAGTTAGAAACTAAATGTCAATCATGTATATTGAATTCTAGTAAATCAGGTCATATTAGTAATTTGGAAACAGGGATCCACTAGAAATTTGGAATACATGTGAACAAAATTAAAAGGCAATAGAGTAAAAGTAAATACAGAGGGCAGGAAAGCACAGACTCGATCAACTTTTTTTTATACAACGACTGGAGAAAATAAGATTTTTAATAAAAACATAATTATATATATATAACATTTCAAGACTTTTAACCATGGACCAATGTAAATTAGAGAAATAATTTTATAGAGTTCAAACTTGGGGCTCACATAGGTTGGCTTGGATTTCAAAGGACATAATCGAACTTTCATTAAGGATATATTCGTGACAACAACTGAAGCTAACCAGGTAAGTGGCTTTACTATCGGCATGATTATATTTGATGTTGACACGTGCCATGTGGTTCTGCACATGTCATATATATTGATATGTGTGAATTGTTCGTGGATCAATATACTTATGATATGTTATGTATATGTTATAATATCTGAATTGTATGATAATAATCACGGTACGATGTGCTCAATGATATGTTTGAGATAGGATACAAGAAGGATGCACAAAACGAAATGTAACGATAGGAGTAAGATACGTTCATGAAACGTTAAGGTTAGGTTACATACCAAAGTGCTATGGATATGAGAGTTTGATAAAAGAATATGGTTAGGTTATGGGTAGAAAGGGATAGGTTTGTGATAGATTGATAGAACGATAGCGTTAGGATATGTTCTTATGATGATATTACTAAGGTACGTTCATGTAACGATATGACTGTGATAGGTATAAGAACGTTAAGACTATAATAAGTTAGGGAACGATAGGACCACGAAGTGTTTACGATATGATATGATTATGATACGACATGTGAATGACATATATATATATATATATATATATATATGTTGTCATATGATATGAAATATTTTATGGTACGAGATATGTGATAAATTGACGTGTTTATGATATGATATATTGTGATGCAATATATTATGGTATGATGTGTATATGATGAAATGTTATGTTAAAAGCATGAGACGTTATGTTATGTCTCATAAATTGTGTGTATACAACATGATATGAATGATATGAAATCACGATAAATGGCATGAAATATAACCCGTTAGAATTATGTATGATATGAGAACTGAAGAATGAGAAACGATATGATATGAATGATGAACGATATGTGAAATGATATAATATGTACAGAACGCTAGCGGGGTTGTATTAAATGATAATGAAAACGGAAAAATGTTAGGACCTCATGCATTATGTGTGCACGGGGTCTAGCGGTGTGCGAATTGTTTGGTGAACCCATACCCGCACGTATGGGCTGTGTGTAGAGTATCGGCAAGAAACGGGGTCTAGCGGTGTGCGAATTGTTTGGTGAACCCATACCCGCACGTATGGGCTGTGTGTAGAGTATCGGCAAGAAACGGGGTCTAGCGGTGTGCGAATTGTTTGGTGAACCCATACCCGCACGTATGGGCTGTGTGTAGAGTATCGGCAAGAAACGGGGTCTAGCGGTGTGCGAATTGTTTGGTGAACTCATACCCGCACGTATGGGCTGTGTGTAGAGTATCGGCAAGAAACGGGGTCTAGCGGTGTGCGAATTGTTTGGTGAACCCATACTCGCACGTATGGGCTGTGTGTAGAGTATATGGTACACATCCAAGCGTTTGCTAGGGGAAGGTTTCCACACCCTTATAAAGGGTGATTTGTTCTCCTCCCCAACCAATGTGGGACATCACAATCCACCCCTTTCGGGACCTAGCGTCCTTGCTAGCACTCGTTTCTTTATCCAATCGATGTGGGACCGCCCCCAAATCCACCCCCCTTTGGGGCCCAGCGTCCTTACTGGCACACCGCCTCGTGTCTACCCCCTTTGGGGAACAGCAAGAAGGCTGGCACATCGTCCGGTGACTGGCTCTGATACCATTTGTAACGACCTAGAATCACGGCTAGCAGATATTGTCTTCATTGGGCTTTCCCTTTCGGGCTTCCCCTCAAGACTTTAAAACGCGTCTACTAGGGGAAGGTTTCCACACCCTTATAAAGGGTGATTTGTTCTTCTCCCCAACCAATGTGGGACATCACAAGTGGGGTCACTTACTGAGTATTTCTTTAAATACTCAAGCCGTGCTACTACATTTTTCAAGTTAAGGCAACACATTCCTGTACGGCTGACGACGACATCGCAACTCGAGACCATGGCACATGCATAGGGTAGTCGTATTATTTTCTTAGACTTAGGCTAGAATATGATGTTTTTATTTAAACATTTATTTATTTTATTTAGTCTTTTATTGTGTCATTTTTAAAAGTGTTTTCAAACACGTAAGTCCATGACAGTGTTTTAAGCTGAAGTGTTATGTTTTATGAAGTCGTATTATTTTCAGGTTATGTTTTATGAAAGTTTAAATGAAGTACTTCCGCATTCAATGTTTATGATATGGATACAGTAGCGACCTTAAATTAAGTAGAAAATTTCGGGTCGTTACACTGTCTATATGAAATACTCGTCAAATTTGATGTCAATTGGACACCCGATGAATGCTTTATGAGAGCTTATGACTCTTCACCAAAATCATGTCACTCTTGCCAGACAAAAAATGTCTCAAATGTATCTTAGGGGGAGGCATGTGCAAGTGTTGCGAGACGAGCATCTCAAGTGTCTTCCTTTGAAATGGGTCTTTCAAGGATAGTGTCAGATGACACGGGTGTATCGACATTAAACCCCAACCCATGTGTCGAAGGTTGGTATATGAACTCACTATCCGATACGGAGTCTGTAAATGACTTAGCATGGACACAGGAGAGTTCATATTTCGATGAGAACCTAGATGGATGTTCGGGATATCTCGATGAGATGAGCAATACATGGGTATAGACATGTTCGAGCAAGCCAAAATGACCAAGATGTCTCGAGCACATGGGACAACATCACGATGCATGAGTTGGTCGACGGAAACCAAGATGATGATAAGATGTGACGTTGCTTAGAGAGACCTTTGGCTTAGAGTAGAGGCAAGATCAAACCTGATGACTTGGTATAGAATAAAGATAGTTAGTTAGAGTTGCAGACGATTGAATATGCACGCACGGACGGCGTGTGTGACCAAACAAGTTTGGATTCTATACGAGTTATGTCCGGTTGGCAAAAGCGAACCTTGCCTAAGGTCCTACGAAGCCACAAATCGGGACAAAAAATGTGAATGAGGCTTGATTTCTCCTTAAAGCTTGCCATGAACGTGTCAAGATCATGTCGCTGCATGGTTGAAAACGTACAACCATGACACCAAACAACAAATATCATCCCATCGAAAATGACTTTAAAAAAGAGTAAAAATTTTAGTTCATTAAAGACTCCCTCTTCGATTTACAAGTATGAGAAAAGCTAGCGTCTTTCCTGAATTGGCTTTGGTTGCACCAAGAACATCTGGACCACAAAGCGTGTGAGGCAATGAACCCTTTTGTATATGAACTCAGATTTGCGAGCACGTATCGATGTCGATCAATCCTCATCGCTGCAGCGTCGTGAACATGAAGTTATGTTTGGGATAAAAAAGGGTCAGTTATTTTTTATTTTTTATAATAATTATTATATTTTGTTTTCCAACAAATAAACATATTTATTTTTTAATGTTAATTAGGAAAATAATTAGATAGTTATGAAATTTAGTTTTGTAAGCCTTAAACCTAAGCCCTCGACTGCTCTTTTCCCTTTTGTATCGGAGTCACCCACGACTAGGGGAGTGTTCATCGTGCGACGGCCTATCATCATTCTCTTTCTCTCGCGGTTTCCGCCGGCGGTTGGCCAACGTCGGTGCTCCCATCCACCAGTTCTCGACGGTCGGCAATTCTCTCTCCTCCACAGTTCCGATAACGAGCGCGACTCTCTTTTTCTTTCCTCACCGGCTGTTACTACAGGCCCTCAACGACCCTTTTCCGGTGGGTTCTAGTGACGACTCGAGGTGAGATTTGTTTTTTTTATAAGGTTTTGTGGTGTTTGATTTGATTCGAGTCTAACCCATGAGCTTTCAAAATCGTTTTGAAGTATCCGTTACGCTTAGAGCTTGGAGTCGGATAGTTGAAATCATAACTAATCTAAGAAAAACTAGCAAGCATTTTGGTAATTCCCCTCTATATATCAGCCATTGGAAATTAAGTTATAAGTTTTTTGTAATTGATTATAACTGGCTTTTGTTTCATCATTTTTTTTTTTTTGTAAAACTACAGGGGCTATGGAAAGACTCGGAGTCAATGCCAAGGTCTCAGCTAATGATTGCAAGAGCGAAAATATCTCCAGGCATGTACTTGTAGTTCTAACCTGTTTTTGGTTACAACTTACAATGTTTTGGTAGTAGTTTTGGTGACGTGATTTTGGATGCTATGCAGGAAGCGAAAAATTGCAGAACATAGAAAGTCACTCCCAGTAGCTTCGGGTACTAACCTAAATTCTTTTGGTCTTCTCTTTTAAATTAGTTTTTTTTCTAAGTTGCTGAGAGTTGTTGATTTCTTTTATGTGATTAGTTGAACATCTGCTCATACAAGAGGTGCATAGAAATGATACATTAGTTATCGTTGGTGAAACTGGGAGTGGAAAAACGACGCGTGAGATTCTGTCCCATGTTTCTAAATTTTATAATCGTAGTTACCTTATTGTTATGCTGAACTATTTGTATCCATGTATTTTAGAAATACCGCAGTTCCTGTTTAATGCTGGATTTTGTCGAGATGGGAAAGCTATTGGGGTGACCCAACCTCGGCGTGTTGCTGCGGTAACTGTAGCTAAAAGAGTTTCTGAGGAATGTGGTGTTGAAGTGGGGCAAAAGGTTGGGTATTCCATTAGATTTGAGGATGTAACTTCTAGTTCCACAAGAATCAAGTACATGACTGATGGTCTATTGCTAAGGTACTATATAGAAACTTTGACTTCTTTTCAAAATGCCATTTCAACGGACGCGCGAATAAGGTTTTGTTACAATTTTTTATTCTATATTTCTTTAACGTCTTTTTGAGTCTTTGTATTTTGAAGGTGATACTTGATTTTGAATTCATGTTGTTTCCCTCCTCTTGTTCCATGCAATGTATATTTTTTTCCACGTAACCCATTTGTTGATAGGCATGATAAATAAAATTTGTTTGATGACTAATACATGAAGTAATTTTTTTTTTTTTATTGACATTCTAATTGTCTCTTTAAGATTTGCAGAACTTAGGGTAAATGTGAACTTTGTGCAATTTTCTAACTTAGGTATCCTGTTGCTTTTTTAAATTTTCAGGGAAGCACTGTTGGACCCTTTTCTCTCAAGATATTCAGTTATCATTGTTGATGAAGCTCACGAGAGAACAGTTAATACTGATGTATTGCTAGGATTTTTGAAAAAAGTGCAGAAAACAAGATCTAGATCTTTGAATGACTCTATTAATGCCGAGAACATGCATGCTAATGGCCTAGTGGTAGAAAATGGAAATAATGGTAAATATGCAAGTTCCCTCAGGCAATATCGTGGAAGGAAATTACCTCCATTGAAGTTAATTATCATGTCTGCCAGCTTAGATGCACGCCTTTTCTCTGAGTACTTTGGTGGTGCAAGGGCTCTTCGTGTCCAGGGGCGTCAACATCCAGTGGCTATATTTTATACTCGTAAGCATGTATCAGATTATTTGGAGGCCACTCTTATTACTATATTTCAGGTAGTTATTAAATTCTCACCATGGCTTTTATTAACAATAACATGTAAATTTTCTAGCCACTTGCTTATTATATAAATGTTTTTCACGACTATTGTTTGTCAAGTTTTGTTCTGAATGTAAACTTTTGAACACCCTTTGTCTCTCTAATTCATGTAACAATTTCAATGTATTATCACACATATCTTGTGAACTAGATTCATTTGGAGGAGAGTCCCGGTGATATACTTGCATTTTTAACTGGGCAAGAGGAGATAGAATCTATTGAAAATCTTGCCAAGGACAAGATTCAGAAGTTGCCTGAAAGCAAACAGAACATAGTAGTTATTCCTATATATTCAGCACTTCCATCGGAGCAACAATTGCGAGTTTTTGCCCCAACTCCACCTGGAGTCCGTAAGGTAGTTTAACCACATTGTATTTAATGATTTCTTTATTTTCTTTTCATCCTTTCTCCCAGTCAAATATTATCATTTTAAAAAAATCCTTTTCATTCTCGCATTTTTTTTTATTATCTCATAGATTCCTTGTTTGTTTCATATTTGAAATTGATGCTTCTTGGAGTTTGTAAGGTAGTTTAACCACGTTGTATCTAAAGAGTCATTGTATAAATTTTCTTTTTCCATTAATTTTCTTTTTCCATTCTTTCTCCCAGTCAAATATTATCATTTAAGCATATCTTACTAAAAAGATCCTTTACATTCTTGCATTTTTTTTTTTTTTTTTATATCTCCTAGAGTCGTTGTTTGTTTCATATTTGAAATTAATGCTTCTTGCCTAAAGATTTTGCTGGTGGCCCTGCTTTTTAGGTGATATTGGCAACAAACATTGCTGAGACATCCGTGACGATACCTGGGATCAAATATGTTATTGATCCTGGATTTGTAAAAGCACGTACTTATGATCCAAACAAAGGGATGGAATCATTGATTGTTTTTCCAACCTCAAAAGCACAGGCGCTACAAAGGAGGTAGTATGTTGGATTAAGCATGACTGCATGATTGCTATTATGAAATTTTGTTTAGGCTATAAATCTAGCGAAAAATATATTAATATTCTATTGCTTCAGTGGGCGTGCTGGCCGTGAAGGACCTGGAAAATGCTTTCGTCAGTATCCTGAGGATATGTTTTATAAACTCGAGGATTCAACAAAGCCAGAGATAAAGAGATGCAACCTTTCTAATGTCATCTTACAGTTGAAGGCTTTAGGCGTTGATAATATCATGGAATTTGATTTCTTGGAAGAACCGCCAAGGTGCAAGTTTTATAGAGTTTATTGCTTAAGCATGTTGTATGGTTTATCTTTTCATGTGTGGGTGCAGGATGTTTTTATATGTAGGTGTCAAGTGAATAGGAACTACTACTTTTTATTTTCTTTTATCTACCTTAGCTTCCTCTTACTTGTGGGAAAAAAAAGGGAAGAAAAGATAGGTTTTGAGGGGTGGTGGGGGTTGAAAGATGGGAATGTATCCTTGACCCTTATTTTCAACAGGCAAGCTATTTTCAAGTCGTTGGAGCAATTGATTCTGCTTGGGGCTGTAGCACATGACGGCAAACTATCTAATCCAGTAGGACATTTGATGGCTCGTATTCCATTAGATCCAATATACTCTAAAGCTTTGATTGTTGCCGGTCAGTTCAACTGTTTGGAAGAAATGTTGATAACTGTGTCAATGCTCTCAGTTGAGTCCATTTTTTACCACCCTCGTGAGAAGTTAGAAGAGGTCAGTCCACACTTTATACAAATTATGTTGTTTCTATTCCTCTTTTGTTTGTAGATTTTGTCCTTGTATCATAAAAGTTATTGCATGCTACTGTCATTCACTCAACAATAGTTGATAGTTAGAAATATTTCCTATGATGAAGTCTTATTTAGTCTTTTATTTATCTCTATGGTGAAACTCTGTATATTTATTCTGTTTTCAGGCAAGAGCTAAAATGAAATGTTTTTCAAGTTTGGAAGGTGATCATCTCACTCTAATCAATGTGTATCGATCTGCTGAGGAATTTTTGAATAAGAAAAAGTTGGAACTTAGCAAAGAAAAAGTGGAGAAAAGCTTGAAAAAGTGGTGCAAAGAAAATTTTATAAATAGTAGATCTCTGAGGCACGCACGTGACGTTCACAGGTTAGCAACAAAATTTCTTGGTTTATGTTGATGCTTCAAGTGATGAGGTCCCATAGATAATTGTGATCCCTCTAACTAAGCACATTCTTCACTTTTGAATTTTTGGTTTAAGTTCTAGTTTAGTTTCTTAAGTTTAAAATATATTTTTTTAGCATTATAACTTTGGAAAAATTATATTTTAGTCCTTGCCATTAATTTCTTAATGAATTATTTGAAAGGAACTTTGCTGGGGCTCATCTTTTGTTTATTTAATTGATTATTGAATGTTTACATGCACAAAATGTTTTAAGCTATACATGTAATGAGTTATATGTCAGGTTTTCCAATGGATTAAAATTCTTATTAAATGGTCAATGAATAATTAACATAAATGATAACATAGCTGGAAAACATAGCATTCGAGAATGTAAAAGACCAAAATAGAATAAATAAAAGTAAGGATATATGTAAGGATTTTAAAATAGATATGTAAGGATACTCTTCTTTCTCTTGAACTGAATGGTGATGAGATGAGGAAGGTTGTTTGTAAGGACATTAGAAAGTGGAAGGGAAATGTTATTATAGGATGAGATGAGGAAGGTGTGCTGATAGGAAGGTGTTTGTAAGGAGAATTGAAAGTGGAAGGGAAATGTTTGCAGAGGATTGTTACAGTAGGATGGGATGAGGTAATCAGGTTAGCTCGGGTCGAGTGGTGACAACGTGTTTCTTGATGACGATGATATAAACGGTGGTGAGTAACTATTGATGGGATATTTCTTCATCAGAACCATCCACTGCCAATCATTGAAGATGATTCCTTTCTATCCTCCCTTCTTTTGGAATGCCGTTGTTGAGTGAGTTGGTATTGCTCTGTAAGGAGGGTAACAACACCAATGAAGCTAGGAGAGTTTAGAGAATAGTTAGAAGAGGAGGAGGATGAATTGAAAGAGAGAAAATTGTGGAATTTGGAAGTAAACAAAAGGAGGAGATTGCAAGTGGCTACACTAAGGAATCAATCATTGCGCATCTCTTCCCACCTATATTTTCATTGAGTCCGTGTCCATCGAATAAGGTGTAGGCTTTATAGGGTCTGGGTGCTAAATCCCTTGGTAAGACTGATCAGATATGCAATTCTTTCTTAGAATCCTCATTCTGATTTAATGCAAGTCTTTGAGGCCTTGTTTCATGTCCAAAGGTGCTCCCCTCTTCTCTTATGCTGAGTCCTCCTTTTTTACCTGGGATTGATTTTTTTTCCTGGTCCTTGTCTTTTTACAACCCCCTCCTAATTTTCATTGTTTAAACTGCATCAGTTCTGAGGTTAGCATGGTCTCACAAAGGTTGGTTACAACTTTAATGGGGAGACTGGTTGGTGATTACTCCTTTGTGTTCGCCATAGAGCATGTGTTGGGTCTTGGGAGCCACTTCGATATTACTAGAGGTCATATTGGTTGTCCAAGGCCAACACTTAATTCTCTGGAGTACCGCTTCCAAGAGAGAATGATATGGTTGGTATGCTCTCCTCAATTGGTTAGAAGGCATCTTGTATTAATTGAGCAGTCTCAAGAGCATTTGGGGAAGGAGAAGGGGCTAAAGACAGTTGGACCATGAGTAAGAGGCTAAGGGGGCTGAAAAACCTAGATTGTTCAATTAACTAGGATGGCAAAAAGGCTTTGTCAGGGGGAACTAAAGTTGCTCAATGAAGCTTGTCTCTTGGAATGTGTGGGGTTTGAGTGGGAGGGACAAGCGGAGGCTGCTCAAGGGTTTCTTACTTTGGGAAAGTCCAAATATTGTCATTTTGTTGGAGACTAAGCTCCAAAAATATTGTAGTCACTTTGTTAAGAGTCTTTAGGTGGTATCACGTTGAGTAGGCAGGGCTGGAGTCAATATGGCCTTTGGAGGCATTCTTTTGATGTTGTATGGGAGAGTTTTCAAGTCTTACAAGATTCTGAAAGGAGTGTTTTCTCTCTGTTGTTTTTTAGATCCAAGTTGTGAGGGTAGGATAGTCTTGGGTGTGTATGGCCCGTCTAGTCCCAAAGGGAGGAAGGAGTTTTGGGAGCCTCTATGACCTTTATGGTGAGCATTGGTGCTTAGCTGTGAGTTTTAAGGTTATTAGATTCCTGTCTGAGAAGTTTAGTGGAGGAAGAGTTACGAGGTCGGTGAGGAACTTTAATAGAATTATTGAGTGCAAACTCTTAGATCTTTCTCTCGTTAACAATAGGTTTTACTTGCCCTAGTGGCAGAGAGAGTGGTGTTATGTAGATTGGGAAGAATTCGTTTTTACTAATGGGTGGATTGAAAGTTTTCAGGTGATTGTTCAGAGGGCCTAGACTTCAGATCACTGGCCTATCATCTTTAGATTCGAAAATATATGGTGACATGGGATCTTGCCCTTTGTAGATTTAAAAACATTTGGTTCTACCACCCTTGTTCTAAAGCTTCTCTTCTGAAGCTTCCTTTTTCCCTAGGACACCTCAATGTTTTCCTCTTTGTGGAAGGTTAAAATCCACAAGAAAGTGTAGTTCTTTTTTTTTTTTTTTCATGGAGTAAACACTCACGATCATATCCGAAGACCTTCATCCTTGATTTTGGATTTGCAGTGGTGTGATCGATGACAACATGCAAGGATCTTGATCATCTTTTGTGGAGTTGCTAATTTGCTTACTTTGGAGTTGGTGTTTCAAGTTGTTTAGGATAGACTTGGTACGTAGTAGGAAATGTGGGTCTTTGTTTGAGGAGATTGCGATGAACTCAACCTTTCGTGAAGTTGAGGTCTTGTGGTTGTTATGTTGTTTTTCTATCTTGTTGGAAGTGTGGATGGTGAGGAACAATAGAATTTTTAGAGGATTGGAGGGTCTTCATAAGATCTTTGGGAAGGCGCAAGGTTTAAAGCCTATTTGTGGGTGTCTTTTGTTGGGCTTTTTGAAATTATCAGCTTAATACTTATTATTCTTTTGGATTGGAGCATGTTCTTATAGGTTGTTGAGGGTTTTTTTTTGTAGATTGTTTTTTGTATGCGCTTGTACACTCTTTCATTTCTCTCTCAGCTTCTTATGAAAAGCAAAGAACCATATATTTTTTCATTGTATAATCTTTCCAACCATATATTTTATTGCAGTCAAATTAGGGAACATGTTGAACAAATGAGTCTTCCTCTTCACTCTTGTGGAGATGACACGATTCAGTTTTGTAGATGCCTTGCTGCTTCCTTTTTCCTCAACGTAGCCACAAAGCAGCCAGATGGAACATACAGGTATTCATCTGTATTTGTCTCATGCTTGTATCAATCTCTAATCACGCTTTTTGTAACTTGGGCTTCTGGATTACTCTAGAATAAAGGCCATTCTGGGTCGTGTTTATGATACGTTCTTCATGTAGTTCTAGTTGTCTTGTTAAATTTTTTTTATTCTATCTCACACATGACAAAAAATGCAGGGATTGTGCAAGTGGTGAGGTGGTACAGATTCATCCCTCTTCTGTGCTATTCCGCAAAAAACCAGATTGTGTAATTTTCAACGAGTTCGTGCAAACTAATCACAAGTACATCCGCAATATCACTAGAATTGATCGACTTTGGCTGTCTGAACTGGCTCCGCATTATTATGCACTGCAAAACTAAATTGATGTGTCTACGTTCACATAGGTATTATTGTATTACTCCATTCTCTGCACTGCCTTGTATTTATTTCTGGAAAGAATTTCTTTTATTCTTGATTGGCTGGAATGCACTCGGTTTTTTTTGGGGGGGGGGGGCAGTGATGATGACCTGGTTGATATTTTAATAGAGGGAAATGAAAGTAATATAATGAAGGTGGGAAAACAAGAGAAAAAACGTGTACGGTCCAGAGAGAACAACAATGATATGAAATGTTTCTCTAGTCCACTATAATATGTAGCATTGACTTTTGAGGTTTTAGAAATAGTAAATGTTTGATACTTCCAGAGAAGGCATTTGAAGTTCATTGGCTTTCCACATTGGACAGCTCCAATTCCAGAGAAGGTATTTGAAGTTCAGATAGGATGCCTTTAGCATTTTAAAACTTTGATTGAGAATGAAGGCGAGATTTCCCATCACTTTCACAAAGCGTTTGATTACAAATAATAATTTAGAATGAGCTAATTTTTTCTCCTTTCGGTTGATTACTTTCTTGTACTTCTTCTGGTCACGTCTCTCTCTCTCTCTCTCTCTCTCTCTCTCTCCCAATTTGATAGTTCACTTCATTTGGATCCGAGTACATTTTATTGGCTGCGGATGTTTATACTCCATTCATTTTGGTATTTCTTGTATGAAGGTGCCCAATATGTTGAAGGATCGACTACAAGGGATAGCCTGAGGTGGGTCATTCATTTTGAATTTTATACTGTTATTTTCTTTATTGCTGAGTGACATAAAGATTGGTTAATTTTTTTTTGTATCAATGTTATGGTCATTCCATGGGCAGAAATATTTAAAATGTACTTTTCCATGTAGTTCACCGCTGCCATTTCGCTATTTATTTTCTTCTCAATACCTTCTCACATTGATTCATTGTGTTGGGAGTTTGAGTTAATAGTTTAACTGGTTCAAAGAACCAAGACATGAGAGTAAGTTTTTATTTCCAAATGACTTATTGATTGTTACTCTTTCGAAGTTTGCTAGCTCATCAATATTATGATCTTTTTAGCATTGATTTGCTGTTATAAACATCTACAAATTTTTGCTGCAATGTTTTTAATTTCTATGTAACGTGCTTATGTTTGAAGAACTGTTCCTCTCTTGTAACGTGGATTTACTTTCGTTTCAACCACCAGGAACTCAAAAGAAAAGGAGGCAGTTAAAGAGAAACCAATTCTCTTTGCCAGCGTACGTGCTTGTCTAGTGCTCTCACTCTACGAGATATTGTGAAAGCTGGCTTATCTTGTATGACCAAAGGGAAAAAAGAAGACATTCTTACTGAATGTATCAACATGAATGACGATTGATTGCCCTTCAAGAGAATTAGCCAACACCCACTTATGCTTAACAGTACACGACTTCTCTACCCAACAATTTGGTATGCTTCTGATTACTTATGTTCAACCTTTTCTGAGGAAACCTGCCTTCCAATGCTCTAAAACAGGGTTGTCACTCTGCATTGCCTTGGTTTTCACAAGTGGTCATGTGTAGGATTGGTTTATTGAAATTTTGTTTGCTGTGGCAAATGAGTACCCCCATTGAATTTACAGTTTTGACCTTCCTATCTTCTCGAGAGGCCGAGAAAAGTAACGAACAATTGTCGGTAGCTGCATTGCCGTGGAGGATTCACTATGGGATATAGATATCATTCTTGTTGGTTCAGATTCGATTAGGAAAAAAAAAATTATCCTCAGATTGGTAGAAATTCATTGCAGTAATCTTCTCAGGGTTAGCTTGAGTGACTAGTCTGCCATTGTTGATGTACTATTGTGTGGTTGTTCATTAAAATTGCAGGGGGGCTAGAATATAAGGATTAATGTGTCTGTTTTGGCATTGGAGACTGAGATTTTTCATTTCTATTAATATCTGAAGTCTTATATTTTGTGATGAGTTAATTAGGTGTATAAAGTTGAATGCTGGATGTAAATTTGAGACTGAGAACATTATATATTTTTTATTTAATGACTTCCATCTTAGATTTAAAATAAAGATCCTTTAGATATAAATGATTAATTCAATGTAAGATTGAATGTAATGATATGGTTTCTGAATAACCCTAACCCTGTGCTTGGGGCTAAGGCAAGGCTTTGGTTCTTACTGAAACCTTTAGCTACCCACTTAGCATCAATGGCCCCTTGTCCATCAAGTTGGAGTAATGCAGGTACCATTAATTGTCTGTCCAACAGGAAAGGTCTAGACTGGTATTTCATGCTGTATCTTGGCTAACAGAGGGACCACATTCAATTGTCATAAGCAATATTGAGGAGAGTACATGAAAAAGGAGGCGATCTCAACACTAAATTTGAGGCATGGGAGGCACTATTTAAAGGATGTTATCTCTGGGATTGTCCCACGAGAAGGGTAGAAACAAGAAAGATGAGCAACCTAATGTGGAAAGGAGAGCATGAAGAGGAGAAGAGAAGAAGATGGGAGGGAAGGGAAGTTGAAAGTCAACAAGACTTAGTCCCCCGATTAGTCAACATTCAGACCGTCCTCTAGAATTTTGTTTAGGCATTCGGTTTGTCCATATGTTTGTGGGTAAAATATCATGTTAAACTCTAATTGTGTACCCAATGTTTGCGGTAGGTTTTTTAAAACTTCGAGGTGAAATGAAGATCTCGATTTGACACAATGGATAATGTTACTCCATGCAATCTTATCACTTCCTTCAACTACAACCGAACTCATTTGTCTAGCGAATAGGTAGACCTTCCTAATAGGAAGTACGCTGACTTTGTGAGCATATCAATCATGACTCTTACAACCATGTAGTCCCTGACCATCCTAGGTAATCGCACAATGGAGTCACCATAGCCAAGAAGATAAAAAAAGTTCCAGACTTGCCGGCCGGTTCGTATTTAAATTTACATGCTTTATTTTAATTCTTATTAAAATCAACTAAGACTCGATGCTTCCACTACACGAACGGACAATTCATTCCTTTCAATATATCCACAAACTCCATTACTACTGGTACCAAGGCAATGCATGTCTTAGTCTGTCCACTTTTAACTATACGAGGCAATGCACCATAACATTTTTTGGCAAAATAACTTCTTTACCTTTAACGAGACCATCTTGGGAACTGCTTCCTCTTTAGGCACCTTGAATTTGAAGCTTGGTTAGGTCTAGAGTCTAAATACTACCTCTTTATTAAAAAAAAGTCTATAAAAGCATGGTTCTCTACTAACCATTTCGTTCATAAGATCACATGAAAATCTGTTATATTTAAGACTATCAATGTCATACTCGCTCCATGGTTTGACACGGACACATCCAATCTTTTACCTTTTTAAAAGCTATCATGTTTACCCTCACCTAGGTAGCCACTAACATGTTTTACAAAAATGACATAAATGAAAGGAGTAGAACCTAAATCAAACAATATCTAAATATATAGGTCTCTCATTCACTTTGACAACTATTAATTGTTATAGTATTCTCTTCGGTTGAATTTAAGGTTGATTAGGATAAATAGAAACATGTGAAAATCTCTAATTGATTGTACAGTAGGGTACGTATTGATTTATGCTAGCACATTAATAAAACAATTCTCTTCACGTAAATTTTACTCTTCAATTATTTGATATATTTTCAATAATTTTTGTTTTCAAATTTAGGAAATAATTCTCATAAAATTGAATATTTAAATATTTATTAAATTTAAATCTAAAGTTTAAAAATTTATTAATATTGGAAGAAAAATTGAATTTTAAAAATAAAATGATAATATAAGGAGGAGGGTGAAGCATTACGCATATAGCACGTAACGCAACACCCAAAAATTTCTCATATTCCATTTAGTCATCTCCATAAGATCTCGTTTCTGCAACTCCACATTGCCTGTGTCCAGAATGAATACGGTATTCTCTTCTTAGTTCATCTTTGCTTCCTCCATTCAATTTCCCTGATTCTATATGTTACTTGAATTGTACTGTCTGTGTTCGTTCTTATGTGAGATTGTGGTTTTGCATCGTTTTTTCTTTTTAATTTCAATTCTATCGTATGCATTTGGTGGTCCGGTGTGTAGATGATTTGGATCGTAAATTTTACCTGACCATGGATGGATGAAAACATTGGCATCTATTTTGTTTTGTTTTTTTTCTTACATCACCTTCTCTTGGACAAGAGACGTACCTATCTTGTTTATTGAATTTTTTCTTTTTTCCTATACGTCGAGAAATGGTGATAGTTACGAAATCAATCTTTGCATCAATTGGCGTTGTTCTGAAGAAAGCAAGGATGACAAAAAAGAGTAAAAGGAATGTGAATGTGGACGATGACGTTGAAATTGATACTCTTATTGTTCTGGTAATCTTGTTCAAGTTGTTGCGACGGTATGTAATTAAGCCCACTTTTATTTCGCTTTATCTAGTACTCATGTTATTTAATCTGATTTAATTTAGTATAAATCTAGGTCACATTGGGTTATCTCAAATGTACAGGAGGTTCGACTTCCGGCTGGTAGTTTTTCCAAACTCTTGGCTGGTTGTGATTACGAAGCCAAGGCCAATGATCCTATTTTGTTGCATCCAGCGACAGAGGCTAAGACATGTGCGGAGTCATTCAAGGAGGGGTGTCCGATTAATCAAATAAGGTATACTCCCTTCCTAGCATTGTATATATTTATGCTCTAAATTTTGGAGTTTGATATTCTTTTGTCTGTGACGTTTGGAGTGATGTATATGGTTGTTGTTAGCAGATTGTTTCCATGGTCACTCTTGGTACAAAAGTAACATTTTTCATAATTTATGTTAAGAAATATAGTCAATTCGGCCTCTTATTTTGAGTTAGAACTGAGGGTTCTTTCCTAAAAGAAATATAGCAATCTGGTCTATCTGGTTTTATCTACTAGACAAATTATTGCAATACTAAATCAGTTTCATGATAGTAGCTTCAGGAAAGTATCATTATTGGCATTTTAATGAGCACTGAGCATCACATAGAAAGCTGAAAAAGGAGCAGGATGATCGTGGTCAGGAATTTGACTTGCATCAAGGACTCAATTTATGTCAATTAAGCTTATTCAGGATCCGTGTTTTCTTGAGAATTAGATGTTATTCATTTGGGTGGACTATACTAAACACTGACTACTTTTGTTTCTGTAGGTTGATCGAGTTCAATCCTCTTTATTGAGTGGTGAGTTCAAAGTGCTGTTAATGATATCTGGCTCACCTAATTTGGTTATAAAACTTGTACGAAAGGGTTTTCTTAATATATAAACTAAATATACTTGCAGATGGTTTCTTATTTGAAATGCTGATTTTGCAAATAGCATATTACGGAGTTGTAGTTTCAGTTGCAACTTACATACAATGTTAAATGCTCAATAATTTTTTTGACACCAAATGTTGTAGGATTAAGTGGTTATCTCTTGAAATTAGCTAGTTAGTGTAGGACCCTATGATTTTGCTGTACAGTTTTCAAATACCTTCCAGCGTGGATATTTCTATGCGATGGTATCATTCTTTGCTCACTTGAATTGTAGATATCTTTTTATGCGGTGGATTTTCGGCCTGATAAAGTAAATTCAGAGAATAATAAGAATTTAATAATGCCATAAAAAAATTGTTTAGAGTATCTAATTGTTCTGCTCCCGCTCTTATTAAATTAGAGAAACCATGCACTAAAAGACCCATTTCAGCAACACAACGACGAATGCATTTTCAGTTGGTGCCTCAACTTCTTCACTTTCGTCTGTGGATAGTAGCATGGACTCGTGTCATAGTTCAATGCCGTCAACGATTGACATGGCCCCTTCTCATGGTTCAGAATCCAATAAAAGTGGCAAGGTACGTCGTATCCTTATCAGTTTATCACATCACTACTATAATTAAGAGATAGAATGTTCATGGGGACATTTATCATGTTATATTTATACCTTGATATCTTTTCCATTGTTCTCAGCCAAAATCCCCTCAGATTAGTACAATCCCTTGAGTTAAAGAACTTTTTAATTTTTGCCTTTTCTTTTAAAAAACGTATTTATTGATACAAAATTTTATTGGATGGACGACATACAGCCAAAAGCTTACAGAAATTATAGGAGTTGCTAAACGCTCTCCGGTCGGCACAAATCAAAGAAAAGGCATAGATGCAAAAGTCAGCTGTAGAAAATACCCATACTAGTAAAAAAACAAGGTTTAAATATACAGAAAGTTTGCCAATGATAAGACCAATTAAAAAGTTTGAGAAATTTCCTCCTCAATTTCTTACATAAAGGTACCAAAGGAAGAGGTAGTCGCCAATTCATCCTCTCTTTTACATATCACACACCAACTTGTCAAAAGATAAAATATTCTATGGTCGAGTCTAATTTGGATACCCAAACCTTCGAGAAGATGAGACCCACAAGCATCTTGAGGTTACAGACTTGAGTAAACAATTTGTATCACTACAATTGACTTCCAAGGGCTTTTCATGGTAGACAAGGAACACGCTTGAGCAACAAGCCTCTAGGCCATTTCTTGACTTTATTCTGGCCACTTCATTAAGGATGATGCTACTCATTGAGTCAGAAACCCTTAGACGTTGAGTAGAGTTGCTAGTATTCATTAAGGAAGATGCCACTCACTGTTTACATCCAAAACCATCAGCCACTTCTTTTCCATTCGAGGTGGTCAACTACGATAAGATTTTTTTTTAGTTCCATAGGAGATTCGACTCTCTGACCCCTTGGTTGAAAGTATGTACCAAAACTAGTTGAATAATTTTGAAGAGAGTGCTAATCATTATACGATCTGCCGATTAGCCAAAGAGAAAGGGAGTGTCATCAAAGAACTGAAGGTGATTGAACTAATTATCTTCTTATCCACTCGTAAAACTCTAAGATGGCAACATAGAGGAATACAGGAATATGGTTGGAAAGTTGGGCACTTTCCATGCGATAGGGAGGATGTAGGTATAGTTAACCCACAAGGTTAGGACTTTGTAATTGTCCATAATATATTTTTATTTTTTGAGATCTTTGAAGAATCTGGCCATATCTCAATCAGAATATCTATTGAAAAATTAATGAAAAGGAAGGACACTCTAGAGGAAAATTTGATTATGCTGATGTGAAGAGGTAGTGTACTAGAGAAGGTGAAAATTTTATTGTGGAGTTGTTTATTTGAATCATTAAATGGCTACTTCAGATAAGTTACAGAATGCCAAATTGGCACCTTCTTTAAACTGGTGCGTGAGTTTAAATTCAAGATGCTGGTGTTCAATTCTGAATCGCCTATATGTTGGATGGGGTTTTCATAAATCCATGAAGGAATTTGCAGTGAATGGCAGGGGTTTTGGGAAGACCTATTTAAATCAAGGCTATGGAAAAATGTCTGGATGGAAGGGAACTACATAATTTTTCTAAATAGGGAAATAAAATGGGAGGGCGTATTTGAAAGGGATGCTCTTTACACTAATGATTTATAAATTATATCCCTTCTGTAATTAACTTAATTATAGAGCGTTCTGTTTTGTTTTTTTTTCAAGGTGTTCTACTCTTCAGGACTTTTCACTATATCTGTATAAAGTTATTTATGTTTTTCTTAACCAGAAACAAAATTTTCATTTGATATATGAAAAGAAATAAAAGATTTGGGGAAACAAACTCCCATAGGAAGTGTAAAGAACAAGCAACCATACCAAAAAGAAAGGAACTTCCAAAAATATAAGAAACCAAATAATACAATGAAGAACAAAGCGCCCAATGGAGAAACAGACCCAATCCCTGAAGCAAAACCATGTCACTGAAGAGCCACTAAAGCTAGGCCTGAGAAAAGCATATTCGGCAACTAAACCACTGCATATAGTACAAAGGCTCGAATAGAGAACTACAAAAAATCTAGCTATGAAGACTGTTTCAACTCCCAAACGAACGAGAAAAATTTGAAAGCAATCTTGTTTCTGTTTTTAAAAGACGGAATATCTTCAATGAAAAATCCTGTATGTTGTTAGGTTTGCACCAATGAAGACCAAAACTTTTGATGAAGCCATACCAGAATTTCCTTGCAAAAATGCCAGGTAAAAAATAGTGCCTCCTAGTTTTCAATGTTCTTTGTTCAAAAAATGCACTAAGAGGAGAAAGGCCCAATGAGGAGGCTGTTAGAGGACTCTGTCACTTGTATTAATTAAATGGAGAGAGAGTAATAAATTGAAAAATCTGATCTCATGAGGAACCTTAAGCCTCCAAATGCTATTGGCCGGATGTGGAGGAAAAATCCTTTGCTAGTGCATGAACAAATCTGTGTTCAGTCGCTCCTCTTTTGTCTGGAATTTGATTCCTTATTACGAGAGTTTACAAGTAGGCAAGTGAGGGAGGTAGGGACACATGAGGAGGTGTGCTCGAATGATTTGCCTAAGGGATCTTTTTTTAGTTAGAAGAGGATAGGTGTAACGCTCCTAATTTTCTTGTCTAAACTAGAGACGTCACTACATGTATGCCTTTAATAACATATGCAAAAATTTAAATAAAACGTTTCAAATGAAGCCGTGGACTTACACATTTAATTTGAAATAAGAAAAATAAAAATAACAGTCTTTTAACATGAAAAATGAAATAAATCACCTATCAACTACTAAATGAAGTTTAATGCATATTATTGGCCTATCTTGACTTCCATGGCCATTCCAGCATTCACCGTCATCCGTGTAGGGGTGCATTACCTTTACCTGAAAAATATAAGGGTAGCACGTGGCTTGTGTATTTTAAGAAATACTCAGTAAGTCACCCTACTGTTGGGGTTAGTAATGCAATCACACACATATAATGATGGGACCTATCCTTTAAAATCGTAACATGACCTTGGACTCTTTTCAGTTTCGAGCAGGGTTGGATGTGTAGTGTTTTCCCACACACAGCCTATGCACGCGCACATGGACTCACTAGGCGGGCTCGTATACATACCCCTGAGTTTGGCTTGGTTGGGCACAACGTGTTAACACGTCGTCCGACGCCACAGAAAAAGAAAGGCCCGATGATATCATGGTGAACATAAATATCGAAGGTACGCATCCGTACTAACATAACCTAACAGGGAAGTATCCCGATGCACATGACATACATATATGCATGAGATCCTCATGATTTACATTCATAGCATAAGCATTTAACATCATTCCCTTTCTCCTTTCATCCATGACATATTACATATGTGCATCATGTATACATGACAGTTATCACATAATCCATTACATATTTTTACGTGGCAAGACATAACATGACATACATAGCATTTCATTTCATTCAGGATTTCATTCACCTAATTACCACGTGTGTGTATCCCTTCACTACTCTTAGTGTTTCTTTTCCTGATCATCTTTTCCTTTTCATACAAATTCATCATCAATTACACACTTGCCCTTATCCGTTGGTGTTTTTTTTGTGATGAAGTGAATCCCCTCAGTGTTTATCTACATTTTCATTAGAGAAATCACCCTCAATTATCTTCTCTCCCAATGCCAGTCCTTCCATCTTGCCCACATTCCTCGGAATTCACTGCTTTGATACAAAATTTAATAGGCCTTGCTCAACCATTTCCTTAATAACCAGAAAGGTAACAAGGATAGTTTAGAGAGCTTCCCACCTCTCCCCATTCTCAAAGTGAATAGCCAAAACAGCCATTTGCGAAAAGATACCCCTCCCTCAAGCAAACAACTATATGCTCTATTTCCCGTGCCTCTCTTCCAACTAACAAAATCCCTTGGACCCACACAACCATCCAAGCACACCCTTTTCACGTACCCATGCCCCTCTTCTAACTAACAAAATTCCTTGGGTCTACAGTCATTCGAGCAAACCCTCCTCGTGTACCCCTACTCTCCCTCCCGCACCTACGTGTATAGACTCATAATAGGGGTCTATAGGATTTACCGTCATAATTACTTTGGGTAGGAGGAAAGTCATGAAGAGTGACGAGGGTTAACCGTTCCTGATAAGGATCACGGTGTTCCAAATGTTCCAACTGGACCTATTACACGATCCAAGGCTAAGAAGATACAATAAGCATTCATTTTTCATCTACAAAATTGGATAGGTTCGGTTCAACCATTATTTCATGTGTTACAAGCTGATTCGATTGAGGAAGGACAATTTGGAGCTTCAGAAGTGAATATTTGCATGGTTGAAGTAGCGGATGAAGTTACTATAAATTACACTTGATTGATAAGTTGCTAGAAAATTTTATTTATTATTTTTAATTTTATAATTTCTTGTAGAGGGCAAAAGGGTGGGGGAAGTTATTGTCAAAGTAACTTCTTTTTTTTTGTGTGGAGATTTAAAAGGGAGTGGAAGTAAATTATGGCTGACCACTGACTTATTTTGTAGGGAGACTATAAATACCCACAAATTACGATGTAAAAGACAAATTTTGGATGAATGAAATTGAGCTCTCAAATTGAGACTTTCATCTTTAGAATTTGAGCATCATCTTTGCTGTTTCTAAGTTTCGAGCAATTGTTATCGTAGATTGCATCTGAGCCATTCAATCAAACCTTAATCATGTTCAATTGTGGAGTGACTCAATTTAGAACAAAGTTTCAAATCTTGCTTCTAGATATTTGATCGTAAGAGGTAATCTAAGCCTTAACTCTTTGTTGATCCGAATTTTGTATAATGAAGTGTTAATTTCTTTGATTCAAGGGTTCTTGTTTCAACAAAAGCTTGGATCGTTGAGCTGATATGGCCTAATCCTCGGCCCAACGATCCAAGCTTTTGAGGAAGCCAAAACCCTTAAATCAAAGAAATTAACACTTTCTTATACAAAATTCGGATCAACCAAGAGATAAGACTAGAATTAGATTACCTCTTAAGATCAAATATCTAGAAGCAAGATTTGAAACTTCAAACCCTTAAATCAAAGAAATAAACACTTTTTTATACAAAATTTGGATCAACCAGATAAGACTAGAATTAGATTACCTCTTAAGATCAAATATCTATCAAATATCTAGAAGCAAGATTTGAAACTTCAATTGAACATGATTAAGGTTTGATTGAATGGCTCAAATGCAATCTACGACAACAATTGCTTGAAACTTAGAAATAGCAAAGATGATGCTCAAATTAAAGATGAAAGTCTCAATTTGAGATCTCAATTTCATTCATCCAAAATCTGTCTTTTACATAGTAATTTGTGAGTAATATAGTCTCTCCACAAAAAAACTTTCAACTCTTCAAATGGGCACTAAAGAAGTTAGTGGTCATAATTTACTCCCACCCCCTCTTAAATCTCAAAAAAAAAAAAAAAAAACAATCACTTTGACAACTAACTTCCTCCACCCCCACTCCAAGAAATTATGAAATTAAAAATAAAGTTTTCTAACAACTTATCAATCAAGTGCAATTTATAGCAACTTTATCCGCTACTTCAACCGTGCAAATATTCACTCCCAAAACTCCAGATTGTCCTTCCTCAATTGAATCAGCTTGTAACACATGAAATAATGGTTGAACCGAGCCTATCCAATTTTGTAGATGAAGAATGAATGCTTGTTGAATTTTCTTAGCTTTGGATCCTGTAATAGGTCTAGTTGGAACATTTAGAACACCTTGATCCTTATCAGTTTCTCAAGGAACCACTTTGGGTAGGAGGAAAACCGTGTTGGCTTGATAGTACTTTTACTGCTGTTTGCACGACTGAACAGCTTAGAAAATTGGTAAAATAGCATCCTCTCCGTGAGTCCTAAGATCAACCTTGCTTCCTTCATCAGTCCTCATGAAATGTAGGCCGAGTGAAGGCATTTGCCCTATGGAATGTTGCACCGAGGACTTGTGCTACCTACCAGTTGCTGGTTGAATTGCCATAAGTTACTGGTTTCAAAGGATCCCTATATAGCCTCTGGGATAATTAGCTACGTACTTCCTTCTGACATCACTTCCAGTCCACCAAACTGATTAGGATGGGCAACATTTTCCCATCCAACAAGATGATTCCTCTCGTTTTCTTGACAAAGGATCTATCAGTTATAATTTTTTTTCTTATTAAAAAAAATAGAAATTCAATCATAGATCCTGGTTTTCAAGGGTTCTTCAAGAGGATAGGTAGAAAATTGGGTAATTAGCGAGGACAAATTCAACTGAGGCAAGTTTTTTCCCTTTGAAATATGAGATTTTGATCAACAACAGTGTTGAAATTTGGCTAAACTTTCCGTCTTTTTCATACATCTTAATGAAACCTTTTCGACGTGAGATAGGTTGTATGTGTTTTATGGACGGTTTATTACCTGTTGCAACGGCCCTTGTACATGTATGCTAACGTGATGCTTCCTTTCAATGTTTCCTTTACTTTCAAATCCTGTTCAAAGTTGCAACTTTAAATCTAGCTGCATAATCTTCAATTTTTGTGTTCGTTTGCTAAGTTGAATCAATACAAAGTACTGTTTGGGTTACGACATTGTTTTTTTTTGTTGGATACAATATCCTTTTCTCTTAAAATGAATCTTAATGAAACCTTTTGATTGAATCTTCCTTTCATTTTATAAAATGGATGCCTAAGGGACTGCTTGATGTATTTTATAAAAGTTGCTTAGACTGAATAAGCTTGGGTTTTTAATTGTTTTAAAAATTTCAAAACATTTTGAACATATCTTTTTACAAGATAGATCTATTCATGTTCGTTAAGTTTGATCAATGGGGATGAACACAGATTGATGACTTTTGTAAGGTCGCAAAGTTATAATTGATATTTCTTCTCCGATAACTAATGAAATAATTGTTCTATTTTATACTTCTGCAGGAATTCAAGCTCCATCCAAGAGCCAAACTCTTCTCTCCATCCGTTTCAAATAACATGTCAGCAACCCTTGCAGCTCCAGTGGCTTACATTTCAAACAATAGGCCAGTACTACATGTGCCTGTTGCACAACCAGAGGTGGTGTTCAGTCCTTTTGGACCAAGTTCACCTGTGCCTGCCGCCAAGTTTGTCCCATATGGCAACTCAATATCTCGGTTTGGTGGCATCGTTGCTCAAATCTCCCAACCTGTACGTATTGTTTGGGCAGGTTTCTCTTATCGGTTTTCCTTTGTTATTCTTATCAAACTATCTATTTGGCCTTCTAATAGTTGTTTCTCCATTTCACGACCAAAATGAACAAAAGCTAAGACTAAAGTCGGAATTTATAATTCCAGTGTTTCAGCTGCATCTAGGTCTTCCTTCCCTAGTTTGAGAAGGTAATTTCAGATCTCATTTATAAGACCATGTACTGTATCTTGGGTAACAGAGATTTAATGATAGGTTAGTATTAAAATCTGAAACTTCTACTTGGCTAATCCCTCCAGGATTTCTTAAGCTGTTTCTTGGTTTCAATATGGTTATATCAAATGAATTTTATTGTTCATAAGAAAATATCATTTGAAGCATCCCAGAAGGAAAAAAAAAAAGAATTGTATATAGGTTTTTCCTTGAATGTTTCAATTGCCATTTCCAATGATAATTTGGTTGGCTAAGGATGCATGATGATCATGCAAACAGTTTTTGGTCAACCGTTGAACTGAAACTTTATACCGCTCTCTATTACAACAAGACGCAACTATCACATGTAGTAATTTAGTTTATTACTTATACACTAATCTCAGTAGGATCCTCTTTGTGGTAAGTGGTAAAAGCATTATCAAGCTTTCAGTGCAACTGTAGTAATAAACTTCATTCCTACAAATTTGCTGTCCGAGTTTTCGACCTCTATCTTTCCTACAGATGGTGGGACATGTGGGAACCAGGACGCAGCCACTCAGACATGTTGGTCAGTATCCTTTCCAGGCTGGCCCGACCTTTGGGCCGCCAAATTCTCCAGCAGTAAGTGGAAACATGATTATATTTGTTCTTTCAATTTAGTTCCTCCTGGTTGCAATTTTTGTTGGCAGATTAGAATGTACTTTATTCATTCATGACCAGCTGGTAATATATGTGTTGAAAACCTCTGCACCTCTCCTATTGTGCTACAGGTTATGGTCGGTCGTCTTGGGCAACTTGTTTATATGCAGCCACTCTCCCATGTAAGCATTTAGTGACCCCATTTATCTGAAGTATAAGCCATCCTTCCACAAATTCTATTGCTTCCTTGAATTATTTTACCTTGTATAATTGATCTCTCTTCACTTTATGTTTCTTGACGCCATGAGCAGTTTAATAGTTGTGACTTGTGAATTGTGAAGGATGTATGTTCTGTTTTGATAATTAAATCTATATGCTTGAAGTTCTTTGGTTTTTTCTGAGGTCAATTCATCATTTAATATGTTTTCATGATGTTGTTTCTCCCTTTGACTCTGAATTACCTAGTTTCCTTGTCCCATATTTCAGGACTTGGCTCAAGGTACAACAATCATCAGATACCACCTTGCCCTTTGTTGACAACACAGCCTGTTCAATATCCGAAACATCAAGGTGAAATTCTTGTTCTCTTTGGACTTTTTCTTTTGGGCTTCCCCTCAAGGCTTTAAAACGCGTCTCTAGGGAGAGGTTTTCACACCCTTATAAAGGGTGTTTCGTTTTCCTCCCCAACCGACGTGGGATCTCACAATTTCCTTTTCATCGCTCAACTTTATCATGAGCTGTGTGCTACTGTATCCAAATAATATATCAATTTAAACAACTTGGACATTTGCCTTCATCTTAACGTCCTCGGTCAATGCAGGAACTGCAGCAACACAAGCATTGCAGCTTTGTGTTCCTCAGTCATTCATGGCCAGTGGCCACCATCCGCTTGCCGCAGCGCCAAACCACATTCCAGCTTTGCAGCCGTCCTTCCCACTCAACCACCCAAGGCAACTGCCAGAAGCGCATTCTTCATCGCCAAGTTCTAATGAATTTGCTTCTTCTGTTAATTCTCCATGTTGTCAACCCCAAAGCTTTTAGCAAAATTTTGATCCTCTTAAAAGTTATTTTCCCAATTTGTATTAATTATTAGCAATTTTCTTTTTATTGAAGGGAGATGCATTGTTTCCATTCAAATCAAGACATTTTACCTTTGATTGGTGGATGGGGTATGTTGAACTATGTATAGGTTGAATTAAGCATTATTTCTTGGGAGGGAACGATTCATTGTCATTCATGAGTTGGTTTCAAATTATAGAAAATTTCTGGAAAAAAAAAAAAGGGAAAGACGTCAACTAAATGTGATCCCTTGCTGAATGATACTGTTCACTCATCATTTTGTGATCAAGACATCAACTTCAGCAGCGTTACTTGCATTATGAATGGTATATTAAATTCAAGCCCAAGATGTTAATTTAGTTTTTTTTAATGCGTTACTTAAAGAAAAATAAAATGTACTGAATCATTTTTTTTCTCGGTTGAGCTTATGGACGAGATCTATTTCGACATGATTAAGAGTTAAAGTTCACAAATTCATTTTAAACGTTTGGTTGAACAAGAAATTCTTCATCGATTATATTCTATTTATCAGTAAACACAAAATCCAACACTTTTAAGACACTATGTTAGAATATACGTTGATTAGTTATTAATCTAAATTTCTAATCTAAATTTTAATAAAGTGGTTTAGAAACAAATCTGAATTAAGAGTAATTAAAATTTAAACTTTGAATTTACTAAGATTATAAATAAAATAGAGTATTAAAGAAAGTTATAAATTGAATGGTAGCTGTTCTTGAGATACTATTCCATTCTAATCCTTACACTTCCAATGGCATATTATTAATAAATTTTAAATTTAGTCCTTGTACTTTAATTAAATCATAGAATAATAATTTTCAGCTAAAGAAAAGACAGCACAGAATACATTTTCAAATTAAATTACAAAAATTAAAATAAATGAAACCGAAAGTACATTTTAACCTAAGAAGTATTTGATTCATATGATGTGATGAGGGGGCAGCAACCATTTTTTGTAATCGATTTGGGATTAAAACTTATAAATTTCATTAATTCAATTCATCTGCCCAACAAAACCTTATAACTTAAGGCTCTTTTAGCTACTTTACTCTCCATATGTGAACTTGTTGTCCATATCCAAATATCCAACTACAGAATCATCCAACTACACTATGTTAGGATTAGACGTTGGGTAGCATCCAGAAAACAGCTACACCATATGGTACCACCCCCCTTCTATACCCAAAGTATTAACTGTGCCCATACATGCTGCTGCTACTCACATTTGCTTTTGGTTCCCAGCTTCTTCTTCATCCCCAATCTCTCTTCTTGATTCCCCCGGTTCATCCGACTTCAGCATCAAACCCGGGTCGTGCACGTCACCCCACGGATCTGGAGTTTGCATCATGTTTTCCTGCAAAACCTTGTCAATGTATGTCACTTTGTTAGTGCAGGCAGTGGCATAATAAAGCAAGTGAATTCTTCCCATGTACAAAAAGTATTAGTAATCTAACAAAATACTTGAAGATCGACGAAAAATACATTCTAGTCGAAGATTCGTGTACCTGTAAGAGCTCGGTCATTTTCCCGGTTCTAGACTCGTCATCCAGAGCTTTGGGAATATGCTCTGAACTTTCATGAAGGGGCTGCACTGCTTTTAGGGGTTCAATCATCAAAGCTCCATCTGCTAGGAGGTTAGCTTCAACCTCCGAGCTAACTTCGAATTCTTTAGCTGATATCGTAACAGTTGGTTTGTTGTTCTCAGTCTGCATCTCAGCTGACAGAGTGGGGGCTTGAATTCTCTTGATCACTTCAGTCACAAGACTCTCGAAAGGCGTGCTAGGCAATGCCATTGATTTACCTTCTGAATCATGTACTTCCATTACCAAGGATTCGTTGTGAGAAGCGTTTTCTACTGAAACATCATCTTGTAAGACAACCTGCTGCTGGCTAGTTTGAGGTTGGAAAGAAAAGCTTTCTATCCCAACTGTCACATCGTTGGGAGCTGATTCGTTTGACGTAAAAGAACCTATAAGAACCTCTTTGCCTTTTGAGGATTCAATATCAGCAGTCTGAAGTGTAAATGTTTCAGAGGGACCTAAGGGCCCATTAGTTAGTTTAGCAGGTAGTTGCACAACAGGAACCATATTACCTCTTGACCTTCCGGAAGGGGTAATTTGGGCAAGTATAGATGATACAGATTTTTCTTTCGGAGCGTCCCAGTTCGAATGTGGAGGCGAATATTTAAACCCCAGTGTGGCACCTGATGATTCGTGGGATGGGACCTCTCCATTATTGGATAGAGGGTTATGTCCAGGACTCTGATTGCCTGTAGCAAAAGGAACCATATTTCGTCTGATCATTTGAATATCCGGGGCCACGTCGTTCTCCGCCGAAACTGGGACATAATGCCCGGGTTTAAAGACCACACCCCTCAAAGTGATTCCAGAGTTGCCAACCCTAACACACAGAAGATATCCAGCTTCAAATACTGCCTCGATGACACCAGACACGACTTGTCCCAGCATTCCATCAGATATATTTTGAATTTGAATTGCTGGTTGTGATTGGTTTCCATTTACTCCAGAACCAGGAGAAATAGGAATAGCCTCCAAATGTTTCTTACCTCTATTCTTTGAAATAAGAATATTCTCATCATAACTTAGCTTCGGATATTTTCTGGGACGACCGCGTTTTCGCTTCAACGGAACATCAACTAAATTATCAGCGCTGATTCCTTGGTCAGCCTGACTCATCCTCTTTAATCCTAGCAAATTGTTGCTCGTTCAGAAGTACTGATTAATTCGCACCCCCAGCAGCAAAAGGAACAGCATATTTCAAGACTACAGAAACAAGATAAATCTTTAGTATCTTTATTATTCTTATTTTATACAGAAAACAGAAACTGTTATATGGTTATATGCAAAGCAAAATATGTTCATACGCAGCCATAATGAAAAGTCCCTAAAGTTTACATAAAAAGTATCACGCAATTCAAGTACAAAGATTCGATATCAAAAAGTAATTAACGGAAACTTCCATATGCAGCCAAACCAGAAAAGTGGCCCAAAATGCATGGCAAACAATATTACCTTCTTCAGAATTTTTCACCGGTGTGCCTAAACCGACCATTAGGAACCTATCTCGCATAATATAGAAAACATTCAAACTATATTATAAAATGGTGAATACTACGTCTTCATCTCTTGCTTAGTTCTTCTATTAGACTAAATCCGATTTCTTTCAATAACGAAGGGTTGTGATCAATCAAATCAAATATGTAACCTGAATATCAGGAATAGCCTAGAGAAGTGATCTACGAAAGTGAGGAAAGGAATAAAGCTAGGATTCAAGGATGAAAAGGGTAGCTACATGAAATGAATCAAGAGATTTTAAATCAACTCCAAGTGTCTTACATCTGGTGAAGGATCAACCAAGAAGTTACAGACGCAAATCCAACCAACATACAAGCTTCACGAATGCCTCCAAAAGATAGTTTCCAAGAAGGAGAAGAACACGGACATAAGCCATCCTCCTGCTCCCAAGAGGAACTACAAGAAGGAAATGAACAAGAAGGCCTCAACAATAGTAGAATTGGAGAATATGAAGGAAACGATAGGAGCTGCAAAATGAATTCTTTTGTTCATTTCTTGAAGATGGAAGGAAAGGTTCAACACTTAAAAAGGAACTCCATTCATGCAACATAAGATCTAAAGGTTAATTACAAAAAAACTTCACTGCAAAGTTCAAAGAGAAACATGGAACTTTACAAAGGACCAAACATTGGTCAAAATCGTCTTAAGCTGTTTAAAGATTTCATTATTCCTCTCACCCCAAAGGCCCCACAATTGCACTCAACCCAGATTTCCACAAAGAACTCCCTACCAAACAAATGGAGTGGATGAAGGAGCTCATTGATCATAGATCTACAACCCCTAAGCTTGGAATAAAAGAACTCCCTCTCACCCCAAGGTGTAAACTCTTATATAAGGACAGGCGACACAAAGAACTTTATTTTCTTGGAAATTTTCACATTCCACAGCAAGGTAAAGACAACACCACTAAAGAGAGATGATGTAGCTTTAATTAGTGCTTCTCATGCTCTGATTCTTAATCTTTTAGCTCAATCCTTGTCACCACATAGGAGGTTAAGTTCCAATACATTGTTGTTTAAAAATCTTATTTCTCATTTGGAGTAAAACATTCAACCAAGTTTTGAATTGATCAAATTGCTTGGGAGAATTTAAACCGAGTAAGAAACTAGTTCTCCGTCCTCCTTTGTATTTGATCATCATGGCAACCTATTTTCTAACTCATCCTTTGGGATTGGTCTGTTTGTGTGAGGTAAGGGCTTCTTATAACTACTTGAGAAAGAAAATGAGTACACACAAACAAGAAAGGCAAAATCCAAAAGGAAGCATTTATTCCGAACTAGAATGTTTAAGCAAATCCAAATGAGTCATCTTAATATTCAATTCATAACTTACAATACATGGTAAGAATCCAAGCTTTAATTAAGAGAAATGAAAGGACATACAAGGGCATACAAAAAACAAGCCCACAAGAGGAGGCATCAACTAGCTACACTACAAGAAAAAACTCCAATCCAAAAGCATCATACCGAAACGATAATTAGAAAGCATCTGGATAACAATGCTCAAAGAGACACATTAAATCTCACGAGCTCCTACACCCTCCTCTAATTCTATCCACCCCTCTAAGAATTCATGACTAGAAATGAAAAAGGTTCATTTGAATTTTATCACCCAGTTGCATTGTTTTATAAATGTTCAAAACGCACTAAAGCAAAATAGTCCTTTAGAGCTCAAGTACAAGGCACGATGACAAGCGAGGGCTTTTTTCTTGTAAATAAATTTTTATACATTAGAAACATAGTATTAGAATAATAACATTAATATTTTCAAAAAATAAAAAAGGAACTGTAAAATAACATGAATTTTGAGAATATACATTATTATTATTATTATTATTATTATTATTATTATTTTTTGGAGAAATTGAGGATAAAAAAAGATTTCCTAGCAGTTTCCAAGAGATTCTTCACAAAAAAAAAAAATGAAAAAAAAATAATAATAAGGGCCTCAGAGCGCACTAAAGCATGCACACTTACACTTAGGCACACCCTTTAGTGAGGGCACCTCGCTTCTTTGAAGTGAGGCCCATACCCCTCTGCCATTCTGGGAAGCATGCCTTTCCAAACTCCGGCAGTATGATTTAAGCATGAAACTCCAACACTTTTCTGTTAAAACGAAAAGGGGGCTTTAAAATCTATATGTATATTTCTACAGTTTTCAATTGATTGTTTTAAAAAATGTGTTTAACAGATGAACTCTTGCAGTGAAAGAACATGTTAAATCCATATTTTGATCTTTGAAGGTTTTAATTAATTGTTTTAAAAATAAAGTAGAAACTTCTCATATGAATTAACAATAAACTTTGATTATAAAATGTTATGAATTAGAAAAAAGAATTAACGTATAATACACACATGAAAATATTCTAGCATAGGACAAACAAACTAAATATGAAATAAAAGTATGAACTGGAAGGAATTACACACATCTGTCATATGCCTTCTCATTGGAATAAATCACGCATATTTGGTAATAGCTCGAGGGAGACTTTTTCTAAAAACATATTCCATCGGAGTTATTTTGTGAATGGAAAGTGGCTCTAAAACAGATCATACTAATGAAAAAAGTAGATAGAAAAACCTTCCTGAAAACTACTTCAATCGCAAAGAACTTTCCTAGAACAAGCCAGCCAAACTTGTTCGCGGTTTAAATATCTTTGCAAGCCATTCAACATCGTTTTTATGATTCTACAGCAGACAAGGATATAAGTCTTTCCTCTACTTATACATCACAATAATATACTCCAAACAATTAGCAAAATAGAAGCTTTATCATACTGACTATAAACTACCCAGGTAAGACAACTTACCAAATTTGGAAATAATCAAATATAGGTTCAATTGTGATTGAACTTCGATAAAAATTTAAGGGTAGCAATTTCCAAATAAAAAATTCTATGACAACAGGTACAAGAGAACAAAAATATATATTCACCTCCTGTTCTATTTATAGAAACCAATGGTCACAAGATATCATCAACTGACAACAAAATTCAAAATGCAAAAGAAAGTCAAAAAGACAAAAAACAACAAAGAAAAAAAAAATTAAGATAGCCCCAATAACAGTACAATTGTACAAAGCAAAAATTACCACCACTCTTCAGACCCTAAATTGATTTTGAGCAGAGAAAATGTTTAAATTACATCATGAAATTATTAGGTCAAGGGAGACCATTCTCCAAACTATCTTTAAGTTCTCTATTCCACTAAACAAACAAAGGAGCTACCCAATATTTGCAGAAATTCATAATATGAAACCATTCTGTCTTCAAAACAGAATAATAAAAGAATATGAAACCATCCAATCCAAGAATCCTAAAAATTCAAATGACATGTTAAAATCAACACGAAACCGTAAAAGAACGAAGATAACATCAAGACGGAAGGAAGAGAAAGGGGTGGAGAGGGAAAGGGAAAACCTATTTTTTTTTAGCAGTTGCAACAATTAATTGAATAAAATACGTATTAGGAATTACCAACCAAATCATCTCTCAGTTAGTTAAGGTATTATGCCCTTAGACTAAAAGGACAAAGGTTTGAAACCCCACCCCACATATTGTTGAACTCAAATAATTTACTAGGAATCATTAGTTTTTTTGAACGAATAAAAAATACATTACTTGGGAACTTCTCTCTCTATTTTCGACCGGCTGAGTGAGGCAGTTTTGGTGGGTTGGGGTTGTGAAGGGGCAGGCAAGGATAATGACATAGGCTGTTGTGGGACCTTTATGGCACTGCAACATAAATGCAATGCCACATTGCAACATGTAAGTTCTTCTTTTCTTGAAGTCATAAAAAGAGACTAATGCTCAAAAGTTATAAACTTCATAGGGAGTGAGATAAAAAAGTACTCGAGTCTTGGCTGAAGTTTGATAGGAAATGCTGGTTATTTAATGTAATAGTTTAATTTTAGCATCACTTTTACTATTTTCTTTTGTTATAATATAACTTTTGGCCTTCAAAGTTTACTTCCTTTTTAAATTGGATCTTTAAAGAAGCAGCCCCTTGGATTTTAGTACGTTCAAGATTCAACATTCACAAATAAGTGACATGACTTGTTTACTTCATTTTCTAACATTACAATCTTCATTCAAGAATTCCTGCTAAGATTTGGGGATTTGCTTGAAGAGTGACTAACTTTGGGGATTTTTACATTTCTACCAACATTGGAGAAGTTTTGCTTTCTTTACTTTCTTTTCTGTTTTGGATTTTGTCTCAGGTTGATGATATCTTTTGCAAGTAGCATTTACTTACATTCGTCGACTATGCACTTCACCCAGAAAGAAGAAAAAGGCTTGCCTTATTTTATTTTTGCGCCTAATGCTTATGCCAGGGAGGCTACTGCACTTTAGTGTGCCTCACACTTCAAAAAACATAGTTCATTTCTTCCTCTTTCTCTCTCTCTCCCATGTTAATTTTTAATATTCTAGTTATAGTTACTATTTAGTTAATAGTGTCCATTTAATCCTTTTCTTTAAGTCTGGTTAAGTTTTTTATTTCCGAGTTCAACAATGTGGGAAACATCGAACCTTTAGATTATGTATATCATGTGTTAATCAGTTAAACTATGTGCAAACAAGTATTAAATATTCATATTAATATTCTCATTCATTATTTATAAAGTCTCTCCCTCCCCATGTCATGTTGCCTCCTTCCCTCTCCCCCTTCATGTCAGTCTTTAATTACGTAAATATAGTTCTGTTCGCTACTGTGTCGATTTATTTAATTCCTGAAGTATTAAATACTTATTTAAATTGGCAGAGGAAAAATAATCCATCAAAATTGTTCGTTTGTCAAGCAATTTTCCTAAACAGGTTTCATCATAAATATGTCTACAGAGGTCAAGCTAAGTCTTTCCCTAATTGTCTTAGCCATCGCACAGAGCTGACCTAGAAAATAGTCATAGGCGAGGGGAACTCGAGTTCGCCAATGGAAAAACCTACAAAGACTACTTGTAACAAAACCACGATCGCCATCCTCAAACATAGCTCAAAACTCAAAAGATTTCAAAAAACAAAAACCCCAATTGAGAAAAACCATTGCATGCAACAGAATCAAAATCCTGTTTAAACAAACTCATCACAGGAGAATGAAGAAGCAAAAATCCTCTTCGAAAAACCCCCTTCTACTGGAACTGAAGAAAATCCCCAAATTAAAGCTACTAACAGCATCTCGAAGGCCATATTCAGGCTGCCACAAAACTCGTAAAAGAAAAAAAAAAGGAAAGAAAAGTACAAAATCGAATCAAAATAGCTAGTAATCGAAAAACCCCCACAGAAATTGCGGAAATCACACCCAAAAAATATACATTTATTATAAATAAATAAAAAAAAAATGCAGTAAAACCTAGCGAAATCGAGAAACACAGAAAGAACACTAAAATCCGGAGGAAAATGGAGCATACCTGGGTTAGGAGTAATGGAGACCAAATTGAGAAGAGAAATGAGTATTGTTGATGAGAGGAAGAGCAAGGTAAGGTAGGAGGAGAATGGTGATGAGAGAAAGGGAGAGCTCGAGATTTTGCATTGAGAGGGGAAGAGAGGGAGTGAGATTGGGGTGGAAATTGGAAGTTTGGAAATTTTTAGGGTTAAAATATAGATTTTGTTGAAGGCGACATTAACTTCTTCTTCTCTTTCCTATTGTCTTTAATCCCTTTGAAGTTTGTCTTTGTTTTTGTTTTTTTAAATAATTTAATAATTAATTAATAATTAATTAATTAATTGTTATTTCCAATAAATGTGATACCAAAATAAAAATATAAAATAAGAGTTTTGAAAGGGTCAAAATGATCCACCATTTTTGTATTATATGTAAATTGAAGACTTTAATTTTTACCATTCAAAATTGGTGGGTGAAATTCAAATCATTATTATTCTAAAAACTTTACCATTTTTATCATCCATCTTTCTCATCAAATTATACCTCAAATGCCAAATTTAACCATAAACTTCTTTTTTTTTAAATTATAATATTAAATCCTCCCTCTAAACATAGTTAAAATCAGTTCTCTCTTTATATATTGTATGGATTATAAACACGTGTATATGTATAGAATTTATAAAGTTTTTAAAAAAAAAAAATTTTTTTTTTTTGTTCAAATTTGTGAATTTTAATTTAAGAATATAAAAATATAATCCGATGAAATTGAAAATTTATGATCAACTAGTTTAAGAGTTAAAATATTTGAGTTGTGTTCTCTCGGTGCCTTTTCTATTATGCCTTATATTCTTAGCAAAACATACATATATAATTAAAATAGTGTTCAAGTTTGTAGGCTTTTGATTGTGTCCATGACGAATGCTAGAGTACTATACTTTAAAACCTAACCAAAGGTATAACGTGACTTCTATTCTAAGAAGTTTGGTCCTAGGATATGGGTTCTTAAGTTTATAAGGTTTTGTCAGTTTGGTACCTAGCCCGTATGTACTTATATGATTACTCATCTTTGGACGGGTTTAAGGAGAGTGGATGTAAGACCTCAAGTATGACTAAGATGTTAACGCAAGGACAAGAAGTTCAAGTAAGCGATTTCAATGTCGAGCAAGGTTTTATAAAAATCCAAGGCCTTTGGAAAAGGTTTGGAAGAGAAGAAGCATAAAAGAAAAAATGTCATTTTTCTAACTAAAAGTAAATGTCTTGGATTTTTAATTCTTGATGGAGAAAGAAATTCAAGATGCTCGAGAGTAAGAAAAATTACCAACACGAGGTAAAGAAATTTTAGAAAAAGTTTTGAACTTTTTAAAATAAAATATTTAAAAAATGGCAAATTAAAAAAAATACATGTAATGTTGTAATGACCCTAGATTTCTACTCACCTAGAGTTGTCACCGTCATCGTTAAACATTTCTGTGCAGAAATAAGAGTTTAAATTTCTTCATAAAACATAAATTTAATTTTAGAACAATGTCATAGACTTGCGTGTTTGAAAACATCTCTAAAACGACACCATGAAAGACTAAATAAAAATAAATAAACATTTAAATTAAAAAAATATCATATTCTAGCCTAAGTCTAAGAAAATAAATGCGTCTACCCTATGCATGTGTCATGATCTCAAATTGTGATGTCGTCGCCAGCCATACAGAGATGTCTTGCTTTTACCTAAAATAAAAGTAGGACATGGTTTGAGTATTTTAAGAAATACTCAGTAGTAACCCAACTATTGGGGTTAAATGCAAACACATACAATTTCATGAATAAGACCTATAATAATAGTCTATTTTCCTATGACGGCTATCTTAACGGGGAACTTGGATGTGTACTTAATTTTCCTATACACGGTCCACACGTGCGAGTATGGACCCACCCGTCAGTTCGCACACCTCCTAGGCTCCTTTTTGGTCAAACAAGCATTCTGTGGTAGTTGATGTCGGACACCCATTAGGAATAGAGACCGTCACAACAACATTATGATAAGCATAATGATCGTTCTCCTGTCTCGTAGCATACGCGTCGTAACTATCATGAAGGAATAGGGGTATCCCCCGATGTATGAGCACACAATAATGCATGAGGTCCCAACATTTTTCCATTTTCATTATCAATTAATACAACCCCGTTAGCATCTTTCTTCATATCATATCATTTTATCATATCATTTCTCATATCGTTTATCATATCATTTATTGTACCTTGCATGCATATGTCGGGTATCATATCATTTATTTCATGCTAGTGTGTCGTTTTGCTCGCCAATATAAATAACATTATATTGCATAATATTAAAATCATACAGTAGAGCAAACATATCAACATGATATTAAGTCAATCAACGTGCTAAAATCAACAATATACTCATAATTCTTCATATTTGATGCTATATCACAACCAACACTGTAAACATTAAAGTACATGTGATCAAAGGCGTTTCTTTTTCTTATCTTATGCAAGACATACCTGACGGTGACAAGGCTTCGACGGTGGGACCATGGAATGTGCTAAGCCTATCTCGTAGGCTAGTCTACAAAATCTATAACCTCTAGCTCTGATACAAACTGTAACGACCCTAGATTTTCATTAACCTAAAGTTGCTACCGTCATCATACTCTTGTTGGGATTTATGCTCTAAAGCCTTGTAATTAATTATTTAGTTTCTAACAATAATTTTTATTACTTTATTTGTAATTTAACTGTTATCCATGGTATGAAAATCCAAGGTTATTAAGGTAATCTTAAACCGTACGTGGTTGACATACAAGAGGATCGTGTTCAAGTAATAACCTAAAGGGTCTATAGTATATGGATAAGGTTGGGTGCCTTATCTTGGTAACACTATTGATACGACTCACTTTGTAATCGTTACAAATGATTTGATCCAAATCATTCATGTGGAGACATGTAAGTGGGGGTATCCTATACAATGAGTTTGTATAAGACTGGACCAAGAAATATTTAATCTTTTTTTTATAAATCTGTTAATTGAGAATATTAATATTTCACATGATGATCATATGTGACTCGATCTTCATATGTGACTCGATCTTCATCTTGAGTGAGTTATGAACTCCTACCTGTGAGGGCTTGTCCTTTAATTTACATGGGTGAGAATGACTCTTTTAGTCGATTCAATATGCCTACCATTTTGCGGACTTGACCAAATAAGGAGTTGGAAACATAATGTCATGAGATAGAATTCACTCCTTTCCATACAAGGGAAGTAGATGAGTTGTTCTCTTCAGTACTGATTTCGGGACTTGAACAATGGGGCCCCACCCTCTCATTGCCCCGAGAGGACCTTGGTTTATGATTGGATCATAAACAAATTGTTTGTTAGAGAATCAGTGGTACTTAAGGTGAAATATGTAACTATAGGGGTAAATAAGGTTTAGGGTTTAGGGTGAGTTGAATGCCGAGAACGATTTCTGGAAATTAAGGTCCCACACTCAAAGACGTTCCTTCAAACCAATTCTTATAGCTTGAGGAAAGGATATGAAAGAGGTTCCATGAAGAAATCGGACCTTGAAAACCCCTAGAATTGGCTGCCCAATAATGAATCCCTTGTTTCAGCTCCGGCTAGAAAAATGATTTTGGACGAACTTTGGAGACGCAAATCTTAGGCTATGATCCACGAAAAGGCATGAAACTAATCCCAAGCTCTTCCGTGTAACACCATCTTTAAGTTTCACGAAAAACTCAAGGAGGAAAACGGCGTGATCAGAGCTGTGGAGATCGATTTTCAGACAGCAGCGAGAACGGTCACGCGCGTCTTCTTCCCGTCCAGAGGAAGAAGACGATGACGTGGCCGGTTCAACTGAACTGGCCAAGTCAACCCAAAATTCGACATTCCCTCATTTTTCTTACTTTTAACCCCCTTCTACATAGGTTCTCATGAAAAACTTTATGGTTCCAGAAACTAGACACAATAAGGAGTCTGTGGAAGGAAATATGAAGTAATTCGGATACTGGAAGCTCAATAACGGAGGTCCCAAACGTCGACAATGAGGTAAGTAGCCATCTTGGACTTTTTGTTAAGAAATACTTGTAGGAATCGCTTGTATTTTCATATGAGCCCTAAAACAAGTATGAACTAAGGATACATGAAAGAAAAACCTAAGGAACTGTGAGTTAAGGCCCTGAACAAACCAAATTGCTCGAAATTTAAGTAACATTAAGATAACCCACTAAATGAGCTCTGATGCCTATAAAATTTTAATGCTGAGAATATTATGACATTTTGAGGTTATATATAAAATTTGGTCGTCATTGGATAAGGATAAGTAGGTAAACCAAGAAATATGGCAAAATGACCATAATGCCCCTAAGGATATCTACCTACGGTTCATGACCTCGATGAGCCCCAAATGTTATGAGAATATGTAGTTGATCTTAGTTTATGCTGTTTGATGATGTGCTGAATTTTGGAAGCCATTGGAACTCGTTAAGTAGCAAAACCAAGAATTAGGGGTATAATGACCATAATGCCCCTAAGGAAGACTACCTACGGGTTAAACCCTAAATGACCTCCAAATATTATGAAATGTTGTATGAACCCTTATCTCAGGAGGTTGTATAAGGTAACGAAGTTTGGGAGTCATTGGAAAAACGTTAGGTAGCAAAACCAAGATATGGGGGAAAACGTATATCACGATCCATATGACTTTACCTCCTATGATGACTAACGAGGTACCCATGAAATAAGAGATTCCCCACAAGTACCCTTGGTTGCTATAAGTTCCAAGCTTGACCCAAGAAATTATGCATAAACCTAGGATCCCCAAGAATACAAGGAAACACCTAGGTTAATGCAAATGACATGCTTAACAAGTTGCTAGGATCCATGCCTGAAGTAACCATGATCTCCCATCACGAAGGGCACCACGAGACCCCTATTCCTCTTTAGGTGAGATGTCCTGCTATATGTACCATGAGCAAGATGCCGTGATGGAATTATTATTTCCCTCACCTAAACGAGATGTCCTGCTGCACGATTATGACGACGTCATCAATGCACTCCTGGGGAGAAAATTGAGAGTTACTTTGGGAGAATTTTCAGGGCTAAAACACGATGTATGACATACAACCCATAAGGCTTAGTTCCTGAAAAGGAAACAAGAAGTCATTTCCTAACTCAAGATCTAGACATGCTCCAAATTACCAACTATTTTCTATAAGGTCTATTTTATATGACATGAGAATAAGCTCAAGATTCCAAGTTGGTTGGAGCAAGTTTGGAACCTAAACCAAAATGGAACTTAAGAAACGCCTAAAGGAAACCCGTCAAGATTCAAGACCCTTCTAGAACCCTCTAAGGAATCCATTATGAGCTTATGACTTTCTAGAATAACTCATGCTAGATATTATGATGGGTTCATATGATTACGAATGCATATAACAACTTATGCTTCAAGAAAATAAGAACCTTAGAAACTTACAAGATTAAGAACCAAGATTACATTACCAAACAAGCTTTACAATTACCAAGATAAGAAAAATGATAGGTTCCACTCAAAGATAAGGGACCAAAGTTCTTAGACATGAAAATTTAATAATGCTAGGTAATACTCTAAACATGTCCAATTGTGGCTCATACCTCCCACCACGTGGTGCTTTTAGAGGCCTAAGTTTCCTCTCTAGGTGGGATGACCTGCACCATGCAGGATGTCATGTTTGGCCTCATTTCCCTCACCTAGATGAGATGCTCTATATCATGTTATGGGTACCTAAATGATTTGTAGGATGCCATGTTCATGAATGCACCGATCACTCAACCTATATGGTCTATGCCAGACCACGTAACCTTTATGGTCCATGCCATGTTCATGCATGCATCGATCACGTGACCTTTATGGTTTATCATGGGGAGTAGTCCAATGCCACAATGGAGAAAGGAGAGAGTAAGTTACCCTAGCCAAGAAATCAAGAACCTCCTAAGACCTCCCATGGTGCACCGTGCTCATGACTTAGACTATGATGCTTGGAATGCATGAAGCCTTGAGCGTAGGTATTAAAACTGTGTCACTTGGAACGCATGAAGCCTCGAACACAGGCTGACAAGTTTATGTCTAATACCGTAAATCCTAAGGGGAGTGTCTATGGAGAACAAGTTAAGAAACATAACAAGAACTTACGACAAGAACAAAAACAACAAAAGAAAGAGTGTGGTATCCTAGCATATCAAGGACACGATTAAGAGCCTACAAGTAGGCTGCTTACCGAGTCATGTACTCATTCCTTATTCTTCATTTTTTTTCAGGTAATAAGGAGCTGGTCGAGGTCGGGAGCAGACTCTAGAGCAGGTGCCATAGACAAACCTCACCCGTCGTCCTTCAACCCTTTTTGTGTCGTTCCTTAATTTGTGTTTTAACTATGGTGTTGTGTTTTAAAATACTTTGCATAAACTTTATTTTGGTATAATATAAATATAATGTATGTAATGTTTTAAATTCCTTTGTTTTATTTGGCGAAAAATTTACCCATTTTATTAGAGTCATCGATTCAGCCCTGTGCTTACAAACATTATTTGTAATCTTTTTAAAAATAGGGTAGAGTTGGGTGGATTGTAACCCTATTTTGGGTTAGTGGTTGACCGACTAAACAAATTTTCTAATTTTTCAAAAATTTAATCTAATAAAAAAATCAAGTTAAAAGTTTGAGTGAGGTAGTCCAATCTTTCCATTAATTTCAACTAATGAAAATAATAATAATTCTACTAATGTAATTTAAAAATAATAAAAATAAAAATAAAAATAATAATTACTCACGGCTTGTTTCTGAACCCTAAACTAAATACTTCTCCCTCTCACATCCTCAAAACAGCCCCCTTTTGTTTTCTCTGTTCATCAACATCACGCGGCTCTGTTTTGATCGCCGATCGGATAATCAAACATAAAAACAAAGCCCTTCAAAAATCTCCTCCCACTATGACCCATTTTCTCGAACCAAGATTCCACCAAACCCCATTTCCCCTTCTCCGCCGCATCCCCAAATCTCCACCGCCCATTTCAATCCGATGCCGCGGCGGCGCCCGCGACCTCCAATCTCGATTAGACTCCATCAACAACACCCAGAAGCTCACCGAAGCCATGAAGCTCGTCGCCGCTGCCAAAATCCGCCGAGCCCAAGAAGCCGTAATCAATAGTCGCCCCTTCGCTCAATCCCTCGCCCAATTTCTCCATTTCATCACCCAACAAATCCAACCACACGACATCGATTTCCCCTTTCTAAACCCTGCACCCGTTGGAAAAGTCGCCCTCGTCGTCTTCACCGGCGACCGAGGCCTCTGTGGCGGTTTCAACGCTTCCGTGATAAAAAAAGCCGACACCCGATTGGCCGAATTGGAAAATCTCGATCTGGGTCACACCCTAATCAGCGTTGGAAAAAAGGGTAACTCTCATTTCCACCGCCGGTCCGACGTTCAAGTCGATAAATACATAACCAGCTGCGGCGGCGGTTCAGTACCGACAGCAAAAGAAGCACAAGCCATTGCAGACATTGTGTTTTCTCTGTTCATCAGCGAAGAAGTGGACAAAGTGGAACTAGTTTACACAAAGTTCGTTTCGTTGCTGAAATCTGAGCCTGTGATTGAGACATTGCTGCCATTGTTGGGCGATGGGGAAGCCATGGGAGATGGGGGGTTTAGATTGACAACGAAGGAGGGGAAATTGAAGGTGGAGAGAGAGGGGAAAAGGGGGAATTTGGGGGAAATTCCACCATTGTTGGAGTTTGAACAAGACCCAGTTCAGATTTTGGATGGGCTGATAGCTCTGTATTTGAACAGCCAGATTTTGAGGGCTTTGCAGGAATCCATGGCGAGTGAGGTAGCAGCGAGGATGAATGCCATGAGTAATGCTTCTGAGAGTGCTTTGGAGTTGAAGAAATCTGTTTTGGTTGCTTATAATCGAGAGAGACAGGCTAAGATTACTGGGGAAATTCTGGAAATTGTTGCTGGAGCTGAGGCTCTTCAAGGATTTTGACTTTTTAGTGTTACTTTTTTTTTTTTTTTTTTTTTTTTGATAGAGAATTTGATCGACAAATTTCATGTAGGCTTTCAGAACATGAATGTATGAATGTGATAAATGCAACAGGAAGTATATTTTTGTATCTTCTTTTTCAATTGGATTGGTACTCAAAACTTCTTCCATTTTGGTGAACAATTCAAAATGAATCTTGGACTATAAAAGAAGAATAAGATTTAAATTAGAAGAAAAAAAAAAAAAAAAAGGGGAGGTCACACCTTGTAGTTGGAAAATAGTGCGATCACTCTTGTAGCAGCCATCGCACTCTTGTAGCAGCGAGACAACGATTGTGTGACGCTTGTTTTCACTTAACGAACAAGTTAGCGGTGTGAAATTCGGACTTTGCAAACAATTCGGTGTATGCTTGAGTCTCGGGTCATGTTTCAATTGAAAATAATTGTAAAGAAAACATTGTTATAAGTGAAAAGCGAATAGACAACAACAACTTTGATGGCATAAAACTCGAGTAGGAAAAATTGACAACTAGTAAGATCCCCCTAGTATATTTTGACACATTTTAGCTCTGACGGGTGTAGACATGATTTTGGTGACCGATCCATCCCCGTTGGCATAGCATGAAATAGTAAAGGGCTATCTATGATGAAAGCATGTAAAAGGGGTTTGGAATGGGTATGCGGTCATGGACACAACCCTAGTTAATGTTAATGATGATAAACGTATGAAGGTCAATGCGTGCATGTTACTTAGAGTAATGTGTGAAAGATGTATAGGGTTGTGTCATGAACGTGATTTAAAGATGAAAACTATAGGGACCTCATGCATTTTGTGTGTTCATATACATCAGAATACTTCCCTATTTATGATAATAAGTACTGACACATACACTATGATAATGATAATCATGCCTCGTATGACACTCGGGGTTTGTTGACCTCCAGATGTCGCTACGGACAACTAGCTTGACTATGATGAGTTCAGGGGGGTGCGAATCACATGGGTCGTGTGTAAGGAAGTACTATATATCCAATTTTGTCTGGAATAGAGGTCACCCCTATGATGGTTTTAACGATAAGGGCTATATGTGTTGGAGTGTGGTAACTCTGCCTTTATTTCTGTCCTTACAAACAAATCTTTACGTGCTTGATATGATTTATGGCATGCTCGCTAGGGTCATGCGAATTATTTTGTTGTTTCTTTTTTAAATAAAAAAATGTCATATTTCTCTTACGTCTTTGTTGCCTTCTCCATATGTAATACCTGTCAGCTTGCAAAAAGTCATCGATTGCCTTATTCCCGCAATGAACGTAAGTCGTCTCTGTGTTAGATCTTATTCATTGTGATCTTTGGGGTCCTTCTCCCATCAAATTCAATTCGGGTTTTATTTACTATGTTATTTTCATTGATGATTATTCTCGATTCACTTGGCTTTACCCTTTAAAACTTGAATTAGATTTCTTTGATATTTTTCTTCCATTTCAAAAATTTGTGGAAAATCAATATTATGCTCGTATCAAGGTTTTTTAAAGCGATGGAGGGACCGAATTTACTAGTACTTGTTTCAAAACTCACATGCTTACTTCTGGCATCCACCATCCACTCTCTTGTCCATATACACCTACTCAAAATGGTTGTGCTGATAGAAAACATCGTCGTGTGACTGAGATTGACTTGACCCTTCTCTTTCACTCTCATCTTTCTCCTCGTTTTTGGGTTAACACCTTCAGTAGTGCAACTTATATTATCAATCGGTTGCCTACTCCACTTCTTGGAGGTAAGTCATCTTTTGAACTCCTTTATGGCTACTCTCCGCATTATGATAGTTTTCATCCTTTGGTTGTCGTGTTTATCCTTACTTGCGTGATTATATGCCTAAAAAGCTTTCTCCCCGCAGCATTCCTTGCATTTTCTTGGGTTATAGTCCCTCTTATAAAGGGTTTCGTTGTCTTGATCCCACCACCACTAAGCTATACATCACCCGACACGTTCAATTTGATGAAACTCACTTTCGTGCTGTCCCTATCTCTCAGGCCCAACCTCTTTCCTCTGTTCATATTTCAAATTTCTTGAAACCACATATTTACCATATTGATTCATCCCCCAACCACTTTTTCACCGCACATTTCTCGATCCAGCTCATCTCCGTGTGATATTTATTCTGACTTTGTGGATGAGTTTGTGCAGGTTGATACTTCTCTTGCAGGTTCCTGTTTCCCACCCTTGACTTCTGATCCAGCCTCTATTGAACCTCCTTCTGATTCCTCTTCTTCTTTGGGCTCTCTCCTATGATCACACGAGCCAAAACTAGTATCTTCAATACTCGTCATTTAGTAAATCTTGGTATTTTGGGCTCATATGGACTTTTTTATGCTCTTCTTGCATCCATTAAACCAAGAGGATTCAAATCTGCGGCCAAGAATTCTGCTTGAGTTGCTGCCATCCAAATTCGAGCTTTACAACAAAATGACACTTGGACTTTGGTTTCTCGCCCTGCACACCAACAACTCTTCATCTTAACCGTCCATTTTCTTCGCTGTCCGTACCAAAAACCATCTGTATATATACTTCCCCGACCCTCTTCATTCTCCTCAAGCCTTCGCCTTCAGGTACTTCCATATAAGGGTCCAACAGAGGAATGGAAAGAAGTGTGTAGCAACACTTGAAGGGCTTAAGAAAGATTTGAGGTATGATAAGATTGTGAAGGAGCTGAAGAAGCACTTCTGTTGCAATGGAAATGTAAATGTTGTTTGCTGAACTGTGATTCATGAATGATCATTAATGCAGCTAAGTGAGTCGGTTTGTCTTTACAAAAATATGGCTGTAACAACCAGGCCCACCGCTAGCCGATATTGTCCTTTTTGGGCTTTCTCTTTGGAGCTTCCCATCGAAGCTTTAAAACGCGTCTGCTAGGGGAAGGTTTTCACACCCTTATGAAAGATGTTTTGTTCTCCTCCCAACCAATATGAGACATCACAATCACTTTCCATTTTGTGAGTCAACTGTCAAATAAACCAAAACATAATACAAAGAAATGGAGAAATATTTGTTCGTGGAAAACGTCTGTGATTTCTATATTTTAATAAAAAATTAGTCCTTAACCAATTTTTTAAAAACAGAATTAAGAACATTAATACAAATAAGAAATGGATTATAAAAAACAGAAGTTGGAAACGTAATCTACATTTTATCATTTTTTTTTATTTTAAAGATTTTATTTTTTATTTTATTGCAAAGGAATTCCTAAAAGTTTAAACAAATTGTTTGTGTTTTGTTTTCTGTTTAAAAATTTTCTCATGCACCTAAACAAATAATAAAAATAATAATAATAAAACATAAAAAATATATATATCTGCACCCTAAATTTCTACTTACTCAGAGTCTATTATGCTCTTTTAAAATGCAGAATATAACCCTTAAAAAAAACATCATCTATAATTATAAATGTCAAAACATTTAAAACATATTTTAATTTTGAAAAACACAGTCATGGTCTTACATGTTTAATACGAAGTACTAAAATTTAAAGAAAGTAAAAATAAATACAAAATAATTTAAAACAGTGAAATACAAAACAACATATTCTAACTTAAGACTCGGAATTTAAATATGTGTCTACCATATGCACGTGCTACAGTCTCTAATCGCGATATCGCCGTCATCCGTACATGGACGCCTTCCCTTTACATGAAAAATGATGTGGCACACGGTCTGAGTATTTCAAAGAATACTCAGTAAGTGACCCACTATAGGGGCCACGAAAAAATGCAAACACGTGCAAATATGCTATAGGGACCTATCTCTATCTCATCTCATACTAGGGGTGGCCTCCAGTTCGGACTACTATGGATGGGTAGTACTTCCCTACACACGGCTCACACGTGTGAGTGTGAATCTCCAGGCGGCTCGCACACCCCCTGGACCCTCTCTAGCCAAGCTCGATTTGTGTAGCGATGTCTGGAGGTCAGCGAAACCCCTGGAGTCATGCTCCCCATGAACACCCTCATCATCATACTATGTGTGTCTACACTCATCATCATAAAGGGAAAGTATCCCTATGCTTATGTACACACAACATGCATGAGGTCTCTCTAGTTCTCATCTTAACATCTCTTCTGACACAACCCTAGTCTCATCTCTTTGTTACGTTTAGTAACACATGCTCGTTAGATATTTATATTAATATCATTTTTCATACTCTTAGAGTTGTGTCCTAGGTCGACCTATCGACCTGATGCAATATGACATTCATCATCATACAACATGTTTAATATGGAAAACACCATAATATTAAGGTAAACGTACTTATGCAAGACATCATAGTCATTATAAAGTCATCAAGTGTATTGAGTACATCAAGTACATCATACATCATCCTATAACGCACGTACGTTATCGTACATCATCATAGCTCATACATGATAGCTCATACATCATCACTCAACATGATAGCATCATAACTCATACATCATAACTCATACATCATCATATAACTAGCGTACGACATTACACGAAACAACTCATACATCATAAATATCGCATGCATCATCATACATCATCTCAAACAATCAGAAATTGTAACTCATACAATTTCTAGCCTATAAGGTCACTTACCTGATTAGCTAGGGTTGGTGTCTCCAATTTATCAAGTTCGATTTTATCCTTTGTATCCAAGTCAACCTATATGAACACATGACATCAATTTCAATTCTCTAAATTTACCATTGTTTGATGTATGACGACACGTGTCTGGCTTCCGTACATGTCATTTATGATTTATGTTTATCAGCCTTGACGATGATTTATGATGAATGACGTATGATGTAGATGTATGATATCGTGTATGAGCTATATGTTGACGTCTTATGATGTTTTACGATGTTTATGATGACCGTTGCATGATGATGACGATGCATGCTAATATAATGATGTAAGATTATGTTATTCCCTTAATATGACGTTATTTTTCATATTAAGATGAGAAACATGTTTTGAATGCCATATTGCATTATGATGATGATTTTCCTAGGACACAACCCTAGTTAATATGAATGATAATGAAAGAGTGAAGACTAATGCATATATATTACTTATAGTAATATAAGGATTGAATTAGGATGGTGTCATAAAGATATTTTAAAGATAAGAAACCAAAGGGATCTACTTTCTGTGTGTACATAAACATTTAGCTACTTCCCCTTTTACAATGATGAGTACGGATGCGTACGCTACAATGATAGTGATCATGTCACTCAGGGGTCTGCTGACCTCCAGATGTTGCTACGGACAGCTAGCTCGACTATGATGGGACTAGGGGAGTGCAAACCACATGGAAATTCATGCTCGCACATGTGGGTCGTGTGTAGGGAAGTACTGCAAATCCAATTTAGTCAGGACTAGAGGCCACCCCTATGATGGTTTTAACGATAGGTCCTAGAGCATGACTTGATAGTGATCATGCCACTCAGGGGTCTGCTAACCTTCAGACGTTGCTACAGATAGCAAGCTCGACTATGATGGGTCTAGGGGGTGCAAACCACCTGGAGATTCATGCTCGCACGTGTGGGTCGTGTGTAGGGAAGTACTGCACATCCAATTTAGTCCAGACTAGAGGCCACCCCTATGATGGTTTTAATGATAGGTCCCTAGAGCATGATTTGCATGTGTTTGCATTTTCACGGCCCCTATAGTGGGGTCACTTACTGAGTATTCTTCGAAATACTTAGATCGTGTGCTACATCATTTTTAGATAAAGGCAAGGCGTGTAACGACCCTAAATTTCCACATATCTAGAGTCGCCACTAACATCTCATGCGCATCTCTAATGCAGAATATAACTCTAAAAATGCTCATCTTTATTAGCGGAAAAATTTAAAACTTTTAGAATACGTTAAAACACTAGAAAACACTGCCAGACTTACGTGTTTCAAATATCATGCTGGAGTTCAAAATAAGATAAAACAAATACAAATTAAATAATTTAAATAAATGAAATGCAAACACCCTATCCTAACCAAAACTAGTAATTTTAAATATGCAACTATCCTATGCACGCGCCACAGTCCCTGATCATGATGTCACCGTCAACCGTACATGAGCGCCTTGCCTTTACCTAAAAACAATATGGCACACGGCCAGAAATACTCAGTAAGTGACCCCACTATAGGGGCCATGCTAATGCAAACACATGAAATCATGAATTAGGAACCTATCTCTAATCATCATAAGGGTGGCCTCTAGTCTCGGACAAATTGGATGTGTAGTACTTCCCTACACACGAATCACACGTGCGAGTGTGAATCCCCAGGGCGCTCGCACACCCCCTGGACCCTCTGGTCAAGCTAATCTGTAGTAACGTCCGGAGGTTAGCGGAACCCCATAGTGTCATGCGCCTCATGAACACCCTCATCTGTGTGCATTCGCACCTGTGCGCATTCGCGCTCATCATACGGTGCGCGTCCGCACTCATCATCTCTAGGGGAAGTAGCCCTATGCTTATGAACATACAATATGCATGAGGTCCCGCTAAGTCCAATTATACATCTCTTCTGACACAACCCTCTAGTCTCATCTCTTGGTTACACTATGTAACACGTGCTCGTGGATATTTACATTAATATTATTTTCATACTCTTAGGGTTGTGTCCTACGTCGATCTAACGACATGATGCAATATGGCAAACAACATCATAAGGCGTGTTCAACATGGAAAAACATCATCATGTTAATAACATCGTCATGCATACATCATACTCATCATAGAAGCCATTAAGTGCATCAAATATAACATATACGTCATGCATCAAAACATCACTAACGTACATTTAACATACATCACAGCACAACGTCATACCCATACATCATCATAATTCAAACAATCTTTAGCCTATCCTATAGTAAGGCCGCTTACCTGGTTGGCCTTAGCCGGAGTATTCCCTAATTTAATTAACGTAAGCTCCCGTTTCTCGAGAACTACTCAAAATGTTGTCCAGGTTCGCTTCCTATCGCATCGTTCGTCACCTTTTGTTAGTATTTCACATTTTAATTAATAATCCAACTAACAATGTGAAATACGACTCTAAACGGCCTCAATAAAAATCGAATTCCATGTTTTCATTGTTTTTAAATTGTATTGGATAATAAAACTTAAAACTAAATAAAAAATATGTCAATATTATTAATATTTCAACGGAATAATTCAACCTTTAATATTATATCCTATACATACAAATATAATAATTTCTTATATCATCCATTTTCCTTCTCTCATTTTATTTTTCTCTTTTGTTATATTTAATTTTGTTTACGGTAATTCCCATTTTCAATAAAATCTGATTTTTTTTTTTTAAGAATGTCTATGCAATTAACGGAAACCATTTTCAACGGATTCTAATTTTTTTTTTCTTTTTTTTTAATTCTAATTCTTTTAAGCAGTTCAATTCTACTCTCATACTCTCCATATCTAAGTAGTTTAATTCTATTTCTATATCTAATTCTTTTGAGGAGTTTAATTCTTCCCATATCTAAATAGTTTAATTCTGTTCGGTAGTTTAATTCAGGCCTTATTATTTCCAAATCTAATCTTACTCCTTTTGTTTTTTTTTTCTTTTGATTTGAAAATCTGGGTATTTCTTTCTCTTTCTTGTTTTTTTTTTCCTCTTTTATGATTATGTTTTCCAAATCTTGGTATTTTTTTTATTTGATTTGTTTTTCAAATTTCCTCTCTTTCTCTGTATTTTTTTTCCTCTTTTCATCCGATTTTCCAAATGCTCGTTTTTTTTATTTGGATGATCGTCCTTTTCCATATCTTCCTCTTCTTATCTATCTATTTATTTATTTTTATTTTTTATTTTTCTTTTGATCTTGGTGAGAGTATTTTGACCGATTTTGATGGACTCTTTTACTAATTTCTAACTCATATCTCAATAATGGTCACGCATAATTTCTAACTCATATCTCAATAATGGTCACAGATAATTTCTAACTCAGATCTAAATAATTGCAACAGACGGCTGACCTTTTCAAATGACTCCTACGTTATCCATCTAACCATCTCTCCATCTGCCTTTCTTCTTCCGAGAAAGTAGTTTCTTTCGTTTGTGTTTTGTTTGCTGAATTCTCTCCATCTGCCTTTCTTCTTCCGAGAAAGTAGTTTCTTTCGTTTTTGTTTTGTTTGCTGAATTCTCTCCATCTGCCTTTCTTCTTCCGAGAAAGTAGTTTCTTTCATTTTTGTTTTGTTTGCTGAATTATTAATACCGAATGGGAGAGGCATTTTAGGGAAGGGGCTGAGAGATTAAAGGAAAGGTTGTCAGTTATTTTATTTTATTTTTTCTTATTTATTTTGTTATTTTTATTTTAATATATATATATATATATATATTAAACTTAAGGGGGTGTTACAAGGCGTCCTTGTACGACTGGCGAAGACATCGCAATCAGAGACTATGATATGTGCATAAGCTAGTAGAATTTTTAAATTCCTAGACTTAAGATTAGAATATGTTGTTATGCATTTCATGTTTTTGAATTATTTATTATTATCGTTTTTAATTTTGTTTCTGAGTTATGTTTTCGAACATGTAAGACCATAATATGTTTTTAATGATGATGTTATGCTTAAGATGAAATTATGATTTTAATGATGATTTTTATGAGTTAATTTTTCTTTAAATTATATTTAAATATCATAAAATATTTTTTTTATGCAAATTTATTGTATAGGATATATTCACTCGCATATTTTCACATGAATGAACAAATTATTTATAAAAATTACAAGGGGGTTACATAGTGTTCTATAGACGAGATACTAATTTTATCTATATATTATATACCCTTTAAATTATTACTTGAACATCAACCTTTCATATGTCAATCACTTTTCAAGATCGCCTGGACCTAGGCTTGGGCTTACTTTTGGGCCTAGCTTTGCCTGGACTTGGTTGAATATGTTGGTGGCTGGGTTTTTGGGTGGTTGGATTTGAATCTAGCCTGACCAGTTTGGTTGCTAAACAACAATTTGATCCTTGATCTGTGATGGTGATCCCTTCATCCGTGATGGAATCTCACAATCCGACTTTTACGAGCCACATCTTATTAAAAATTTGAAAATATGAAAAGACACGATAAAAAGTATGGTAAAATTTTATGCATTTAAAACAATACAAATCCAAAGTAAAGTTTAAATACATTGGCTCGAGTAGATAAAACAACTTAAAACAGTAAAACAGTTGAAACCTGTTTCTTCCATCCTCGATCAATTCATTCTTGTCACCTAAAAAACATAAAAAATAGGAATGAGTTTAAAGACTTAATAAGTAGGCTCTTAATCGTGTCCTTAAGGTATACTAAGGTACCATGTTTTTTCTTATAACGTTCTTATTCTTATCTTGAGAACTTAGGCTTAGGTTATGGTTTAGCCCAAGGATCTTGGTCCTAGGTTCTGAGCTATTACCCTTAGTTCTGAGACTTTGGGTCATAAATCTTAGAACTTGGATCTTGATCCTTGGCATTGATTTTATCATTGGTACGTGGTTCTTATCCCTTACACACTCCCTTTGCCCTTTAGTACTTGGACCAAGATTTGGATTCTGGTTTCGCCCTAGGGTGGCCTCAGCACCTTCTTGAGTCAGGATCTAGATTCGGCCTACAGCTGGTGACCCATAAAATCTCTCAAGTCTTTTGTGACGTGGTCATATGTAATGACTCGCTTTTTGAGAGACTCGAGCCATAGACCGTTACTCCCTAATATGAAAATAAGTAAAAATGCGTAAAATTTAAAACACTTAAACACGTGCATACACATTGAAATTCAATTAAAATAGTAGTGATAATTTTTTTTTTACAAAAGACAAAAAATAGACCACCAAAATACACCCCTACATATCAAACTATTTAAAAGACATGAAATACAGGATTTAAAAGATAAATAGAAAAGAAAATCTAGACTCAAGTATGATGGGACTCCCTATAGCCAACATCCCACATGTGACTCCGTCTCGACCGCTACATCAAGTTCCACCTAAAAAAAAAGTTGAAGTAGCAAGATTGAGTATATAAAATATACTCATTAAGCAGCTTGCATGTAGTTCATAATTGTTTATTAAATTTTTTTAATCTCGTCCATTCGTTTAGTATCTTATTCTCGTTTGGGGGTTCGTCCCCTCGTATAGGCTCTTGATAGGCTACACCCTAGGTTTATTCATTCTATTTTTCTTGGTTCTTTGTCCTATTTGGACCTCCATCCCTCGGTATATTCCTAAGTTCTCTAGGTCTCCTGGTTAGTCGTTTCTGCTAGTCTCTTTCATCATCATATCTCAAAATCCTCGAGGCACGACCTAGATATTAGACTCGTAAGGTTCATGCATTCTAAGATTTGACAAACTCTTAAGTATACTACTGTGGACCCCTGCCACTCGTGACAGATTCACTAAAAGGAATCTAATTGGCAACTTCCTAGAAATCCCCTGAAAGTACTATCAACAATAAAATAGGCTAGTTTTATAGTTATTCGTCCCCTGACAATCCAGCCAGGTTTACGGTTAAGGGTTGGTTAGCGAACCCCTAATCACTTCGTATAAGCGTTAACTCGTTGTTGGGATTTATGCACTAAAGTCTCGTATTTAATTATTTAATTGTTAATATTTTATTTACAATTTAATATTATCCCTTGACGAAAATCCAAAGTTATTTATGTAATCTTGAACAGTATGTGATTGACATAGGAGAGGATCGTGTTCAAGTAATAACCTAAAGGGTCTATTATATATGGATAAAGTTGGGTGCCTTATTCTGGTAACACTATTGATACGACCCACGTAATCGTTACAAATGATTTGATCCTAATCGTTCTTGTGAAAACATGTGAGTGGGGTATGTTATACAATGAGTTTGTATAAGACTGGACCAAGAAATATTTAATCTATCTTTATAAATTCGTTAATTGAGAAGATTAATATTTCACATGATGATCATATGCGACTCGAACCTAATCTTGAGTGAGTTATGAACTCCTCGAACCTAATCTTGAGTGAGTTATGAACTCCTTCCTGTGAGGGCTTATTCTCCGATTTGCATGGGTGAGATGACTGTTGTAGCCGATTCAATATGCCTACCATTTTTTGAACTTGACCAAAGAGAGAGTTGGGAATACGATGAAATTCACTCATTTGCATATAAGCACTTAAAAAAATGAGAAGAACCTGGTTCTTAACCAAAATAAATTTTAAAAATATACACAACCTCTCTTTTCTTGCTTCCTCCTTTATTTGAGGAAACAACATTTAAAACATAAGCAAAAGTGAGAGGGATCCAATAGTAAATCTTCATCATTTTTTACCAAAAAAAATAAAGAGTAAATATGAAGTGGACATAATTTATACTCAAATAAACAAGTATATTTAGGCAAATACAAATTCTCCAGCATGGCTTACACAAAAATATAAACAACAATTCAATTGCTATGCAAAAATACCACATTAAAACCCGAAACCAATGTCTTAGCTGTTGTCTCAGACATTTCGCTGCCGATGGCCAAGCTTTAGACGATCCCCTCGACGATCTTCTGTATCCTTCGACATGTTAAAAGAGTTTGCCTTGTTGGGTTCCAGTTCTCATCATTGTACAGAACTCATCGTAATTGATTCTTCCATCCTACGAAAACCGAACACAAATTAGTTGCATTTTACCAGAGAACATTAGCTCGAGTTTCAGACTCTAAATATGGATGAACTTACGTTGTCCGCATCGACTTCGGAAATAATCTCTCTAATAGTCTCTTCGTCGCCCATTCCGTAATCTTTCATTGCAGCTTTCAGTTCATCTCTTGTGATATAACTGATAGAACAATAACCAAATTCTCAAAAACACTGAATTAAGTTGTTTCAAAAAGCAGATGAAAATGCTAAAGATGAGAGACTGACCCACTGTTATCCTTGTCAAAATGCTGAAACGCTTTGTAAAGATGCTCTTCTTTTTCTAGCTTGTATCGATGCATCGTAGCAGTGATGAATTCGATGTAATCAATCGAACCATTTCCATCCACATCGGCCTGAAACGGCGATCGAGGTTCTTTCAGTTCATGTCAGGAAAAAGAAATAAGGAACTTCGAGTGGTCGATGATGTTAAATCATATATTACCGCTTCCATAAGTTGCTTGACCTCAGCCTCACTTAGCGTTGAGCCAAGCCGGGCCAGTCCAGACTTCAATTCTGCATAAGTGATGGTTCCGCTGTTGTCCGTGTCCATGTTCGTGAACGTTGTTTTCAGGCCTTGGATCTCTTCCTCAGAAAGATTTTCAGCTATAACCTGCAATTGTTTCATAAACTACCTGTTAATTCAATTAAGTACAACTTCTGCTATGTAGAAAAGAATCCCAAGCCTAAATATAGGGATGATCACCTTCAGGGCAAGCTTCTTCAGTTTGTTCATTGCTCTAAATTGCTTGAGTCTTGTAAATACTGCACTGTCGATTGGCTTATCCGACGCATCTCCGCCTTCTCTCATCCATGGATGGTCTAAATAAGATACAAAACGGCATACCCCGAGTTAAATGCTACAGATTCACATACCAATTGTTTGCCAATTTTTTTAAGTAAGGATTCGAGAAAGCTTTCATAGATAATTACATACCGAGAACCTGCGCCGACGTAATCCGTTGTGCTGGGTCCTGAGTTAACATTTTCTTCACCAGGTCCTTGGCACTGTTCGAAATCTTTGGCCATGGATCAGTTTCAAAGTCGATATGTCCTTGCAATATTGCATCAAATATGCCCTTCTCAGTTTCTGCAATAAAGATCATGTTAGTCACAATACTGGCCAGGCATTTTTCAGGAAAAGAAAATGCGACAGGATGTTCGATAGAAAGAACATAGCAAAGCGAAAGCGAAAAAGGAAGTAATCCGCTTTTTACCTGCCCAAAATGGAGGTACACCACTGAGTAATATGTACAACATGACTCCAGCACTCCAAATATCGATTTCTTTGCCATATTTACGACGTAATACTTCAGGGGCAACATAATAAGCACTCCCCACTATGTCTCTGTACACCTTTCCTGAAAGAAGTCAAATACCAATTCTTTAGGGGAAATACACATAGTTTCATCAAAATCTCCCAAACCCTTCAGCAAAGCATGAGTTCATTTAGCACTCGGGTCTAGTGATTGTGAAGCAGTAGCTATCACCCAAGTTATCAAGTCAATTGGGAAACTCGAACTAGGCAATCTTGAGCCATGGTTCCAGCCTCCGCCCACGTTTTTCAGGAAAGGAGTTTTACAACTATCTATTATAGCCTATAATCATCATAGGATGTATCTTAGAAGTGAACAAAATTTATCAAGAGTGTGCTTGGGTGATACGAAATAAGGTGTCTAAATCATCCATGGCATGATTAAGACACCTTATTTTGTATCATCAGGGGATTTAAGTCTTATGAAAGTGACTCTTAGCTCTGAATTGTCTTGTTAAAGTAATAGTTAACTTAATATTGTTAGATATTTGAAGTATCAGGCAGATTAATGTTTAGTATATGATCCCATTACACTATAACCAGTTCACAGGACAAAATGGATAGAGATTAAAGCAAGAACTATTGAGACAATCAGAGAACCTATCGATGCATCCTACAAAACGTCAAAGCTTAAAATGCCGTGCTTCATTCTTATAAAATTAAGAAAACACATTGGAAAGTTGTGCAACAAAAGTTAATCATGTGTGAAACCATCCACTTCATGAAAAAATCTCATATAACAAGAAAGGAAATTGATAAAAAAGAAACTGAAGAGACTAAGACAATTCGACATCAATTGCCCATTCGGTCAGGATGAAGTCATTAACAACTGTTGGAATGAATAATACACAAAGATGATAAGCCCATTCGGTCAGGTTGAGGTTATGAATCCATAATGATGAACATTGACCAAGAATAACAGTTCCTATACCCATGTGACTTCAATAATCACAAGTTGATCTCTAGCAATATTTTGTTTTTATATTGAGGCTGACTAACTCTAATCTGTCATTGATGGATGAGTACATGAATACCACTAACGGCCGAATAATCGGACTTATAACCTTCCAAACATTTGAATCAGCATCAGGATGAATACATGTAGTAGTTGGGTGAAATTATTCGAGATAAAATAAAATCGATTTGCACCCCTATACTTAATGTAACGTCCCAAGCCCAACGCTAGCAGACATTGTCCTCTTTGGGCTTTCACTTTCGGGTTTTCCCTTAAGGTTTTTAAAACACGTCTGCTAGGGAGAGGTTTCCACACCCTTATAAAGGGTGTTTCGTTCTCCTCTCCAACCGATGTGGGATCTCACACTTAATCTAGTGAGTCAATGTTACCCTTGAAATTTCAATTTCAACAATTTGGGTCCTAAAATTGAATATGGTGTGAAATGAACAGCTTCTCAACGTAGATTAGAAAAGCACCAACAAACCAATCAATAACTCATAGAAAATTCAACCAAAAAACTAATCAAAATCAAGCAAAAAAATCCCCAAACCCACATCTAGCTGCAAAATAAAACATGAATTGCCCAAACTTAGAAATAAAATGTCCAAATCTAGCTAAAACTATGCACCTTTTATTCAAGTTCTGGTTCAGTTTGATTAAATTGGAAGTTCAAAACTAAAATTGACTCATTGAGCCAAATACATCGAACATTTGCCAACACATATCTAATTCTACCATCTAAAACTTGTAAGCTACACACAAATTCCCACAAGTTTTACCATAAAATTATCAACAAGAACAGAAAATTCAACTAAAGCAAGCACAGAGAAACATTCAGTAAAAAAGGAATGAAGAAAAAATCCAATGAACAGAGCAAGAACCTCACCCTCTTCAATAAAAACAGACAATCCAAAATCTGTTGCTTTGAGCATAGCATCTTCCTCTTTGCTAGCAAGCAGAAAGTTCTCAGGCTTGAGATCCCTATGCATCACCCCCATGAAATGGCAGATATGAACCACATTAACAATAGACCTGCAGATTGAGGCAGCTGCTTTCTCACTATAATGCCCCTTTGCAATAATTCTATCAAACAGCTCGCCACCAGCACAAAGCTCCATGATCAAATGAACCGATTGCTTGTCTTCATAAGCTCCCTTGAACTCAACTATGTTAGGTTGCCCACTCAAATGCTGCATAATATGAATCTCTCTTCTAATATCATCCTTATCATTTCTAGTCACAAGCTTCCTTTTCGAAATGGATTTGCAAGCATATTGTTTACCAGAGGAATTCTCAGTGCAGAGATACGTAACCCCAAATTGCCCTCTCCCTAATTCTTTCCCAATCGTGTAATGCAGCTTAACATCCTCTAATGGCTTCCCAAGAATCGAATCAGACCTGAGGACGGTGTGTCTAGGGCTTTTGGGAGGACCGGTTGACTTCGCCGCCGTTGAGTGGTGACTTTCCGGCGACTGATGCGCGTGTTGAGCTGGGCCTTTTGGTTGGTGCTCGTAACGATCATACTGCGGTTTGTATTTGCCTTTGCTTGAGCATATGCCCATTTTGGATTAAATCGACGATACCCTCACTGAAATAGAAGATTAGAAACTCGAAAATAAGAAAATCCCAGATGGAAGATTGCTCGAACACAGCTGATTTTGCTGAATCTTGGATTCAAAAGTTAAAGTGGATTTATGGAAATGGGGATCGAAGCTTGAAGGGAAGAACGATGGAGGCGATGAATCTGAAGCAGTTGAAATTGGTCAACTATTGTCCATTGTTGAAGGGGAAGAAGAACTTGGGGTTTTGTAAAAAATAATAATAATAATAATAAATAAATAAATAAATATATTAATTTAGACTAACAGAATTATTCGAATATGTATATTAGGTTATAAAAAAAAAGTTGATAAATTATTTATATTATATTTAATGAGCGAACAAAAACAAAAAATTTATATCCAACTTTTTTCGTGTTGTCATAACATTCATCAGATCCAAAAATATATTTTTTTTATAAAAAGGGTATAAAGGTAAAATTACATTTAATGAGTGGGGACAGAAACGTAATTTTAAATCCAAGTTTTTTCACGTTGGCATCGGTGTCCAGAATTTATAAACCCCTTTTTTGCAATTAAATCCAAAGAATTATGGATGCGATAAATATATAAGCTAAAAAAATAAATAATTATATAATCCATAAATAATTGTCCCCACCAAATTCTCTCTCATATAAATAATTTTCTGGGAATATATATATATATATATATATATATATATAATATATATATATATATATCTCGAGATTAAAATTAGAGGTTTAAATTTTCAATAATAATTTAAAGATAAAAAACATTTGGTCAATTATTTAATTAATAAATAATGTGACTGGACTATATTTATTGATTCGAATATTATTGAAATGAAATAAATAGTTATGACAAAATATTGAGACTATTAGATGATAGAATAGGTTTTTTTTTTTTTTTTTTTACGTTTATATTCTTAGTCAAATTATAAAAAAAAAAATTTAATTTATTTTTAATTTCCAATCTTTTAAAATAAGGTAGAAACTGGATAACAAAGCTTAAGAAATTTGTAGATAAAAGTAATGTTTATTAACTTGATTTTTAAAAATAAATGAAAAAATTATATTTTAACATGTTTTTTTTTATGAAAAGTGGATTTTTTTTTATATTCAAATTAGAAACAAACAAAATTCTCTCATTAATATATTTTTTTCTCTCCCCTCACTACTTTATAAATTCTATTAAAACGTTTCAATTTTTCGTAAGTCCTTTAGTTTTACCTAAAATAAAATGTTTAATAATAATAGGACAAGTTCAGTAAGTGACTCTATTGCTAGGGTCGGAAAATGGAAATACATACAATTATGGCTTCATGTTTTTATGGGATCTAGAATCATGTGTATAGTTTTAGGTCCAATTTCATTTTTACTTGGATCTGGATGTATAGTTCTTCTCCACGCATAATCTACATACATACATGTGGACCTATTAGGAGAATGCCCTTATTTTCGTAAACCCTAGGCCTACGCACTCTCGTGCAGCCAACCACCAATGAAATAGAATCCGAATTCATTCTTATAGACACACATATGCACAAACATATGAGAAGTAACTCATGCTCAATCTACATTACCATGCATGAGGTTCAGCCAAAAAATCATAGTTTTATAGGATGAATCATGACCTTTCTAAGTGAGACTAACATACATAATCATGGCGTCTATGACATACTTTATATCATATTTCACTTCATGGTGTCTCGAGAGTCATATACGTGACATCATGGTCATAAAATTTAGATGCATGGAAGTATGATACTTCAAATAAATACATACATAGTCAAATCATTATCACATAACGTCTAATAGACAACCACACAATTTCCTTTGTGTTCAAATGATAATGAATCAACTCAAGGAAAAGTTGATACCAACTCATAAGGAATCACAAGGAAAAGAAGGATTCAGATTACCTTATTGATCAAATATCTCAAGGTAAGAACGCTTGTTTGAGATTCAAATCACTCCACAAGTAAAATTGATCATGTCAAACTTGAATGATTCTAAACATGTAATCTAAACTATATAGAATTGCAAAAAAAAACTTAGCTCTTGGTCAAAAGAAAGCGCAAATGCTCTTTTTACTACATTTTCTAAGTCTCATCTACAAAGATAACATACATGGTTTTATATAGCCTCAAAATGAAAACCTATAACATTCAAGAGGAATTCCAAGAGTTGTGACTTCCATATCTTATAACCATAATTAGCCACTATGTATACTTTATAACCATAATTAGTCATCGTATAAATATAACATTAATTACTCTACTTGAGTCAAGTTTTTAAGCTGACTGATTTATAGAGATCAAAGATCAATTACTCTACTTGAGTCAAGTTTCTAAGGGAATTAGACTTTTGGGATCTTGCATGAATGAGATTGCCGCTAAAACCGACAGGATCGACGAGATGACAAGGCGCCTTGGTGTAATGTTTGTCCATGAATTAATGGCTAGGGTCAAGGCCCTAGAAGATAAGACCACAACTATTGGTGGCTTCGAGCGTGAGGATGGATTGATGGGTTCTGTTGCTTGGATGGAACAACAAGCGATCATTCAAATGGTTTTAGAAGATTTAAGAGCAACCATTGAAGTGGTTAGGGATGAAGTGGCGGATCTAAGCATCATATTAAACCTCACCATGAGAGCGGTGTGGAACTAAACCCCAGTTGGGGGTGTAGTCTAATTCAACAAGATAAAGGTCCCGGAATCCAAGCCCTTCTGCTGCGTTCAAGATGCCAAGGCTCTAGAGGAGATTATCTTTGACCTCGAACAATACTTTGAGCCACAAATATCGTGGCATAAGAAGCGAAGATCACGTTGGCAACAATGCATGTAACCGAAGATGCAAAGTTATGGTGGAGATCCAAATACATGGACATTCAAGATGGTCGATGTACTATGGACACTTAAGAGAGCTTAATACAAGAACTCTATTACAAGTTCTTGCCCGATAATGTCGAGATAATCGCAAGAAGAAAGTTAAGGGAGCTGAGACATATTGACAATAATCAAGACTACATTAAGTAGTTCTCTAGACTTATGTTGGATATTCGTGATATGTTTGAGAAAGACAAGGTATTCAGTTTTGTTAACTATTTTCAACACAATTTCTCACCCACGTTTTCTAAAACATTTATTTCAAACGTGACTTGAGGCTCAATAATAGGTCAAGGTTGTCTACAAAGTTCGACTTTCATCTTGTGAAATTTGTGAATGAAAGGGGGCGTTGACCCACTTGGCCACGTGGAACTTGCCAAGTAAGAAGCCGCGTGACTGCCTCTCTCTCTCTAAAACAAAAAATATATTTAAAGAGGATTTGTTTATGGTTGTAATTTTGTTGAAAAGAAAAAAACGCGTTTTCAAAAGTATCTGAATTGACAACAACAACCCCACACGTATTTACTTTTAATTATCTCTTAATTCTTTTTTTCCTTTTCCTTTTACAAATCTTTTTAAACCTTTTTTTTTCTTTTTTTATAAAAATTGAGAGAATCTTAATACTTTTACACTATTTCTATTTTTATGTCTTATCAATAATAAATTTTTATATTTATAAGTATATAAGGTTAAATTAGGAAAATTACTCATAAATTTTATTATTCTTTTTTAATACTCTTATTACTTTCTGAGGAAATCTTCCATATTCTTGTTCCTATCACCTTTTCCAATCCCATCTCCCAGTTTTTCTTAAAATGTAAAAAAATTATACTAAATCAAATAAGATTTGATATAAAAAAATGTTAAAAAAATAATATAATGATAACCTAATTTCTAAAAAAATTAAATTTTAATATATGTGTATAGAAATATAAATATTGGAGTAGATGTCTTACATTAATGGTAGCATCACGGGCTATTCATCCGGTAAGGACTCGATAATGGTGGGAAGTCATCGGTCAATTGGACCACAAGGATGAGAATCTTATCGGAGTTAAATCCGTATTGATGGCTTAGGCAATTGGGCAATGAACAAGGTTAATTCTCACCTTCTTATTCTTTTTTCACTAACAAATATTTCTAATAAATCATTAAACTTTTAACTTTGTATTAATACTCGGTGAATTTTAAATTAAATTTGATGCTAAATAGATCACTTTATATATTTTTTAAATTAAAGGACCTCTTAATCATGAAATTAAAAAAAAATTAAGAAATTAAAAAAAATTAAGGATTTATAGACCATAAAATTTTATTTTCAAATTTAAAATATATTAATAATTTATTAATCTATGTTTGAAGTTAAAATAATAGAGAGGTGGTTGAATTAATAAACGCCACATTAATTACGTCCAAACAGGACGTTGACTCCACTGCACTAAAATTAATAAAGCTTTGGCCAACTTGGGTCTTGTAATGAGTTTTAAATGCAAAATCTAATTTATAAACTCTCTTACAATAATATTTTACAATAATATTTTAAAAGCTGACCAAAATAAAAATACTTATAAATTTTATACTTTATTTATAAATTATTCATAATAATTTTTAAAACTTTCAATAATACCTTAAAACTTAAAATAAAAATAAAAATCTAAAAAATACTCTGACCACTACAATTTTATTTTGAAAGTTGTTAGTGTCGAATCCAGATCTATACTTTATGTCACCATTTTGGCACGGACTTTAGAAAGCATTGAGTATTCACCTCGATTTTAGCACTCTCTTCCACCGTCAAACAAATGGTCAAATGGAGCATTTGAATCTGATCCTAGAGGACATGCTACGTGCTTGCGTACTAGATCTCACGAAGAGTTGGGATTCTAAACTACAACTTGATGGAGTTTTCATACAACAACAACTTCTAAGCAACCATCGGGATGGCACCGTTCGAGGCCTTATATGGAAAACGGTGTAGATCCCCGTTATGCTGGGATGAAATGGGCGATAGAGAATTGGTAGGACTGAAGTTGGTTCGAGTCGCCAATGAGGCTGTACAGAAAATCAGAGCGAGGATGCGTACCCCTCAAAGTAGACAAAAGAGCTACGTAGATGTGAAGCGTAGGAATTTAGAATTCGAGATAGGAGATATAGTATTCCTGAGAGTGGCACCAATGAAGGGTGTCTTGAGATTCGGGCGTAAAGGAAAACTAAGTCCTCGATTCATTCGGTCCTTCGAAATTTTCGAGCGAATCGACCCAGTGGCATTTCAACTAGTCCTACCACCCTCCCTCTCAAGTGTACACAATGTATTCCATGTGTCAATGCCGAGAAAACACACGACAAACCCTATTCAGTGATAGATGACGAGCCCTTCAGCTTAATAAAAATCATAAGAATTCTAGTAAGTGAAGTGAAATTCCTATGCAACCGGGATATTGCGTTCGTCAAGGTATTTTGGCAGAACCATCACACAAGAAAATCTAGCAGACGAACACAAACTGACGAGGAATATCTAGCAGACGCAAGGTTGTAACAGACCAACCACACGATTAAAAACACCCAGAGCATACCCACCGTAAGATATATACACTCGGGGAACCGTACGCTCTTCTTGCTCTGCCGTCGGAATCTAGTTCATCACGAGTGTTGGAAAACAACTGCGGGGAAGAGAGAGAAAGGGAGTCGGAGAGTCGCGAGGAACCGGGTGAAGAAGAAAGGATCCATAGGATCCGGATCTGACCTGCACCGATCCAACCCAATCCCGAATACCCGCCTGCACCAACCTGTAACCCAATACACGCTCAAGCCCAGCAACATTGCGCCCTCAGTCTACATACACCGCATCGCAGCAACCCAAACTCAGACCCATAATTCCAAATAAGCCCAATACCCATTTGCAGCGCCTCGGCTCAAAATCCTTAGTGGCCCAAACACCTGCATTCCGCGCACTCGTGTCAGCGACCAAAAGTCCGCGCCACGACTCGAGAAGCAACCCGCGACGCGTCACCTCCCCCGCGGTGACACGTGTCGCATATATAGATTTTGACTCCTTTGGCTCCAGTGACTTGGCTCGGCTTGGCTCTACTCCCGCGGCTCTGATGGCTTAAGAATAGACTATTTGGCTCGGTAAAGGGTATTTTTGCCCAATTTCCACCATTCCCGCCATCCGGAAGCTGATTTTTACCTTAATCAAGGAAATTGAGCTTACTGTGATGCCCTAATTCACAAATTCAAGTTGAATTAGATTAGAATGGTGAAATACTATCGAAACAAAATGAACATTCTAATAAGAAATGACTCCTGACGATAATTGGAGCAACTTTGAGAAACAAAAGACAAGCGTACTCGAATTTTAGGAAAAACGTCGGCTAAGGTCAACCGAGTAAGTGGTCTTACTATAGCATAGGTTGGACGACTTGTCTCATATATGAGAATACCTGCCTAGTGGCCTTTGCACCTGCCATTTATGCTTTATACTTATGATACTTTGATTATATTATATGATGATGATGTACGATGTATGACGTATGGTGACGTGAATGAGTTATATGATGATGCTATATGACGTTTACGATGTGGTTATATGATGACGTTGTATGATGATGATGATGCATGTCAACATGACGATAAAAGATTATGAAATTTCTTAATAGGATGTTATTTTCTATATTAAGAGGAAAAATGCCATACTACTTGTCCTTGCTTACATTGCTCCATTACAAGGGAATGAGAAAAATATAAAGATCCTACTCATTTATATGTAAAATTATTAAATAAAAGTGTCAAATTAGTTTGTAAATTTTATAATTGAATCCTTAGAGTCTCCAACATTTAAAAACTAATTAACCTTAAAAATTTTAATAAATAATAATAATACTACTGATGATGATAATAATAATTTGCTCTTTTCTTCAAACCTCTCTCCCTCCGTTACCTTCTACCGTTTCTCGGCACATCAATGTTAATATTGTTGTTCTGTTAGGATCGACAACTACGCACACACTTGATCAAGATGAACACAAATAACTGGAGAGAGAAAATTTAAGAAAGAACATTGGCTAAAAGTTTTATTGATGAGTTCAAGATGTACAACAAGATAGAATACCAGGAATGAAGAAAGTACATCTTGAGTGCAGTGGGGTATATATATGGTTTCCGTTTACTAAATAGTTTTATCAGATATATATGGTTTATGTTTACTAAATAATTTAGCCACAAATATAATCTACCAAATCTTTACAAAATATTTACCATATATATCTCTACCGGATTTTTACGAAATATCTGCCAAATATATGTCTACCAGATCTTCATGAAATATCTACCGTATATATTTCTAGTAGATCTTTAAGGTAAGTAGGCATCAAACTTCATATCCCAACAATCTCCCACTTGGAGACTAATCTAGTCAACCAAGAATTTCATTCTCAATCTGCACCATAACACTTGAGGCTTTGCACAACCTCAATGTAACAACATCAGCACAACATGTTTGCTAGATTTTTTGCACCTTCTATCTCCTCTAAACATATCACCATCTTTCACTAACCTCCAAATGAAATGGTATCGCCTTCTGTATTTTATCTTTGAATGATAGACCGGGTTCCTCATCAACTGCATGACACTCTAATTATCTACTTGGAGAATCTTCTCGCGCTGCTTCTTGCCTAATTCATTTCCTTTCCAGCTTCAGTTATTGTCATGTACTCAGCCTCAGCAGATGAAAGAGTAACGCATTTCTTAAGCCTAGAAATCCCATCAACCATGGCTTACTTTCACTTGGTTGTATCCTCGAATGTAGGATCTCATCAAGGGGCTCTCGTTCTCCTTCATCAGTCAGTAACAAATAGTGTAACGAAGGTGAATACCTATCTGATACTCTGATAGTTCAGGATGATCTTCTCAACACCTGCTCAGGTGTCACTTGCTCCGCTTCTGGTTCCTCAGCAACAGTCTCAGGAGTTTCTTGAGTATCCGCTACAACATCACTAGATGAATCTTTCAGCAACTCAACCTCAACTCCCACTTGCTTCACCTTTGGTTCCTCAGCAACAGTCTCAGAAGTTTCTTGAGTACCTGCAACAACCTAACCCTGTGAATTATTCTATAACTCAACCTCAACTCCCACTTGCTTCGTTGTCCCGAAACCTTTTTTCAATTCTCTGACAGTCTTTGTGAAGCTAACTCATTTCTGTTTCCTCATAACACACTTCTCACAAGGACTCATATCAACAGATTTCAGACCTTCCAAAACTCCTTTCGCAGCCAGAATCTTCATTTCTTTAACGCTCATATGTCCAAGTCTATTGTGTCATAGACTTGAATTTGAAGCACTCTCAGCAATAGCAGCCATGTTCATACACCATGTAGTGGTGTATAAGGTTCCAGATTTTGTGCCACGTGCTACCACCATAACACCCTTCACAATCTTCCACGAACTCTTCCCAAACTGTGTAGCATAACTTGTGCTATCCAACTTACCAATAGAGATTAGATTCTTCTTGAGACCAGGAATATATCTGACATCTTTTAATGTCCACTAATTTCCTGCCGAAGTTTTTATGTAGACATCCTCTTTTCTTTCAATCTCCAAATCTTTGTTGTTGGCAAGATACACCTCCTCGAAACTTTTAGATTTGAAATTTCGAAACCGCTCTTTATTTGGAGACGAATGAAAAGATGCACCTGAATCCAAAATCTAGGATTCAATCGGACTGTCCATGTTGAGGATTAGAGCATCCCCAATGTCTTCTGCTGAATTTACCGAATCATCGTCATCCTCTGATTTGATATTCTGCTTCCTCTTTGTACAATCTGCCCGAAAGTGACATTTTTCTCCACAACTCTAACACTTTGCATTTGGTTTGTTTGGAGATTTTCTCCAGTTCTTTGATTTTGATCGTCCATTGTTTGGGCCCTTCAATTTGCTTCTTCCCCTTTGGTCACACACTAAGAGAACCACCAGATGAATCCCCAATTTCTCGTTTGCGAATACTTTCGCTGAGACTACATCTCAGATTTCATCCTTTAAGTATTTTAGGAATAAATAATTAGATACTTTAAGAATAAATAAATACCCTCCACCCTACTAAAGTTTTCATTCCAAAAATAAAGTAGAGTGCAGTAGTGTTCTACAGAGTGTCTTGTAATCTTTTTTTATTAGTGTTAATAAAGAGCGTGAGTGTGAGTGTTTCACAGAAATAGCGGTGTAAAGGAGTAACCACATCAAACAAGACAACAATATCTTTTATTAGCTCCATTTCCACAGCTTAAAAAGCATATGTCCATGAGATAATAAAATTATTACAATAATGTTGGTAACAACTAACAAGAAAGCCTCATGTAATTTGGGATCTTCCTGTATTTATTAGCCATCTCCAACTTATTAAATTTAAAACCATACTTATATCAGATTCTCGAGAACCCCTTGCACGTTCATGTCACGTTGAGGTGCTGCAGTTTAAACTATAGCTATTGCATCGATTTCGATCTTAGCATTTTTGGGCAACGCTCCAGCCTGAAATGTTGACCGAGCCGGAGAAGGGTACTCGGAAAAGTCTGTAAAAAAGACCAAGAACTCCTCTCAATTTCATTTTCTTCACTAAAGAAATTACAAAAAAATGAAAGAAAAGAATTTACATCGAGCATAAATTTCATTCACTAATGCAAAGTCTGCAACATTAGCCAGCCTGCAACAAAGAATTGTTGTAAAAAAGTAGGTTTGAAGACAAAAAAAAACACGACCATTTTCCAAAAAAAAAAAACCTCAAAATATACAAAAAAAGGATTTCATACATAATAGTTGTCTTAACCACTCTATTATAGCCCGCACCTCCAGCTTTCAATATTGCACCTATATTTTTGAGGGCCTGCATAATTATATTTCATTTCATTTCATTTTCTAACATTTCTTTTTATAAAACTTTTGGGTCTACCAAGCACAACAAGATCTAATGAAAAATAATAATAAATAATACCTGCTCGGTTTGGTCTCCAACATGATCGGAAATTAATTCTCCTGTCTGGATTAAACCATAAACATACACACTCAATTAGACCTCATAGAAAGTGCATATACGTGCACAAAAGTCGAACCTACGAATCTACAAACACATGTAAGTGTTCCTAATTACTTGAGCTACGCTCGGATTAGACATTTAAAAAAAGTCACATAATCTACGTGTAAAGTAGAATGTAACAATATATAAACTCATAAAGTGATGAAGCTACCTCGGGAACCAGACCTAGGGAGCCAGACACAAATATAAAGTTGTTGGCTATGATGCCTTGAGAATATGGCCCTAATGCTTCTGGAGCCTCGTCGGTTTCAATAGGTATGATATCTGTCACAGAAGACGTTGATGATCGTTGATATTATGATGGAAAAATGTTTAGGAGGAAAAAACCCATTTTTTACTCTTAAAATTTTAAATTTATTATATTAGTCAATTTTTATCCTATGACTATTAATACCCTCAAATTCAACATTAGCCTCTAATAAGGAGTTAGTAATTTTATGTCTATTTAATTTTCAACGGTCGAAAAACGTCAATGGTTAATATCAACATAATTCGACTATTAAAAAAACATTATATATCTCTAATATGATCAACCGATCGAAAATCTCATCTTAAAAAACGAAAAATTTGAAAAACATATCGATTAAGAAGGGAAGTGAGGGCGTAGTACCACGACACTTGGAAACGGCATGGCATTTGAAGGACATGTTGCGGTTTGGAATAGTTGAAGGGCGGCGCCACAAGGACACGGCGGCGCCGACAGAGGTAGTGGGAGTGCGCGGCCGTGAAATGACGTTGGTGGCCGGAATTTGGAAGGTGTGAGCCGAGCAGTAAGCCATAGGTTTACAGTTTAATTGGCAGTGAGGGAGTGGATGAGATTGGAGCTTTCATTTATGGAGGTTGAGGAGGACCACTCCAATAATTTTCATATTGTTTTGGAGTCCCTATACTTTGCATTATTGTACCACCACCCCAAAATTAAAATTATTTATTTAATTTGGAATTTTTATACTTAAAGATTAAAATACTGAAACGATTCAAAATCAAGATAAGAAAGAATCTTTAATTTAAACTATTTTTTATTTTGTTTTCCTTTCCACAATATATTTTCACGTGTTTTATTTTTGCTTCCTCATTTTCCTCGATGCATCCATTTGTGGTCCTTTCTTTGTCTTATCTGATGTTCATATTCAATTCATCCACGTAAGTTTGAATTATGGACTAAGAAAATAATAATAATAATAATAATAGAATTAATCTTTTAAAAAACCAATTAAAAAATGGATGGATTTCTCCTCTACAAATTTCTTATAATAAATAATTTAGAAACACATTAAATGATAAACGTGAGAAATTCGATTGTTTTATTAAAAGTCGTCATATAAATAGAATTTATATCTTTTGCCATGTGAAAACATAAAGCCCTAATTTATATTATTAGATAAATTTATAATATATAAATGAATCTCAATATGATTATTTTTTTCTTTTTTAATTTTTATTGATATGAGATGCCAGTTTTCAAGTTGATGATGATGGGATGGAGTTGAGTTTTTTTGTTTGAAGAAGAGGGTGACAGTGACGTGGAACAGCGACATTAACATTGATGTGTCCAAACACGATTGCAAAGGAAACAGAGGGGGAGAGGTCTAAAGACAAGATAACAAATTATTATTATTATTATTTATTAACAAATTTACGGTTAATTATTTTTTAAATGCGGAGGCTCTAATGGTTCAATTATAAAATTTACTAACTAATTTGACACAAATTTCAAACTTTTGTTAAATAATTTACTAATTAAAAAAAGTTACTTTTAATAATTTTTTAAATGTCGAGAGAAATTAGTACACGGAAGACCATTTTTCAATAAAATTTAGTTATAATAATGTTAATGGGAGAAACTCTTAAAATTATTATGGAGATGAAATGAAACGTTTAAATAAAATAATTTCAGTTTATATTGATGAGATGAGACGGATGTTTTCGAAGAGAGGCAGTTATATATTAAATGTGCATCAGGTTATGTATGAGTTCGTCCATACCAATCTATCAAATATGGGTTCAAACTTGAAATCTTAGAAATTTTTTTGCATTATTATCTTATGCTAACAACTTTACTTGAACGTAATAATGGTGGCATTGAATTTCAAGCTTATGCCCTTTTTTCCACGATGCTTATTCCCAATTGTTTGTACTTAACTTAAAAAACGGGCATGCCATAGAACGTTTTTCGTAATTATCTAAATTAGAAAACGAAGACACTTTAAATTTTTTACCGAAGTAACCAATAAAAAAGATGGAAATATGGTGAAATGTAATGAAATAAAGAAAGAGGAATTTAATCTTACTTTTACTCCTCTCGTAACATCTTATAATCTCTTCTACTTAAAGAGATGGAAACTTCCTATGCTTCCTACGAGCTAACTAGACGCTTTCGACTATTTTCTATACATCTTACCCTGTGTTAGGGTGCTCTCTTCATATATTTTTTTAAACTAAGAAATACTCGTTCAATTCATACATCATCATGAGCTACTCCAATCATCTTACACTATTTTCTATACATCTTAAAATCGAATATTTAATACTTCATCGAGACTTGGGTGTTACATAAAATGTGTCTAGAGACTTATAAAATCAATTTTAGGAATCAGACTCATATATAAAAAAACCATATAGACGATGCGTGTGTATATACCGTCATAAATATGATCATAGATAAATTTTCTAGCTACTCAAACGTCTCCCTTCCGGTAGAATAACCAGCGAAAATACCACTTAAAAGACCTTTCAATGCATTCAATAGTAAGTTGATTGCCACACGATCTTATTTTTTTTATTGGAAACTACCATTTCAAGCTACATTAAAACAATGACAAACCAAAAAGACGAAAATAAGGCATTGAACACCATTTCTATAAAAAAACTTAGATGTTCAAGGAATTTGGTAAGGACCACATCCATCTCCATTTCCATCGGGTGGCCATCTCTTATTCGGATTTGTTGAGGATGGTTGGGAGGGAGTCCGGTATTGGCTAATTTAGGGAATGATCATGGGTTTATAAATAAATAACACATCTCCATTGGAATGAGGCCTTTTGGGGAAGCCCAAAGCCATGAGAGCTTATGCTCAAAGTGGACAATATCATACCATTGTGGAGAGTCCTTATTCCTAACATGGTATCAGAGTCATGCCCTTAGCTTAGCCATGTTAATAAAATCTTCAAATGTCGAACAAAGAAGTTGTGAGACTTAAAGGTGTAGTCAAAAGTGATTCAAGTTGTCACCCACAGGCACCAAGAGTCATAAAGTATGCTATCAGGGTGCATCTGGTAGACAGTTCATATGGGGAGACGGTCAGAGTACTAGACTGCGTATAGTGCACAGGTTACCTCATATACAAGAGACTTACTCGCAAGCGAGGTCATTATAAGTTAAGTTGACTCGCGTGCTAGTAGCACAAGGTTAATGATAGACTTTGGGAAATGTGATCAACAAACTAAGGGGGTATAAGTCATGACATTGGTTAATGCTAGAGCCATTATATAAATACACATCTTAAGGAATCGTTGTAATGATTAAGTTCAACGAAGTCTTACAAGTAGACTGCTTACTAAGTATTTTTAGTAAGCATTTTTATACTCATTCCATGTTATTATATCTTTTTTTCAGATCGAGTGTAAACCACTATGATGGAGGGAGTGCAGAGGCGCGCAATTGCTAGAAGGATCCCTAGGTCGAGTTTTTTCCACCTACGTCATTTTTTATTATTATTTCAATATTATCTATTTCTAAAACTCATGATATTTGTGGGTTGTTTTGATGCAACTCTGCTTAATGTTTTGTATGCTTAAATATTATTTTTACATAAATGCATAATAAAATTTTAAATTTTGTGTCCGGTCATTTATAAAAAGAAAACTTTTACCATCTTTTTACTCTTGAATCAACATAGCCTGTGGAATTCAAAATCTCGAAAAGTAGGTAGTTACATTTACTTATTGCAACTCTAGCCGACTTACCTCTATATCAAGTCATTCCTACTCTATGCATACCTCCCCTTGTTTGTTAGAGTACATGATTAATTCAATCATCACTTCAACCCAAAATCCACAAAACACCTCATTTTCTAATTGGTCACACGGCTTCTAAGAGGCACTAAGAATGCCGAACTAATCCGTGTAATCCCTGCGTTACAAATCATTCTATTTCTACCAATCCTAGGCATAAAAAAGAAATCAGAAGGGCATTTTACATTGCAAAATTATAGATTACAAAGATGAGAATGAACAGATCGATCAACTCGATCACCTACATGAATTTAATTTTTTTTTTCCCTCAAGAGGGCCCCTGCAGCTTCTAAGAGATACTAATAATACATTACATCCGAATGGCTTGCATAAATATTAACAGAACAGAAAAATGAATCATTCAGTTAGCCAAGCATTGTTTACCTCAGCGGATGTATCTTGGATAATCGCTTGGGGCCAAGCCTGATGATTTAAAGCTTCCTTTGAAGATCATGAGCATCTTCTATGAACAGAAATCAAACCACTTTGGGAATCAAAAGCAAGCACCGCATTCTAATTCTACACCTAGATCTTATGCTTCAGGACCTGACGCAACTGGACCTTATGGCTTTCCATCCTTGCCTCCAACAGCTTCGCCTTTAAACTACCTTTGATCGTGTTGCGAGGAATGCATCCTTTCTTCCCTCGTGTCATGTGACCATTGCCTGAGTCAGGGGAGCTCCACTGTCCAGCCAATTCTGGAGGACTAATCCCGCTTCTCACCGAGCCCCCATCCGCCGATAAGATACTTGCACTCGATAATCTTCCATTTGAGAGCCTGGCGTTTATGCCCTCAAGGGAGATTAGTTTGTATCCTTCATTGTTTGAGCACGATTTCCAAAGCCGTGCAATGGATGATATCTTCTTTAATTGCTTTGATGGAACTGAGCAGACTTCACTGATTTCAGTAAGGGGTGAGTCTCCACCTCCATTTCCTTCCCATTCTATCCCACTTACGGAACCATTACTCTCTCGATGATTCTTTTTGATAGACGCAACACTCTGTTCTGGGGAATTGCTTGAGCCCTGATCCTCTAAATGACTCACAGTTTCCCAGCCACTCTCATCTTCTTCTATACCGCCGTTACGAGCAACAAAGGAATCCGTATGTCTCTGAATGCCGATCCTATCGGTAACATTAGCTTCTAGACTCGCAGTCTCGACTTTAGAAGCGTGACTGGGCGGGCTGTAAGCAACGCACTGTCCAATTTCCCTCTCGTCCGATTCTCCAATGTTGACATCTTCAAACACAGAGAAGATATCATCTGGGTTTGAAGGTTCATAAACAAATTCTGTGACATCTTGAATATTAACAGAGGCAGCAGCCTCTCTAAGAAGCAAAGCTTTTTTCATCTCTGATACATCTGGGGTTTCACTTTTCAACCTTAAGAAGTCTTCAAGGTCTGCTACTAGATTACGCATCTGTGAGTATTTCTCTTCAAGTGCCACCTTGGCATCAACCAGCTTCATTTGAACACGTTCTTCGCGCCATACCTCAGCCATCTGTAACATTCTCCGTTCTTCGTCTGCTTCATCTCTCAATTTCATGGATTCTCTCTTCAGAGCTTCTATTCTTGCTTTGTCTTCACCAACTTCCTTTGCAAGTTCATCACATACTTCCTCAACCAAGGATCTTTCCTTTCTTTCTTTTTCGTAGTCTTGCATAAACCGCTTTACAGATAGCTTAGCATCGGCCAACTCGTTTACCAATTTTGAATTGATCATTTCCATCCTTTGTCGGGTTTTCTTTTCTCTGATCAACTCAGCCTTTATATCATCAACACATGCCCTTATTTTCTCATGCTCTCTACTCCGCCATAAGCCTTTTTCTTCAGCAACTTTCCTCAAGAAGTATTCCAGCTTCTTTTTCGAAGCATTACGCTCAGCTTGAAGTTCCTCGATCTGCAAGTGGGCTTGCTCTAGTTCAGATTCAAGCGCAGAAAGGGCCAAAACAGCACCTTGCTGATCAATAAGTCTCATTTGGTTGTAAATTTGACGTGCCTCAACTGGAGTTTTCAAGCATGCAGGTTCCCACTTGGTTGCCCCCTCCATTGCTGAGTTCGAATATCGAAATGAGGGCTCAAACTAGAAGAGCAAACCAACAATTTATGGAACAGGGTCATAAACTACGTGAAATATAAATAAGACAGAAAGAGAGATTGCAGAACCTCTTATCTATTTTCATTACCACCATTGTGAAAAGAACATCATAGATATTATGAATTACTAATCAGTTCCATTCATCCATAGCAAAAATTTGAAGAATGTAGCCATGCAAATGATTAATAAAGTAGAAACATATCTAGTTGTAAAAGATATCATATATCCAGTTTATTATCTGAAAGTAACAAGCATATAGAGTACAACTTATTTGTTAAGTTACACAGACAAATATACGTTTCTCTCATGTTATCTGAAAATCAAATATTTATGTTACACTAAAGTCTATATATATAGTAAAAATTCAAACCTTGCACAATGGTCCGTTTCTCGAATCAGAGGCCGAATGGGGACTATGTAATAGATCATTCATTTCAGAATTAAATGCTATCTTATCATCAGGATGGAGAGCTGGAGCGCCAAAATGACCAGTACGAGGCTGAAAGGAAAAGTTTCAAGAAAAACGAATAAATACAATTGAGGCCAATAATCTCGAGAACGTGTTCAACCACAACCATTTGAAGCAAACAATAAATATTTATCCTAGGCAACGCAACTGAATCATCCATGCATGCATTCCCAGTATCTGGATGATTGAGCTGCTAATTCCTAGACTTGGCATTGTTTCGAGCAGCACAAATAGTTTAACTGACTTGAGTTAGCGTTTCAAACTTAAGTTTAGATGGAACACAAAGACAGCATAAAATTTCCACATGTAACAGAGGATACAATACAAGTTTGCATAAAGAGAATATTAGATTCATCTTCACCAAAAAAAAATAAAAATTTGCAGGACATTTCATTGACATGACGAATTATCCAAAGGAAGAGGGAAGAAAGGGCAGAAGCCAAATCCCACAGGTGAGGGAGATTAGGAGAAGCCTCTCCAATTGCCGTTAACATTAAATTTTATCCTGCTCTGTTCATCTGCATTCTTCTTTACAAAATCAAAATCAATGTTTTTGTGGTTAGAATAACAATGAGATTGGTGATGGACGTTTAAATGCAAATTTGTCTGTAACAGATAAGACCAAAAATCAAAGCTTAAACAAACAGAACCAGTGACGATCGAAGTCATATTCATATTGTAAGAGGCAGAACCATCACTAATCGTCGAAATTCCTTTTACTACATCTTCAATTTCAGAGACCGAATCGAAATTTTCGACGCATAACCTAAACGAACATTTGAGATCGTCTAAAGCGAGAAAAGCAAGCAAAAGTACCTGAAACCCTACGAAATCCTCCGTCCTTCGCTGGCCACCATTCCTCCCTTCACTAGCGGCCGCCTCCTGCAGCTGCAATCTCCAAATTCCAGCCGCGAGCTTCCTGGCCGAAACAACGACGTTTCTTCCTTCACGACCTCGAAAGCGACCTCTCTGGCTGCATTCCAGAGGCAACCTCTTCTCATCTTCCTCCTGCTGAACTCCATTAGCTCCACTCTCCGAGTCGTCGATTTTCCACTTGAGCAAGGGCGTCTCAGGCCGGCTCCGCTTCCCAACGGGAGCAACAACTCTTCTAACACGGGCTGGACTTCGGATTCTCCGCCGCGTAGGCCGACTGGAACCAGGCCTGTAGTGCAGATCCAAATCTGGGAGTTGGTTGAGTGTGGGCGGGAAAGGAGCCGGAAGCTGAGGCTTCTTGGGAGATACCTTCGTCATCTCCCGCGAGACATGGGCAGTGAGATAGATGTTGAAGATGATTCTGAGATTGTTGATCGATTTGGCGAAGAAAAACGGAGGGTTGAGGGGTTCAGGTGTGGAGGGATGAGAGCCTGTGAGAGAGGAAGAAGAAGAAAGGAGGTGAGAGGATCTAGTCTGACAGTGGAAAACGACGCTCGTAGCGTATGATACGGTGTAAGCAACTCATTGTATACGCATCTCTGTTGTTCTGTACATTGGCAGTCCCACCGCCGCTGCAGGGCTTAAGCTTAAAATATCAACTCCTCTTTTTCTTTTTCTTTTTCTTTTCTTTTTTTCATTTCTTTTTTTCTTTTTTATATTTTAATTACAAGTCCTAATATCATGTATTTAATTCTTTTATCATTTTTTATTTCAGGACAGGTAATTCCTTTTTTTTCTCATTAATTATTCATTTTCTTGAGAAAAAAACCATTAAATTTTATTATATTAAAATCACTTTAACAATAATTTGTTTACTTACTTAAAAAAATATTATTGAAATAATATGAATTCTTTTTTTTCTTTTTTAACTTTTAAGATTTACCAAGGTAGTCGTTGTAATTATAAAAAAAATGTAACTTGAACGATGAAAATTTTCATCAAATTTAAGAGTTTGTAACGATCCTACTTCTATTATAAGACTGAAACGTTACTACATGTTGCAGGTCATGAAATTTCAAAAATGACTAAACCTCAAAGTTTTTGTATAACCGATTAAACATATAATTTCAAAATCTAAAAAAAAAAAAAGATAATGAGAACATGCAATACTTCGAAGCCAAATTCAAACGATGCGTATTATTAAAATCATGATCAAAATAAAGTAACATGCTAACCTCAAAGCTAAAAAGAATGTCGTTCCCTAGCGAAAACAGTAGAAGATATCATTCCACTAAAGATCTCTTGCCTTTACTCAAAAAAAATCTTAAGAAAATAAATATATAAAAATATTCCGTAAGTAATCTCGCTATTGAGTCAAAAAATGTATTCACATATAACATTCAACACTACTGATAAGATATAAATTTCATGACTGACCTTAGGCTCTACTTTCATTTTTTTAGTATAATTAGAGCAAAGTACTTCTCTACACACTCCACATACATACACATGGACTCATTAAGTGAGTTTGTTATCGTAATCCTTGGGACTATAGATTAGCGCACTCTCAAGTAGCCAAAACCAGTGAAAAAAGAAAAAGAATGCAAAATTATATTGTACAAAGTATGGCTGGAGAGTTAATTCATAACTACATAGATCTCACTATTAAATTTATCATTTAGCATAATAACATATTCACTCACCGCGCAATCATACTTGCGCACACATTCTCTATATTATAATAGAATATGTTTTACACAGATCATGTAAGCACATGCATAATCATAATATTTTATCAACGCATCATCTTTCAATTCTAGGTTTGTAATTTGAAGCATCATGATACATGTTATTCATGCACCAAACAATTCACCTAACCGTAGGCATCCAAAAGTAATGGTTGGTTGACTTTTTTTTTCTTCTACAATTACATCATCATTTTTATTATTTAACAACTTAGGTTCTATTTGGAATACCTTATAGTTTAAGTTTTTTATTTTATAAAAAATATATATATATTTATATATATTACGTTCAAAAATGGTTTTAATTAACAATATCTTTTTGTTTTGATATTTAAAAATGAGTTTATTAATTATAAATTTTAAAATCATTTTTAATAGTTTATTTCTCTAAGTGTTTCTTCAGAAAAAATAGTTTTTATTTTATTTTATAAATTAACCCAGTTTTGTAAAGTATTTTTGTTTATTAAAATTTGTTATAAAACACTTATGATTGTCTAAAATCATTCAATAAACACAGTTGTTCTAAATCTAATTATTTAAAAATGTAATTTTATTTAAACAAGTATATATTTTAAAGAAGTGATTACATAAAATTGAAGTAGTTTCGTTCGGTTTAAAATCACTTTCAATTAGTTAAAAAGATTTAAATAATAAAAAAAACATAAAAATTCCAAAGACACGTTGGCACAGATCTCCCAATTATTCAATAAATAATCTCGAAAATAATTCAAATATAAAATGAAAGCGAACGCAAAAGGGTATCCGAGGGAGAGATCATATAAATGCAAAGCTAGGGACTAATAACTCATGACCAAGTTTCTCAAAACAAAACTATTCTTATGAACTACAGACCTCATGACAAAAACATGCTTATGAACTCAGAACCCTAGGACTAAGGTACTTGGAACAGAACCGTGATATGCACTTAAAACTCATGATAAAAAACTAAAGACCAAGGTTCTTAGGACAAGAACCAAGATACCTCATGATTAGGATAAGAGAGGGGTACCCTAAAATCTACTATGGACACAATTAAGAGCCTAAAATAAGTGTCATTGAGAGTCGAGCCTAGGAACCAAGGTCTCTCGTTTGTGTAATTTTGTGTTGCTTTCTGTTTTCCATTCCCTCAATATATTTAAACTTTAAACACTATTTTAGATAATGTAAAATGTATGTTTATGTTTTAAATTCTCTTTGATTTAAACGCAAAAAGTTTCACCCTATTTGTAGCCTCTTTAGGTCGTGACCCGTACTTCGGACAAGTTCAAAAATCGAGTAGTGACAATTCAGGGCTAATCTGGATTGGTGCATTCTAGTTTTAGTGTATGTCTTCTTAATTCTAACTCTGGTATGATATCATATATCATGAAGTTTGTCCTCAACGATAGACAAACTACTAAGGTACTGACCTAGCCCTAATAATCTTACAATGTGAAGTTAACACAAGAGGGAGCGGTCCTCGTGTCTGCGAGCTCTATGTGATCCCTTGGTTTATTCTGACAAGATCACGATTAGAGAATAGTTGGAGACCTTCTAAGGGCACCCATGTAGTGTATAAAAGGCACTGTTAGGTACACATACATCCTACCAAGTCGGAAAGTACAGATGTGGATCGCATCGCTTGTGACGTGTTCATCATTAAAGATTAACTAATAATCTTCTAATGATCACAACAATCGTACAAACAATAAGGAATCACTATAAGGGAAGTAATATTCAGATAACCTTGTTGATTAAATATCTCAGGGAAAGAACACTTGTTTGAGTTTCAAATCACTCCACAAACAAGTTCGATCATGTCTAGTTTGAATAATTCTAAATATGCAATCTAAACTGTTAGGTTATGGAGTCTGCTGCTTATTTATAGCTTTGTCAACGGTTATACATCGTAAAGCTATCTTTGGTAAATGACATATAAAGTAAATTGTCATAAATAGTAAATAGCTATGTATAGTAAAAAGCTATATCTGGTAAAACTATATATGGTAGATAGTTATATATAGTAAATGATTATATCTGGTAAATCTATATATAGTAAACTAAACCATATATATATTCTATCAGGCGGAACTTTGAAAATGTACTTTCTCTATTATCTGTATTATTTTTGTACATACTTGAAGTCATCAATATAAATCCTTTAGTCAGAGTTCTTCTTGCATTTTATCTATCCTGTTCTTTGTGTTCATCTAGATCGAGTGTGTGCGTTGTTGTGCGATCCTAACAACTGGTATCAGAGCTAGGCGAAATTCATCACAATCTGTGAAGATGGAAAGCTTAAAGATTGAAATTGAGAAGTTCGATGGATCCAATTTCGATTTCTGGAAAATGCAGATTGAAGATTATCTGTATCAGAAAGGTTTGCATGAACCCTTGTTGGGGGTGATGCCGGATATCATGACCACGGAGCAGTGGAAGCTCAAGGATCGACAAGCCTTAGGGCTGATCCGGTTGAGGCTGTCCGGAAACGTGGCGTTCAACATCATCAAGGAGAAGACAACATCAGATCTGTTGAAGGCACTATCGAATATGTACGAAAAACTGTCGGCTATGAACAAGGTGTATTTGTTGTTGATCATATAAATGAATTCAATATGATCTTATGTCAACTGAGTTCGGTGGAAATTAATTTCGAGGATGAAATTAAAGCATTGATTTTGATGTCATCTTTACCCGAGTCGTGGGATATTGTTATTGCCGCAATCAGCAGTTCTCGAGGATCTAATAAACTGAAGTTTGATGAAATTTGAGATGTAGTTCTCAGCGAAAGTATTTGCAAACGAGAAATTGGAAATTCATTTGGTAGTGCTCTCAGTGTTGACTAACGGGGAAGAAGTAAACCGAAGGGCACAAACAAAGGGGGATCAAAATCAAAGAACTGAGAAAAATCTTCAAATAGACCAAACGTAACGTGTTGGAATTGTGGAGAAAAAGGTCACTTTCGGACAGATTGTACAAGACCAAAGAGGAAGCTGAATCACAAATCTGGAGATGATGATGATTCTATAAATTCAGCAGAAGACATTGGGGATGCTCTAATCCTCAGCGTGGACAGTTCGATTGAATCCTGGATTTTGGATTCAGGTGCATCTTTTCATTCGTCTCCAAATAAAGAGTTGTTCCGGAATTTCAAGTCTGGAAATTTCGAGAAGGTGTATCTTGCCGACAACAAAGATTTGGAGATTAAAGGAAAAGGAGATGTCTGCATAAAAACTCCGGCAAGAAATTAGTGGACATTAAAGGATGTTAGATATATTCCTTGTCTCAAGAAAAACCTGATCTCTATTGGTCAGTTGGACAACACAGGTTATGCAACAGAGTTAGGGAAGAGTTCGTGGAAGATTATAAAGGGTGCTATGGTGGTAGCATGTGGCACAAAATCTGGAACCTTATACACCACTGCAGGGTGTATGAACAAAGCAGATGTTGCTGAGAGTACTTCAAATTCAAGTCTATGGCACAATAGACGTGGACATATGAGTTTTAGAAGGTCTGAAATCTGTTGATGTGGGTCCTTGTGAGATCTGTGTTATGAGCAAGTAGAAACGAGTTAGCTTCACAAGGACTGCCAAAGAATTGAAAAAGTGCGGATGAAAATAGAATAAGATGTAGTGAGGTTCGAAGACAACAAAGCAAGTGGGAGTTGAGGTTGAGTTGCAGGAAAACTCACTTAGTGATGTTGTAGCAGATACTCAAGAAACTCCTGAGACTATTGCTGAGGAACCAAAGGTGGAGCAAGGTTCCAAGACCACGAAGCAATGGGAGTTGAGCTTGAGTTGCAGAAAAACTCACCTAGTGATGTTGTAGCAGATACTCTTGAAACTCCTGAGACTATTGCTGAGGAACCAGAGGTGGAGCAAGGTTCCAAGACAACAAAGCAAGTGGAGTTGAGGTTGATTTGCGGAAAAAATCATATAGTGATGTGTCAGATACTCAAGAAACTCCTGAGACTGTTGGAGAGGAACCAGTAGTGGAGCAAGTGACACCTTAACCGGTGTTGACAAGATCATCCAATACTATCAGAGTACCAGATATGTATGTACCTTCATTACACTATCTGTTGCTAATGAAAGGGAACCATAGTTCTTTGATGAAACCCTACAGTTGGAAAGAAGACGATATGGATGACTCACTATCTAGAAGAATTGGGCAAAAAGCAACACGAAAAGATTCTTTATAGAGATAGTCATTGTAACGACCCAAAATTTTCTACTCAATTTAAGGTCGGGGTGGTCTCGAGTTGCGACGCCCTTGTCAGCCATAGGCTTGAGTATTTAAAGAAATACTCAAATATGTGTCAACAATAGGTTTCGAACCTATGCGGGCAAAACTTAATTGATTTGAAGTTTGTCTCCTTAGCCACTCAAACACATCAACATTAGATGGAAAAAATTATTTTTAATTTGATAAATTAGGTAAAAGTTAAATGGTCAATTTGACTTTGTCTTTGAGGAGATTAAAGGGATCGGGAATAAATCCCGACCACAAATGTCTTTTGTCGGGAGACTATAAATACCCACAATATATTATGTAAAAATAAGATTGGTTAATGAATATAATTCAGATCTCAAATTGAGCCGTTTCCCTTAGAAATCCAGCAATTCTTGTGGTAGAATTGAATCTGAGCCATTCAATCAAGCCTTGATCAAGTTCAATTGTGGGGTGACTCAATTTAGAACAAGGTTTCCAAATCTTGCTTCTAGATCTGCGATCGTAAGAGGTAATCTAATTCTAGCCTTATCTCTTGGTTGACACAAATTTCGTATAAGGAGGTGTTAATTACTTTGATTCAAGGGTTCTTGCTTCAACAAAAGCTTGGGTCGTTGGGCTGAGGATTAGGGTTGCCTTATCACTGTCCTAACGGGTAAACTTTGGACGTGTACCATATACTCTACACACAACCCATACGTGCGAGTATGGGCTCACCAGCTAATTCGCACACCGCTGGACCACTTTTCTTATCCGGTGGGCATACTCTGGGAGCCCCTTATGCCGGAACTCGTTAGAACTAGTAACCGTCACGGCAGCGCTATGCAAAGCATAACGATCGTTGTTCTGCCATTGGATGTACGCGTCCGTACCCTTGTGATGGGATAGGGGTATCCCCCAGATGCATGAACACACATAATGCATGAGGTTCCCAATATTTCTACTTTTAATCATTAATGAATATAACCCCGCTATCATCTTTGATTCGTATCATATTCTTTTTCATATCATTTCACATATCGTTCATCATTCATATCGGGGTTACATTTCATTTCATTTATCGTGATATCATGTCATTCATAACATACTGTATACATACAATTTAGAAAACATAACAAAACGCTCCATGCTTTTAACATGTCATTTCATAACGTGCAATTCATACAACAATTACCTCAATGGTCACACAAAACAATTTAAACATAACATATCACATCACAATATATCGTATCATAAACGTGTCATATTGTAAACACTTCGTGGTCAAATCGTTCCCTAACTTATCATAGTCTAAACGTTCTTATACCTATCACAGTCATATCGTTATGTGAACATACCTTAGTCATCATCACAGGAACGTATCCTAACGCTATCGTTCTATCAGTCTATCACAAACCTATTCCTTTCTACCCATATCCTAACCATGTTCTTTCATCAATCTCTCCTATCCATAGCACTCCGGTATGTAACCTAACCTTAACGTTTCATGAACGTATCTTACTCCTATCGTTGCTTTCGTTTTGTGCATCCTTCTTGTATCCTATCTCAAACATATCCTTGAACACACCGTACCACAATTATTATCATACAATTCACATATTATAACATAACATAAACATAATATCAGCATACCGATTCACAGATAATTCACACATATCAGAACATATGACACGTGCAGAACCACAGGCACGTGTCAACATCAAATATAACCATGCTGATAGTAAGGCCACTTACTTGGATGACCTTAGCTGAAGTTTATCTAACTCCAAACTAGCTTGCTTTCATCCTTTGAATTCGTTCCCACTTATATCAAGACGCTCCACCCTATTAGAGATATCACCAAATTACTTCAGTAATTCTAATTTCTAAATTTTGTTAACTATTTAACAGTGTTAAATTTCTCAATCTAGATTTAATATTTCTTGGGATATAAATATTTCTAACCATATGCCTATTGACATACTTTATAAATGAGAATATATTTAAGAATTACTTTATAAATGAAAATATATGGTTGTTGTTATATTCACCGGTATCAACCATTTAATACTTTTAAGATCTTCCATGCATTTTCCTTCTTTTATTCGGTTAGCTGTATTCTAGGTTTTCCTTATAATTCCCTTTCTCTCTGTTCTCATTGTGTTGATATTTATTATTGCCAATTCTCTTTTTCTTTTTCATTGTGTGATAAATATTCTTACCCAATTTTTAATCCTTCTTCCTCCTAAATCCTCTCTTTAATTTTCTATGTGTAATTCTATTTTTCTCTTTCTGTATATTTTCAGTGTGTTGATAAAATTCATTCTTACACCCAAATCTTCCTTTGTTAGGCCAAGACCAATTTTATTCCGTTCATAGTTATTCACAGATATTATTGGTTTTTAATTTAATGGATTCATTTGTCCACCAATCTACATAATTACCATAATTCATATAAAATTATGGACCAACAGTGAAGATCTAAAATAATCTAAAATATAATTGGTTGTGATTTCTTATAAATGAAATTAGAATAAAAGAAAAGGAAGTTTAATATATACCTAACAAATTGACGAGATCTTCCTTCACAGCGTCTACCTCTCTTCTTCACGTAAATCTGCCTCTATAGTTGAAGGTCTTTTTTAGTATTTCTCAAATCTGAGATATTTGTTGTTTTTCTGTTTTGCAGGAACTTGAGATTTTGGCGTAAGAGTTGGGTTGATGAGAGGTAATGGCAAAGGATGAGAAGTTAGTGGAGAGGAGAGAGGAAGATTTTTTTTTTTTTAAAAATTTAATTACTTAATTACTTAATTATTATTTTTATTTTTATTATTTTAAACGTATTATTATTTGTTAATTTCTTTAATTACTTATTTATTATTATTATTATTATTTTGGGTTATTACAGTCATAGTGTCACATAGTTGGTGAGGATCTCGGTCTATCATTTAAAGATAAAACACGGAAGGCGATACCATTTCACTTGCAGGTTAGTGGAAGATGATGATGTGTTTTGAGAAGATAGAGGGTGCAAAAGAATCCAGCAAACATGTTGACAAAATGTGTTGATGTGGAATATTGAGATTGTGCAAAGCCTCAATTGTATTGGTGTAGTGAAGATGCTCGTGGTCGTTTGAGAATGAAATTCTTGGTTGACTAGATCAGTCTCTAAGGGGAGAATTGTTAGGTTATGGAGCCTGCTGCTTATTTATAGCTTTGTCAACGGTTATACATGGTAAAGTTATATTTGGTAAATGACATATAAAGTAAATGGTTATAAATAGTAAATAGGTATGTATAGTAAAAAGCTATATAAAACTATATGGTACATAGTTATATATAGTAGATGGTTATATCGGCTAAAGTTATATATAATGAGCTAAACCATATATATATCCCCTCAGGCAGAACTTTGAAAATGACTTTCTGTATTCTCTGTATTCTCTTTGCACATACTTGAAGTCATCAATATAAATTCTTTAGTCAGAGTTCTCCTTGCATTTTATCTATCCTGTTCTTTGTGTTCATCTAGATCGAGTGTGTGCGTTGTTGTGCGATCCTAACATAAACTACATAGAATTGCAAAGAAACTTAACCATTGACTAAAGGAAAAGGTAAGAACACTTAGCCCTAATGATAAGGAATCACTCTAAGGAAAGTAAAATTCAGATTATTTGTTGATCAAACATCTCAAGGTAAAAAAATACTTGATTATTATTCAAATCACTCCTTAAGCAAGGTCAATCACGTCAAGCTAATGATTCTAAACATGCAATCTAAACTATATTGAATTGCAAAGAAACTTAGCACTTAGCAAAAGAAAAATACAAATGTTCCTTTTACTACATTTTCGAAGTCTTTTTAGAAAGAGAACATGTAATAATCCAAAAATTAGAAAAAAAAAAGAAAGAAAGGGAAATTGTCTCATATCGTTTTAAGTTGAGAAGTGGGTAGTTGATATGATATCAACCTAAGGAAAAGTATGGAACGGATTACCTTGATGATCAAGATCAAGAGTAAAGAAAACTCGTTTCTAAACTCGTGATTCAAATCACTCCACAAGAGGTTTGATCAATACCACTTGAATGACTTTAGCATGCAAGTTCTAAACACAAGAATTTGCAAAGAAAAACTTAGCTCTCAACAAAGCTAAAGTAGAAATTCTATTCTTAATTCCAAAATCTGATGTCTCTAATCAAAGAAAAGAAGGCTTTATATAGCCTTTACAACCTTAATCTATGTGATACATAACTCCCAAATTAAATGGGCTAGTAAATGAGAAATACCCATAACCTCCATATTAAAATGGCTAGTTAATGGTGGAATATGGTAACCTATGTGGGTTACAATATAACCTTAACTCCTATATTTAAAACTAACTTAAATATGACTAACAAATATTTAAATTATAATTAACAATGAATGAAATGTGTTTATTAGTCATCCTTGGACTAATTTCATAAATCCAGCTGAGTTCATTAAATGCAACTTAAACTGCATTTAACTCATCTCTTTTTTGAAGCTCAACTTTGCACAACACATAAGGAAGGTCTCCAACGTCTTCTAGAATTAACTTTGATGAGCTCACCATAGCTTGAATATAAGTGTATAAGGTTTGTTGTAGCTTCTTGGCTCTCGTCCTTGTAATTGGACCTTGAGGTATGAAAATTCCTTGGTCGTGGTTCATATCATTCTCCCCCTCTTGAGAAGGATTCGTCCTCGAATTCCAGCCATCACCTACATCAAAAGAACTCAAATCAACAACATTAAAAGTTGCACTAACACCGTACTTACCTGGTAAATCAATTTTATAAGCATTGTCGTTGATACGCTCAAGAACTTGAAAAGGTCCATCTCCTCGTGGTAAAAGCTTAGATTTTCTTTGAGTACGAAATCTTTCTTTTCGGAAATGCACCCAAACCCAATCTCCTGGCTTGAAGATGACAATCTTGCGTCCTTTATATCGGGTGGCAACCTTGGAATTTTGCTTCTCAATTTGTTCTTTTACTTGCTTGTGCAGTTTATGAACAAACAACCTTGGCATTTGCATCAAAATTCACAATCTCTTTTGACGGTATAGGTAACAAGTCAATGGGGGTTAAAGGATTAAAGCCATAAACAATTTCAAAAGGTGTGCATTTAATAGTGCTATGAACAACCCTATTATATGCAAATTCTATAAATGGCAAACAATCCTCCCAAGTCTTAAGATTCTTATCAATAGTAGCCCTAAGCATAGTAGTCATGGTTCTGTTAACAACTTCAGTTTGTCCATCAGTTTGAGGATGACAAGTAGTTGAATATACTAGCTTAGTTCCTAACTTACCCCATAAAAATTTTACATCACGATCACTAATAATGCTTTTAGGAATGCCATGCAATCGTACAACTTCCCTAAAGAACAAGTCAGCAATATGTTTTGCATCATCAGTTTTGTGACAAGGAATAAAATGAGCCATTTTACTAAATCGATCAACCACAACTCATAACCTTTCCTAGTCCTATGTAAACCTAAAACAAAATCCATTGATATATCAATCCAAGGACCATTAGTAACAGGTAATGGGGAGTATAAACCATGAGGTTGAAGCCTAGACTTAGCTTGCTTACATGCTATGCAATGAGCACAATTTTATGAACATCATGTCTCATTTTAGCCCAAAAAAAAATGTTCAGAGAGCATATCATAAGTTTTAGATACTCCATGGTGTGCCATTAAACTACCTCCATGAGCTCCCCTCACAAGTAGCTCACGTATGAAACAAGATGGTATGCAAAGTTTGCCTTTTCGGAACAAAAATCCATCTAACAACAAGTAATTATCCACAATGAGTCTTTTTTCACAAGATTCAACAAAAGGAGCAAAGAACATGTCATGTTGATACAAATCCTTTATATGTCCAAAACCAAACAACTTAGCATTCAAAGTATTGAGGAGGGCATACCTTCATGATAAAGCATCTGCAAGAATGTTCTCCTTACCTTGTTTATATTTTATGACGTAAGGGAATGTTTCAATAAATTCTAACCACTTAGCATGTCGTCTGTTGAGTTTATTTTGTGCTCTCAAATGCTTTAAACTTTCATGATCCGTATGAATAACGAACTCCTTAGGCCAAAGATAATGTTGCCAGGTTTGCAATGCACGAACCAAAGCATAAAGCTCTTTGTCATAAGTTGGATACCTCACAGATGCACCAGTCAACTTCTCACTAAAGAACATTAAAGGTCTTTGATTTTGCATTAATACAGCACCTATCCCTACTCCACTAGCATAACATTCAATTTCAAAAGTTGACTCAAAATTAGGTAATAAAGGCAAGGGAGCATAACTCAATTTTTCTTTCAAAGTGTTAAAAGCAAGTTCTTGATCTTTTTCCCATATAAAGGATACATTTTTCTTAACAAGTTCATTCAAGGGTGATGATAAGCGCCAACAATGCTAGATTTTGCAAAGTTAGGGGTCCTTCTAGAATCCTTGCAACGTTCACAGAGAAAGCTAACTTAACGGATTGATTCCAACCAAGAGTTGGTTAGAAGATGAATGACTCTTAGATCGAACTTGGAATCTATGATGTTCACTCTTAGATTCCAAGACGACTCTCTCCAGAATTAGCTTGATCAAAACTAATTCAATGAATCGGTTTAAACATCAAACCTAAAGCAAGGTTTGAAAAACAATAACACCAAAAAGGTATTAAGAAAACACAATGGTTTTGTTTGTATTCAACAACTTCTTTTCAAAATGAATATTACATACCTTTATATAGGCAAAAAAGATAACCCTAACATAATAAAGTTCAACCACCAACTACAAATTACTAATAAATGCTATTAAATACAAGTTGAAGAAAATAAGAAATTCATAAATTGTCTTAATTGGTAGTTCAACTACCAAAGGTAAGTCTTCTAATCACTTTCCAATGTCAGCCACTCCATTATTTTCTTGATTTGATATGCTAATGCTATAAAGATTTATGGGCTCAAAAGTCTTTGTTTCAACATGTACACTAGCAAGCCTTTGAAGATGCAATATATAGGCCTCTTGAATCTTCTTAACCTTGCTTCTTGTAATCGGTCCTTCGGGGCATGCAAAGGGTCAATAATTGAATTCATATCAGGTGAAGCAATTGTACTAAAATTCTGAATGAACCTACAATAGAAACTTGCAAGATTGTGAAAACTTCTTACCTCACTTACACTTTTAGGTGTAGGCCAATCTTTTATAGCCTTCACTTTCTCCTCATCAACCTCAACACCATTAGATGTAACTACAAACCCAAAAAAGTTAACTTTTTCCATGCAAAAGCTACATTTCTTTAAATTTACATACAAACATTCGTTTCTTAAAGTAGTTAAAACATTGCGTACATGGGTAAGATGATCATCTAAAGATTTAGAGTAAACAAGGATGTCATCAAAATAAACAACCACAAACTTACCTAAGTATTCTCGTAAGACATGGTTCATTAGTCTCATGAATGTACTAGGTGCATTAGTTAATCCAAAAGGCATAACCAACCATTCATAAAGACCATACATGGTTTTAAAAGCTGTTTTCCACTCATCCCCAATATGCATGCGAATTTGACGATAACCCGATTTTAAATCAATCTTAGTAAAAAGACTACATCCATGCAACTCATCACGCATATCATCTAATCTAGGAATTGGATGCCTATACTTTATAGTTATCTTGTTTATAGCCCTACAATCAACACACATACGCCAAGAACCATCTTTCTTAGGTACAAGAATAACTGGAACAGAACAAGGACTCAAACTTTCAAGTGCATACCCTTTAGCAAGGAGTTCACTTACTTGCCTTTGTATCTCTTCAACCTCCTTTGGATTAGTCCTATATGCTGGTCGGTTTGGAATGGGTGCGCCAGGAATGAAGTCAATCTTGTGTTCAATCCCTCTCAGTGGTGGCAAACTACTAGGCATCTCCTCCGAAAATAAATCTGCAAACTCTTGCAAAAGCACAACAAAATCACTAGGCAAAGAAGGGTTAAGCATGTTAGTAAAGTAACAAGATCCCTTGCACATAAGTACAAGAATAGTCCGGTTAGAGAGCAAAACATTCCTAGCCTCACTTGATCTAACATATAAGCTAACTGATTTGCCTTTTCTCTTTTTTTTTTCTCTAGGCTGAGTGCTACTCTCTTGCTTTTCACTCAAGCTCTTTTTTTCACTTGATTCTTTTTCAATCTCTGCTTTTGCATCAGCCTCTTGCCTTTTCTTTTCAAGTTTGCAATGATCAATAAATACATCTTTTGGAGACAATTTTAACAAGAGTAGTTTTTTTTACCATTGTGAGTAAAAGAGTATCGATTTGCAAAACCATCATACATTACCCGACAATCAAGGTACAGATTGAACAAGACACCGAGTTTGAAATAAGTTCTCTCGTTGGTCTAGGCCGTCCTCCTTAATGTGGGTGTTTAGAGCTCGTCGAGTAATCAAAGATATATGTGTAGGGTCCTCTTCACTAAACTCCTCACTCTCATCATTTTCCTCATTTATGTCGTCATGTGCCTCGTCATCTGTAACAATTTCTCCCTCCTTGATGGTCATAATTCTTGCATTTGGGCAATCTCTACTATAGTGTCTTACCCCTTGACATCTCCAACACTTAAATCCCTATTTCGAACATTAGACTTTTCTACTTTTTCTTTCCCTGTTCTAGAACTCTCACCTTTCTCAAATTTAGCTTGAGGATTCTAATTAACCTCTTGATTTCTATACTTATAATCAATGTTTTTACTATCCTTTTTCCATGCAGAAGTAGAATTGGAAAAAGTTTTAGAAGATCCGTGGAGACCTTCGATGGATTTGCCTCTCGATCTTAATTGCAATGTGCAACAACTCCTCGATATCAGAATAAGGCTGTAAATCAGTCTCGTCTGCAATCTATGTGTTTAACCCATTAAGAAACCTCGCCATGAGAGCCTCTATGTCCTCATCGAGATCAAGTCGATCCATCAATGTATCCATCTCCTTGTAATAATCCTCCACAGATTTGCGTCCTTGTTTCAATGCTTGAAGCTTTTGTGCCATGTCTTGTTAAAAATATTGTGGAACAAAACGCTTCCGCATGGACTCTTTGAACTCGTACCATGAATCAATTGGTGCTTCAAGATTTCTTCTCCTACTTGACATCAATTTATCCCACTAAAATTGAGCATATTGTTTGAATTGAGCAATGCATAACAGTACCTTCTTTTCATCACTAAAATTATGACAGTTGAACACCGACTCTACCATCTTCTCCCATTCAAGGTACTCCTCTGGATCGGTTTTGCCATAAAACTTGAGAAGTTTTAATTTGATGCTCCCCACGTTATGATCAATTCTATCATCATAAGGAACTCGTTGTTTTAAATTATGATACCTTCTTCCATGGTCTCTCCCTTGCATCAAGCCACGACCAACCGCATGTGTATTATCCTCGTGGTGATCAGAATTGTCGCCCTCATATTGATCGGTTGAGGGCGCAGGTAGTGGAATCCTCTGTCGAGCTTGATTTTGAATCTCCAATCTTCCTATTCGATCGGTCAACTCTTCTATTCCTCGAATTAGTCGTTCCATGGTTCGTTGTTGTGCTTCTCTCAATCGTGCATCAGTAATGTTAGGATTGTCGTCTGGATTTTCCATGCTACAAAAGGAAGTTAAAAAAAATAATAATAAAAGGACCTCACAAGCGCTCCCTCACGTGTGTTCACTCGTAAACGTAGTCACTCGTGTTTAGCACTCAACACTCGAATCAATGTATCACTCCCTTACAAACTCACCCTCACAATTGAGCACACACAAACCACACTCCAAAAAAAAAGTGGGATGTGAGACAAGCTATGTTATAGAGCTAAGTGCAATTCAAAGTGAATAGACAACACACTCAACACATAAACAAGGGTATTAAAGGAGCAATCCGAATAACGACAAAGAAACGACTTAAAGAAAGAAAATGATTAAGGACTAATTTAGACGTAGTAACATATGAAAGTTACATATAATAATCAAGAGGAAAAAAGAAAGACAGTTAACATCAATAAGCTTTATTTTCTCTTTTTTTTTTTTTGTTTGGTAAGTGAGTGGCAAAATCTAATCAATTTACCAACAAGAAAATTGATTTAGAAGATTAAAGAAAAACAAAGTATTGATAAGATCCAGATATAACAATTTATAAAATATGTCAACATGAATTAAAGCACCGAACTAATGTGTTTTTTTTTTTTTTTTGCTATATAATTTTTAGACAAAATGTGAACACGCTACACAAACTGAAAATATATATATATATATATATATAGATGAGAATCAAAAGAGATAAGCGCAAGGAAACATATATCCGATCTTGAGCCTAAAGCTCTGATACCAAATGATATGATAAGGAATCACTACAAGGGGAGTAAGATTCGGATTACCTTGTTGATCGAATATCTCAAGGCAAGAACATTGTTTGAGATTCGAATCACTCCACAAGCAAGATCGATCATGTCTAGCTTGAATGATTCTTGTTGATCAAATATCTCAACGCAAGAACACTTGTTTGAAATTCGAATCACTCCACAAGCAAGATTGATCATGTCGAGCTTGAATGATTCTACATGCAACCTAAACTACATAGAATTGCAAAGAAATTTAGCTATTGGCTAAAGAAAGCACAAATGCTCCTTTTACTATATTTTCCAAGTCTCCTTACAAATACAACATACATGGCTTTATATAGCCTCAAAATGAAACTATTAAAGGCATTCCAAGAGTTGTAACATTCATAGTTTATGGTCATAATTAACAATTATGTAATTGTAACCTAAAGTAAATAACAATTATCTTAAAATATATTAATGAAATACAATAACTCTAAATTGTAACCTACCCAAAATTTATAACAATGAAACTACGTCTTCAATGTGGCATGAATTGGAATATCTTTTTGATAATTTCAACAACATTTTCTTCACATCTTCATTGAAGTATATTGTATGATTGATGTCTCTTGGTTCATATCAGTAGTTGACCTCCACTATGAAATGGAGGTCCCTTATTTCATTTTATCATCTCACTTGAACGGTTTGAAACCAGTCGGAGAATACATTTTTTGACGGCTTTAGGCCAGCATTTTGGCTGATCCGGCCTGGGTCTGATATGCTTGGACTTTTTCCTACTAGTTTCAACTCTTCGGAAGCGTTTAAGGTTAGTATGACTACTTTTTAACTAGTTTAAATTATTTATGCAAAAATTAGGTTTAGTTACTTTCTTATTTTCTGCCAAATTAGGTGAGTCAATTCCCATGGTAGAATGTTGATTTATAATTGTGGAACTCCTTAGATAAAATTAAATTTCAGAAAGCCGTGTTAAGCTAACAGCAAAAGGTCGTAGTAGCTTTGGCCTAGGCCAACCAAGTAAGTAATCTTACTATCGGTATGTTTGGAAGAGTTGTGCATGATGACAAGTGCCTAGTTGTCCCGCACGTGCCATATAGTTGATATGCGTACTGTGTTTATGATATGATATGTTTATGGTGTGATGTGTTTTATGATATGATTTGTGTTATGTTATGATAAGTTGAAGGATATGACAAGTTGAACGATATGATATGTTGAATGATATGATATGACATGTTGAACGACATAATACATTGAAGGATATAATATGTAGCATGACATGACATGATATGTTGTATGATATATATCACACGATGAAATATTTTGATATGACGCACAACCCACGAGACATGTTTTGAAGGCTATGCTATCAATAAAATGAAATGGAGAAAAATGGGGGGTTGTCTTAGCTGGTTTAATTAATGTGAAAATGTTGGGACCTAATGCATAAATGTATGGCACATGCATCAGGATATTTTCCCTTATGATGAGTACGAACGCGTACGTTATGAAAAGGAAAAAGATTGTCATGTTTAACATGATGCTACGACTGTCGTTATTTCTTCCAGGTGTCCGACAACAATACCAAAGACGCTAGCCTGACCAGTACGAGATCCAAAGGGAGTGTGAACCGCCTGGTGGGTCCATATTCGCATGTATAGGAAAGTCACTTAAAAAAATACGATTTTAAATGATAGGTCCCATTCATATTGTATGAGTGTGCATTACCTAACACCAATAGTGAGGTCACTTACTGAGTATTTCTTAAAATACTCAAGCCACGTGCTATTTTATATTTCAGGTAAAGGCAAGACACGATTGATAGTAGCATCGCACCAAAGACCGTGGAACCTGCATAAAGTAGTTGTATTTATTTTTCGTAGACTTTAGGTTAGTATAGGTCATTATTCTTTTAATCCTTCCCTTTGTTTTATTTTATTTTGTTGTAAATGTTTTCCCTGTTTTACTTTACGACTCTTATTTAAACGTATAAGTTCATGACATCGTTTTATGAAATTATTTTGAATGATTATTTTCGAGTAGAAAGATTAGATCATGTACATGGTAATGGCTCTATTTCCCTTTGGAAATTAGGTTCGTTACACAACATACATGACTTTATATAACCACTTTATATAATCTCAAAATTAAAACGCTTAACCTTCTATGATGCAATCTAAGAGTTGTAACTTTCATAGTTTCTTGCATGCTAAGAGTGGTAACTTTCATATATAGCTTTACCAGATTTAACAATCTACTATATATAGCTATTTACCATATATAGCTTTACAGGATATAACTTTACTATGTATAACCGTTGACTAAGCTATAAATAGGTAGCAGGCTCCATAACCTAACAATTCTCCCACTTGAAGACTGATCCAGTCAACCAAGAATTTCGTTCTCAAACGATTACCAGCATCTTCACTGCACCATACCAATTAAGGCTTTGCATAACCTCAATTTTCCAACATCAACACATTTTGTCAACATGTCTGCCGGATTCTTTGCACCCTCTATCTTCTCCAAACACATATCATCTTCTTCCACTAACCTGCGAGTGAAATGGTATCGCCTTCTAATATGTTTTGTCCTTGAATGATAGTGGATTTTTCATCAACTGTATGGCACTCTGACTATCTGTATAAAGAATCTTCTTGCACTGCTTCCTGCCTAATTCTTCTAGATAGTCTGTCATCCATATCATCTATTTTCCAGCTTCAGCTATTGCCACGTACTCAGCCTCAGTAGATGAAAGAGCAACGCATTTCTGAATCTTGGACATCCAACTCACTGCTGTTCCATCTATAGTGTAGATATATTCAGATGTGATCTTGCTAGAGTCTACATCTCCACTCAGATCAGCATCCACAAAACCGTGTAGAACTACTTTGCCATTGCCATAACAGAGTGAAGTATTGGATGTACCTCTCAGATATCTCAGAAGCCACTTCCGGCTTCCCAATGTTCTTTCCCTGGATTTGCCATGTACTTGCTAACAACTCCCACTGCATGTGTTATATCAGGTCTAGTGCAAACCATAACATACATCAAGCTCCCAACTGCAGAAGCATACGGAACTGATGCCATGTGCTCACGTTCCTCAACTGTCTTGGGAGATTGCCCCTTTGACAATTTAATACGATTTGCCAAGGGGGTAGTCCTGGGTTTAGCATCATTCATCTTGAATTTGGACAACACCTTCTCAATGTATTGCTCTTGGGATATATTTAATGTGCCAGCATATCTATCTCGAGAAATTCTCATCCCAAGAATCTGCTTCGCTGCACTCAAATCTTTCATCTCAAATACTGAAGACAAACTTGCCTTCAGGTGGTTTATCTCCCTCATACTTGATCCAGCACTCAGTATATCATCCACATACAGAAGTAGAAACACATAAGAATCAGTGTATTTCTTAAGGTAACAACACTGATCCTTTTCACTCCTGTGGAAACCACTCTTGCACATGGAGTCAAACTTCTTGTACCATTGTCTCGGTGCTTGTTTCAGTCCATACAAGCTCTTATTGAGCTTACACACCATGTGCTCCTTGCCTGGAGCTGCAAACCCTTTTGGTTGTTGCATATAGATCTCCTGATCTAAATCTCCATGTAAAAACGCCGTTTTTACATCCATTTTCTCAAGGTGCAAATTCTCCGATGCAACATTACTCAGCAGAATTCGAATAGTAGTTAATTTCACAACAGGAGAAAAGATCTCAGCATAATCAATGCCTTTTATTTGTGAATATCCTTTAACTACTAACTGAGCCTTAAACCTCGTTCTGCCATCTGGTTCAGCCTTGATTTTGAACACCCATTTGTTCAACAGAGCTCTCTTTCCTATAGGTAACTCAGTCAGCACCCACGTATTATTCATTTCAAGTGAGCTCATCTCATCATCCATGGCTTGCTCTCACTTGGTTGAATCTTCCACTTGTAGGGCCTCATCAAAGGACTATGGTTCTCCTTCGTTAGTCAGCAACAGATAATGTAATGAGGGTGAATATCTATCTGGTGCTCTGATAGTTCTGGATGATCTTCTCAACACCTGCCCATGTAACTTGCTCCACGTCTGGTTCTTCAACAGCAGGGTCAGGAGTTTCTTGAGCTTCTGATGTGACATCACTGGGAGAATTTTCCTGCCACTCAAGCTCAACTACCACTTGCTTCGTATTCTCAGAGTTTATCCTCTCTTTATCCTTGTACAGGACATTTTCATCAAAGGTCACATCACAGTGTCTTAGGATTTTCCTATTTTTGTCATCCCAAAACCTGTACCCGAACATGTCAGAGCCATAGCCTATGAAGTAGCACTTCACAGCCTTAGCATTAAGCTTGTCTCTCTTCTCTGGATCAACGTGAACATACGCAGTACAACCAAAAGTTCTCAAGTGAGTGTACTTGAGGTCTTTTCCTGTCCATACTTCTTTTGGCAATTTGAACTTTAAGGGTACTGACGGCTCTCTATTAATCAAATATGCTGCTGTGTTTACAGTATCAGCCCAGAATGTCTTTGGTAGTCCAGAATGAATCCTCATGCTTCTTGCTCGCTCATCAATGTTCTGTTCATCCTTTCTGCAATACCATTTTGTCATGCCTTACCGAGAATTGTTCTCATCAATCTAATTCCCTCAGCTGCACAAAATGTTTTAAACTATGATTCGTTGTACTCTCCTCCATTGTCAGACCTCAGGCATTTGATCTTCAAGCCGGTCTGATTTTCAACTTCAGCTTTCCACTTCTTGAAGGTGGCAAACACATCTGACTTGTGTTTCAGAAAGTAAACCCATACCTTCCTGCTGAAGTCATCGATGAAGGTGACGTAGTAGCTTGATCCACCAAGTGATGAAACTGGAGATGGTCCCCAAACGTCTGTATGGACCATTTCCAATCGCACTTTCTTCGGTTCTCTGGCAACTTTTGTGAAACTAACCCGTTTCTGTTTGCCCATGATGCAGCTCTCACAAAGACCCATATCAACAGATTTTAAGCCTTCTAAAGCTTCTTTCACAGTCAGCATCTTCATTCCTTTGACGTTCATATGTCCCAGTCTATTGTGCCATAGACTTGAATTGGAAGCATTCTCAGCAGCAGCAACCATGTTTATACACTCTGCAGTAGTGTATAAGGTTCCGGATTTTGTGCCATGTGCAACAACCATAGCACCCTTCGCGATCTTCCACGAACTATTTCCAAACTTTGCTGCATAGCCTGTGCTATCCAACTGACCAATAGAGATCAGGTTCTTCTTGAGACCAGGAATGTATCTGACATCTTGTAATGTCCACTAATTTCCTGCTGGAGTTTGTACGGAGACATCTACCTTCCCTTCAATCTCCAAAGTTTTATTGTCGGCAAGATACACCTTCCCGAAATTTCCTAATTTGAAATTTCGAAACAATTCCTTACTTGGAGACGAATGGAACGATGCACCTGAATCCAAAATCCAGGATTCAGCTGGACTGTCCACACTAAGGATTAAAGCGTCCTCCGTATCTTCTGTTGTATATATAGAATCATCATCATCTTCAGATTTATGATTATGCTTCTTCTTCAGTTTTGTACAATCTGTCCAAAAGTGTCCTTTTCCTCCACAGCTCCAACACGTTACGTTTGAGCTCCCATGTTTGTTCGCCCGGTTCCTTGATTTTGATCGCCCATGTTTGTTTGAGCTCTTTGATTTACTTCTTCCCCTTCGATCAACACTGAGAGCATTGCCTGACGAATCTCCAATTTCTTGTTTGCGAATACTATCGCTGAGAACTACATCTCAAATTTTATCAAACTTCAGTTTATCAGATCCTCGAGAACTGCTGATTGCGGCAACAACAGTGTCCCATTACTCGGGTAAAGACGACATCAAAATCAACACTTTAATATCATCCTCGAAATTAATTTCTACCGAACTCAGTTGACTTACGATCATATTAAATTCATTTATATGATTAGCAACAGATCCACCTTCAGACATCTGTAGATTAAACAATCTCCGCATCAAATACACCTTATTCATAGCGGATGATTTTTCGTACATATTTGACAGCGCCTTCAATAGATCTGACGTTGTCTTCTCCTTGATAATGTTGAATGTCACGTTTCTGGATAGCGTCAACCGGATCAGCCCTAAGGCTTGTCGATCCTTGAGCTTCCACTGCTCCGTGGTCATGGTATCCGGCTTCACCCCCAACAGGGGTTCGTGAAGATCTTTCTGGTACAGATAATCTTCAATCTGCATCTTCCAGAAACCAAAATCGGATCCATCGAACTTCTCAATTCCAATCTTTGAACTTTCCATCTTCACAGATCGTGGTGAATTTTGCCTAGCTCTGATACCAGTTGTTAGGATCGCTCAACAACGCACACACTCGATCTAGATGAACACAAAGAAATAAAAGAGAGAAAATGCAAGGAGAGTTCTGGCTAAAGAATTTGTATTGATGAGTATGTATAAGAGAGAATACAGAGAATAGAGAATAGAAAGTACATTTTCAAAGCTCCACCTAAGGGGATATATATGGTTCAATTTACTATATATAACTTTACCAAATTTAACCATCTACTATATATAGCTATTTACCATATATAGCTTTACCGAATATAGCTTTACTGGATATAGTTTTACTACGTATAACCGTTGACTAAGCTATAAATAAGTAGCAGGCTCCATAACCTAACAATTCTCCCACTTGGAGACTGATCCAGTCAACCAAGAATTTCATTCTCAAACGATCACCAGCATCTTCACTGCACCATTCCTTGGGTTGAGATTCAAATTCAACCTATAACTAGTGGTCTTGGTAATCCCTTGCATTCCGTGTGACGTGGTCATGTGATTATGAAGTACAATGGGAGATATTAGGTAGTTTAGAGTGGCACCTAGTAGTCTTCATATAAAGATAGGCATAAGACTTGGGTTGTGCGTTATTTGGATGTCATCCTTTTTGGCATAGTCCTTAACCCTAGAGTATTATTTTGAAATTCATGAGGTCTTAGGTTATTGCTCCAAGGGTTCTTTTTAAAACTTAAAAGCAGAACCAGAACATGAGTCATGACATGAGGTACCTAAGCCTTAAAATTTCGTGTGTGGTCTTTCATGAGTGTCATGTCATCATCAAAGTTCTTGGGCTTCATGGATTCTTATGAAGGTATTCTTGGTTCATGGCTAAGATCATATACTCTATTGTACTAATTAAGAACTTATCTTGATTTCTTAGTTTCTCGTATCATGAGCTATGACATGTAGTCAACCTAGTAGCTAACCCTATCATGCCTCATGGATACTCAACATGAAGACCTAAAAGATCACATGATCAGTAAACCTCATGAATCTAAATCATGCATCCTGCAAAGATTAGATTACCTCTTACGATCGAAGATCTAGAAGCAAGATTTGGAAACCTTGTTCTAAATTGAGTTCCTCCACAATCGAACTTGATCAAGGCTTGATTGAATAGCTCAGATGCAATTCTACTACAAGAATTTGCTTGAAACTTAGAAATGACAAAATTGATGCTCGAATTTCTAAGGGAAACGTCTCAATTTGAGATCTGAATTATATTCATTAACCAATCTGATTTTTACATAACATATTGTGGGTATTTATAGTCTCCCGACAAAAGACATTTGTGGCCAGAATTTATTCCCGGTCCCGTTTAATCTCCTCACAAGACAAAGTCAAATTGACCATTTGACTTTTACATAATTTATCAAATTAAAAATAATTTTTTCCATCAAATGTTGATGTGCTTGAGTGGGTAAGGAGATGGACTTAAATCAATTGAGCTTTGCCTGCATAGGTTCAAAAAATCTATTGTTGACATTTTTGAATTTTTAATCTTCTTGGCAATAGGTCCATTTAGAACACCGTGATTCTTATCAGTAACCTTAAGATAATGGATAGTTGTGACACACCATAAATACATATCATGCTTAGAGTTAATGACCCTAAAATAAACATACATATCTTATTCATGTCATAAAATATCTCTTGGGTTTTATGGAACTTCATTAATGTTGTTTATAAGGAGGTTGATATGATAAGGAATCACTACAAGGGGAGTAAGATTCGGATTACCTTGTTAATCAAATATCTCAAGGCAAGAACATTGTTTGAGATTCGAATCACTCCACAAGCAAGATCGATCATATCTAGCTTGAATGATTCTTGTTGATCAAATATCTCAAAGCAAGAATACTTGTTTGAGATTCGAATCACTCCACAAGCAAGATTGATCATGTCTAGCTTGAATGATTCTACATGCAACCTAAACTACATAGAATTGCAAAGAAATTTAGCCATGGGGCAAAGAAAGCACACATGCTCCTTTTACTATATTTTCCAAGTCTCCTTACAAATACAACATACATGGCTATATATAGCCTCAAAATGAAACTATTAAATGCATTCCAAGAGTTGTAACATTCATAGTTTATGGTTATAATTAACAATTATGTAATTGTAACCTAAAGTAAATAAAAATTATCTTAAAATATATTAATGAAATACAATAACTCTAAATTGTAACGTACCCAAAATTTATAACAATGAAACTTCTTCTTCAATGTGGCATGAATTGGAATATCTTTTTGATAATTTCAACAACATTTTCTTCACATCTTCATTTCAGTATATTGTATGATTGATGTCTGTTGATTCATATCACGATTTACCATCAACCTTCAACTTTTAAAGAATTTAATTTATAGCTTTTATTCTCTTCTTTTAATTCAATAGAATTTATTTCATCAGTTTTTTAAAAATAAAAAATAAAATGGAAACAATATTTTAATCATTGTTTTCCTTTAAATTATTTATTTTTCCTTCAACTTCAATATTTTAATCTAGATTTCTTTTTCTAACCTACAAAACTACGATATATTTATTCGTAGTAAAAAATGAGAACCAGTTTCCTGGAATCTGTATGCATTGAGTTTAAATTTCACCTACTATTTCGTGTACTACAATTATCCGAATTCATAGGAATTTATAATTATTATAATTTCCTCTCTACTTCATAAACTTTTAAACAAGTTTCAAATTTTTAAATTCGAGGCGTAATAAAAACTTTAAAATTTTAAAATAGATTTTTAAGATGTCTCTCATGTTTAAAATTTAATAAATTTATTGATAAAGCTGTAATTTTAAATAATACCAAATTAAAGGTAACGACCCTAAATTTCTACTTTTTCAGAGTTGTTAGTGACATCTCATACTCTACTCAAATGCAGGATATAACTCTTAAAAGATAATCTTATTTCTAGTATAAATGTCAAAAACATTTAAAATATCTTCCATCTCTGGAAAACACGGTTATGCTCTTATGTGTTTAAATACGGAATACTGTCATTTAGAGAAAATAAAAATAAATACAAAATAATTTAAAACGATGAAATGCAAAACAACCTATTCTAACCTAAGACTAGGAATTTAAATATCAGTCTACCTTATGCACGTGCCACAGTCTTGCTCGCGATGTCGCCATCCTCCTTACATGTGTGCCTTGCCTTTACTTAAAAAATGATGTGGCACACGGCCTAAGTATTTTGAAGAATATTCAGTAGGTGGCCCCACTATAGGGACCATTGCAAATGGGAGTGTGAATCCCTACACTCTAAGCTCTTGGGACCTATCTCTATTCTCTAGGGGTGGCCTCCAGTCTCGGACTACTATGGATGTGTAGTACTTCCCTACACACGACCTACACGTGTGAGTGTGAATCCCCAAGGGGCTCGAACCCTCTAGACCCTCTTTGGTCAAGCTAATCTATAGCGACGTCCGAAGGCCAGCAGAACCCCTGGTGTCCTGCTCCCCATGAACACCCTCATCATCATATTGTGCGCGTCCACACTCATCGTGTCTGGGGAAGTATCCCTATGCTTATGAACATATAACATGCATGAGGTCCCTCTAAATTCCATCTTATCATCTCTTCTGACACAACCCTTTAGTCTCATCTTTTTGTTACATTAAATAACACATGCTCGTTGGATATTTATATTAATATCATTTTCATACTCTTAAGGTTGTGTCCTATGTCAGTCTATCGACATGATACAATATAGCACTCATCATCATATAGCGTGCTTAATATGGAAAACATCAACATATTATGAAAAACGTCACGCAATCATCATACTCATCATATCGCCATAAAGTGCATCAAGCATATCAAGTACCTCATACATCAAACTACATATATTACACATATCATCAAGCATCATAATTCATACATCATCATATACTAGTATACGACATCGTACAATACAACTCATACATCATCATAGCTCATACATCATAAATTGTAACTCATACAATTTCTAGTCTATCCTATAGTAAAGCCACTTATCTAGTTAGCTTAGGCTGGTGACACCAAAGTTTGATTTTGTCTTTTGTATCCAAGTCAACCTATATGAATCCATGACATCAATTTTACGTTCAATTCTCTAAATTTTACAATGGTCCATGTGTTAAACTTCATACGAGTATTAAAGACTTTACATGAATAAAGTCTTGAAACGTTATAATATACATATATACCATCTAACTATGTATAAAACTTTATTTTTATTAAGATCTCATTTTCTATTATTAGGAAAGATATTGTTACTGAACTTTGATCTTTTATTTTTATTCTCTCTCAATGTGTTTTGCTTTATCTTTGAGTTCACTTAGCCAATTTTTTTTTAATGAATTTTCACTTCCAAATCTTTCTCTCTATTTACTCTTTTTTTTCTTTTAATTATGTTACCAGTATTCTTCTCCATTTTCTTTTAACTCTTTTTTTATTTATTTTAATTCTAAATAATTGCAGCGGCCGTAGCAAACTGACGATATTTTATCTGTTTTGTTTTTTCTCTCTACAAATAAATTTATCATTTTTGTATAGGGTAAATCTGAAATAGGATTTTGTGGAATAAATTTTTTGGCATCGGGTGGGAGAGATGATGAGAAAGGAATTGTTGTTGGAGGGTGTGACTTTGGTGGAGAGAGATGAGGAGGGAGGATTTGTTGGAGGGGGGACAATACTATATATGAACACTTAAGTAATAATAATAATTTTAAAAAAAAACTCAATGGAAAGATCGTGAAATTTTCGACGAGGTGTTGGTGATCCCGCGACAACAACCAACCATGCATCCTTCTTCAAATCCCTCGCCATTCAGTCACGTACCAAAAAACTTCCTTATTCCATCCTCAACACTACAATTTTCTTGAGAGAGAGAAGCACAGTAGACCCAGAGCATTTCAAAATGTTTTTCGGAGCTCAGTTGGCGTGTTATACCTGCGGTGAAGGAGATCGTACGACGGTGGAAACGGGGAACCACAACGAGACATTAGGACGGTAAGTGCGAGATCCCACATTGGTTAGAGAGGAGAACAAAACATCTTTTATATGAGTGTATAAACCTTTCCTTAGTAGATGTATTTTAAAATTGTAAGACTATCTACTAGCAGTGGACTTGGGCTGTTACAAATGGTATTAGAGCCAGACATCAAGCATTGTGCCGGCGAGGACGCTGGGCTCTCAAAAGGGTGGATTGTGAGAACCAACATCGGTTGGATAGGGGAACGAAACATTCATTATAAGGGTTTGAAAACCTCTCCTTAGTAGACGTGTTTTAAAACTGTGAGGTTGACTCGATACGTAACGGGTCAAAGCGGAAAATATCTGCTAGCGGTGAGTTTGGGCTATTCAGTAAGTCCTCGCTATTCTTGCTCTGTCCACAAAGATTTTTTTGGAGAAAGGGTTTGAGTTTTCTTGTTATTATCTCACAAACATTGTCGTGGGTAGGTTTTGCGTCCTCATGGTCAAAAGGGAAGACTCATCGAAGCAAGTGGTGAACAAAGAACGTGTCGGCCATTGTTGGATAAGGTCAGAAGATGAACAGAGGTAGAATGGTCGCAACAGTCTCGTAGAGAAAGAGAAGCCCAGAGAAGCCCGCTGATTCATCTCGAATCCGAACTCAGAGTGGCTACAATATCCAAATGAATGCAATGTTGGGATTTAAACCCTAAAACCTCATAATTAATTAAAAGAAGAGAAAACAAAAAGGGCAAATAATTTGTCAGCAAGACAAATTTGAAAAAGAGGAAAATGATAAATTAGATGAAAAGGAGAAGGAATATGAACCGATTGACGCCGTCTCTTGAAGAAGCTTTTGGAAATTAGCATCTGAAGTTGTCTGGGCTAACGCTGCAAGCAGCCTAGACTTTGAATTGAGAAACTCGGTGGTTTTCTTTTTAGATAAATCGTGGCCATTTTCAGATAACCAGACCTTCACTGCTTTGAGATCTGCATGGGTATAAGTGTATTTATCCCACCATTTGATTTTGATTACCTTGAAGACCTGTTTTACCCGATCTTCAGTTTCTTTTATCTGGAAATTCCAAGTTAGAATCCCGGGAATTTGAAAATATACGCTAAAGCGCATAGTCAATGGAAATAATGGAGTTTTGAAGATATTTTGATTGAATTAATAGAATGATTCTTGTATAGGAACGAAAATATATCTTTTGCAGATCCAAAGATATTCCACCATTTGATAAACCAAAATGGATAATTGATTTTGTAAGCATTGGCAAAATTGAATGAACCATGAATGTTGGTAGTTTTGATACCAAATGACATTGAACCATGCCATCTGATAATCTCTATAGGAGAAAGAATGAGAAACAAAAGGTTTTGAAAAAGTTTTTTCCGTGTATGGATCTTGATTCCAATACATCGGATTCATGACTTTGAAAATTTTTAATTTTGAGTACGCGATTTTTGAAGGATCATCACGACTCGAAATATAAGTAATTTCAACAAACTTGGAATCGACCAAGATGAATTCATAAAACCTTCTGGTCTTATGAAGGTCTTCCGGGATATAGAAGAATCCCGATCGATATGCCTTTTTGACGACCTCACTAATTTTCGGATCGTCATATTCTGGTTCTAGAGCTTCTGGTAGAGATATAGATTTTTGAAAGTAAGTCCTGATTTCAGGGATTGGAGAAAATCAAATGGGAACAACCGCGTCCGAGTAGGTTGAGGGGACAGAAGGTCTCTTTGAAGTGGAAGAGACAGTAGGTCTCGATGGAGTAACGGCAGATGGCCGTGTTGAAGAGGGAGAAGGCCTCGTCAGAGTGATAACCTCCGGTTATTTTTTAGCAAGTTTTGCTTTAGATCTGGTCACCAATGTGAAACCAGTATCCATAGCATAACTATCAGCTGTCATTGGAATAGAGGTGTTATGAGAAGCAATAGGCTTTTTCCCCGTCATTGGAATCTTCTTCAACGGTCTTTTTCCCGGTCATCGCAAGATGGAGAAGAGTGGTTAGAGACAGTATGTTTTGAGAGTAGGAACTCTCTTAAAAGTCGGAGCAAGATAAAATTGCTTGCCATCTAGCAAAAAAAAATTTTGATACAAGATTCTTCACATCCTTTTCTAAAACCAATTTGGATGCTCTGGAATCCGTTTTGATAATAAAGCTTGTTAATTAAATCACTTTGAAATTTCTGTATACAAAGTACTATTGAAAGTATTTCTTTCTTTACTGTTAAGTAATTTTTTTTAGTAGAATTCCATATCCCCGAGTTAAAGCGGACAATGGATTCTTTCTTGTCAAAAGACTGTTTTAGGATTCCTCCATATTCTATATCGAATGTGTCGGTCTCCACTATTAAACTAGCTTTCGGGTTTATCAGAGATAAACATGGAATTGATTTGACAAGAGACATGATTTTTTGGACTGTTTTGGTGTGTTCTTCAGTCTAGGGTTTCAGATTCTTTTTTAGCCTTTCAAAAAGCGGTTTACAAATGGGTCTAATATTTTGAAGGAAATCAGACACATAAGGTTTTTGAAGGGGAATTCTTTTGAAGGGGAATTCTTTTGAAGGTTATTTAATCAGACACATAAAATTCTTTTGAAGGTTATTTAACTCACTGATTCTGATAGGGAAAGAAAAATTAAATTTTATCTTCTTTCCTAAGGTTTTTGATTCTAATCCCTTTTCAGTTATTTTAAAAAGGGTATAATTGAGTAATGAAAAGAGTACCTAGGATTAATTCTTGTTCTAAGTGTTTTACTAGAAGGAAGGAATTTACGAAGCAAATTCCGTCATTACAAACATGGACTTTTGATATATTGTAATTAATTTTGAGTCTATTATTGTTTGCACCTCTAAGGCCTTTAGTTGTTTTTTCAAAATACTTTGTAGGTGTTAAACCTTCTCGAATGCAATTTTGATCGGCTCCTGTATCTATGAGAGCCTTTAACCTTATTTGAAATCATAAATTTTTAGGGTAACGAGAGCGTACCATTTTTTATATTGAGAAGTGGTGATGGCTCCAACGAAAGAACTTTGAAAATCTTCTTCGTCCAGATTTGGTTGCGTTGTTTCCTTTTGTTCGGGCAATTTTTCCTGAAGTTATAGAATTTCTTGGCGAAGCATATAAGATTCTGACATTGTTTCAGATCTTAAAGCTTGGACTTCTTGTTTGAGATAATTAATCTCTTTTTGAAGGTCTTGAGTAGTTAGTTCTCTAGGTTTTCAAATTTTTGGAGAACTGATTGGAGTCTGTAGGGATTTCTTTGTTCCCTTTTTGATGGCTTAAAGATCATCATTGCGTCTCTAAGTCTTTGAGCAATTTTTTGCTGAATCTCTGGATCTTGAACTTTCTCTACCACCTCGAGTAGAATCTCTTGATTCTTTGTAAGGACATTTATGCATCCTTCGCATGTTCTTTTTCTTTCTTGTTCTGATTCGTATTCTATGCTTGAAAATGAATCGGATTCTTCCTGAAGTTCGAGGATTTCTCCTTCGCTTGATTGTTCTGAATCGGTCAGAACTAATTGTAGTAACTGATTCTTCAGATCTTGATCAATATCTAATTCATTGATCTTTCCTCGGATCAGACAGTTATTGGCATAGTGTCCTTCTTCCCGATATTTAAAGCAAATTTGCTTTCTTTTGCCTCTGTGGGTTTTTGTAGAGGCATGCCTTTTCTTTGAATATGTTGGCTTTTGAGATTGCACCGGTTTACTCCGATACTGTTCTCTGGGCCTGTATGATCTGTATGATTTTGGATACGTTTTGACATTCTTTCTTCTAGAGGTCGAGGGGGCTTCTATCCCCTTACATCCATATTGATCACAAAATCTTCCAAGCTCTTTTCGGTTTGATATTGAAGAATTGAACTTGTTTTGAATCTTTGACTCATTGCAAAGTCTGAGTCCTTCTATGATGAAAGACGCTATGGATCCGTATGACAAAGTCTGTCATGAAATTGTTCCATTATACTTTGTCTTAAGACCGTCTTTGATTCTTTTTTAGAAGTGTTTTGGCAGTCCATTGACAAAATTCTCCTTCCAGAATTCCAACGAACTGTCTGTCCTAATGAGAACTTTCCTGAAGTACATATCTTTGTACCACCTAAAATCGCCTAAGGTTGGGCACTTTAGGTTCATGAGTATTTCAGCGGATCTCTCCTGGTATTTCAGAGGGTCGCCTACGAAGAATTCTATGAGGGTATAGATGAGGGTGTTGACAGCATCTTCTACCTTTTCATGTTGTACCTCGGTCCTGGTTGATGGACCTTCTTCTTTAATAATTTGAGTAGTTGGTCTAATAACAGTGGTTTAATATTTGTTGATGGACCTTCTTCTCGAAGGAGAAATTACAAGAAGGAATACAAAGAAGATTCAAGTATCAAATCAAGAAAATAATGGAGTGGCTGACATTGGAAAGTGATCAGAAGACTTTGTCTTTGGTAGTTGAACTACCAATTAAGACAATTTATGAATGCCTTATTTTCTGCAATTTGTATTTACTAGCTTTAATTGGTAGTTGAAGTTTGTAGTTGGTAGACGAACTTCATTATGTTTGGGTTATCATTTTAGCCTATTTAAAGGCATGTAATATTCATGTTTGGGCATCATTTGTTGAATACAAACAAAACCTTTGTATTTTCTTAATACTTTTTTGGTGTTATTGTTTTTCAAACCTTGCTTTAAGTTTGATGTTTAAGCTAATTCGTTGGATTAGTTTTGATCAAGCTAATTCTGGAGTGAGTCGTCTTGGAATCTAAGAGTGACCATCATAGATTCCAAGCTCGATTTAAGAGTTATTCATCTTCTAACCAGCTCTTGGTTGGAATCAATCCGTGAAGTTAGCTTATTTTGTGAACGTTTAAAAGGATTCTAGAAGGACCTCTAGCTTTGCAAAATTCAGCATTGTTGGCGCTTATCATGCTGGATATTCTTGATATCCTTCAGAGACGGATTACCCTTTTCTAGTCCTTTCAGAATATTTTTGAAAGGACTGACTTTGACCTTTTCTCCGTAGTAGTTGTCAAATTCAACTTCTTCCAACGGAGGATGTCTTGAATATACCTCGCCTCTTCTGGTAGTCTTATAGTTCCTCTGAGTCAAGGTACATACTTGCAAAATATTTTCTTCAAACCATTCGAAGAATGGAACATTGAGAATACCACTGAGCTCTTAATTCATTTCGCTCAGCTTCTTTGTAGGTTTGAAGAAAGCGTTTCTTTTTGAAGTGTTGGCAGCTGACATGAAATCTGCTCTTAATAATTCCTTGTTCATTTGGAAATCAGCTTTAATGACATTTAGTTGACTTTCGTAGACAGATTGAGTATCCATATCAGTATGGGTTGGAGATTTTGAGCCATCTTCGTAGTGGATTGATGCCCTTCTTTGATCATAACTGACCTCTTTTACCTTTAAGGGGTCATATATTGAGCTTGGAACTCCTGAAGTACTCGATCTAGAATTCAGGAATTCTCTTACTTTCGAATCTGACGAAGGTTCTTCGCTGAATTTTATTTCAACGCTTCCATCGTCATGTTCGATGATTTGAACCGGGTTTTGAGATTCTTTTCTTTTTGGAAGATTTGCATATTCTATTTTTCAGAGAGTATTTCTGGTTATTTGATCCCAAGAGAGAGTTTTTGGAACAATCACCGAACACTTTCCAATATTTGTATTCATGAGCTTATAAACCCTGAATATGATGACTGAAGAATGGGTTTCAGCCTTGATGTTCAAATTTTTTGACTGTAAGACCAGCATAAGGGCTGATAATATGTGTGTGTCGTTGAGCGACAAAGTACAATTTGGATAACAATTGAAATAGACTGGTTCATTCTCTAAATTAGATTGAACCATTCCCAGTAAAGAATTTGAGAAGTATTCATGTCTCTTATCTTGAAGGGAGATAAGAACTGGGATATATAATCCAAGTCTGAACAATGGTGTTACTGCGACTTGAACAAGACCAACGTGAAGATCATTAACCTCTTCACGGTGTTGGAGTATAAGAGATTTTGAAAAAAGATTCAGAGATTCCCTATTGCTATGAATTGGGATATTCTTTTTTGAGAATTTGATGCATGATCTTTGAGTAAAATTAAAGGTTAAAATTTGGTAGATAGTTTTAGGATCTACCTTTGGAGTTGGTCTTCAATTTTGGCAATTTGATATTCTTGATTGACAGTATTTGAGATGGTGAGATTTCCTCCTCTTCTGTGCTCATTTAAATTTTCTTCTCCGGTAGAGCATTTGAGATGGTTTGATTTTCTGAGTTTTCTCAGAAATTCGTTCATAAGATGAAGATATGTGAGATATCTTGGAGTATAATAGGAGATAGATGTAAGAGATAGATGGAGTAGAAAAGTTTCTTCTCTTGATTTCTAATTGAATTATGAGAGAGCTATCACTCTTTACATTGATGACGTCTTTTTATAGACTTCGGATTTAAAAATAAATTTGAAAAACGTAAACAAAAGAGATAAGATTAAATCTAGCAGAACAAGACCCCTACGAGATTTACTTTTCGAAAAGTAAGAAAATACCTCAAGTAAACTAATAATTACAATGACAAAAGACTAATAATTCACCGCTACATGCGATCCTTCATTGTGTGGCTGACAAGTTGTCAATCTCCGTTTGTCTCTAATAAAGATGTCAGGTTGTTGATAAAATCTTCTTTGGAATATTTCGTATGACTTAGCACCCAAACTTGCCAACGGACTTACTGCGCTTCCCGCATCTTACCACCTGGAACACAAGGGCTATTCACTCGGCTATCACATACCCCAAATTCCTCTGAATTTCTTTTATCCTCTTCCTACATTCAGCACTAACGGGGAGGAGAACCCTTGTGGATGGTGGGGTGACACGTGTCGGTAGTCAGTTGGAGCAATGCGTCTTGCAGTTTGTGGTACACGTTGTTCAGACCTTTTTTTTTTTTTTTTTTTTGGAAATTAGATTCCTCCAATAAAGTGTCAGATAATTTGGGGCCTCCCACTAGCCGTTAAACTCTCGGGAAGGCACGCGTCAACCAAGTAAGTAACCATAAAGATTCTAAGTTAAGATATACTTTTATGGATCGCTTTGAAAATGCATGCATGATATTAGAGGCGACCTTAGGAGTCTAGATATTGTGTGTCCTGAGATAAATTTACTAGATAGACACGAGCATAGCCACACACGATTTAGATACTTTAAATCTACTCGTGTGATGTATTGAGGAATGTTTACTTCTATTTTTCATGGTTTATTTATATGAGAAGGACGAAAACTTGTGATAGGTGCTCCAAGTGTTTGATGGATGTTATCGCTCCGTTGATCATGTATGACTGCTTGTATGTTTTGGTATAAATTAGCTCTCGGTGTGCGAGGTGTGATTTTCCTTGTAGAGCCTAAAAAGCAGGTAATAATTAGTCCATGGTGCAAGAGTAAGTTAGGTAGACGATGCCATAGGAGAGGACACCTCCAGTAGATCGAGCACTACAGAAACATAAGCGACGATTAGCGGGACCAGACCCAATGTTCTCAAAGCAGAGAAAAGACTCAAGAAGTGCAACCAGAGAAAGCTGGAGATGAGAGTCCATGGCCAGGTCGTCATGTTGTCCTAAGGACCTAGAGAACCACCCCGGCAAAACTTTGAAAGACTAGGTAGCATGTAGCCTCATTGGTTCGTATGTGCAAACAGAGACTTCCACATTCTTTTCCACTCTAATACTAGTACCGTCGAGATAGGCCTAGGTCGGTTAGGGATGTGTGACTGACAGACCAGTAAACTACCCTACAAAGCACATCTATCCTGAGAAGGGGAGTTGGATACACGGGTAGCCTTAATAGCTGGCCAACACAGGGGGAGTCGCTTCCCCAGTTACAGGTGACAGTATGGTCTTGTGAGATAGGGTTCACCAGCTAACCTTGCATGGAAGAACAGAGCAGGCTAGCATATACCAAGATGTCCCTGCAAAGATAGAAATTCTTTTACGTTTTTGAGGTAGTGCCTCAACCAGGACATCGACTCTCACCGCATAGGCTAAGACTGTAATCCAAGTCTTAAAGAAGTAAGGGTTGTCCCTAGAGTTAGAAGAATTAAGTTCGGGGTGACTCACTAGCATAAGTTTGCGACAAGAGCCTACAAGTAGGTTATTTATTGAGTATACCTAGCGCTTCCTTTATTTATTTTTTTAGGAGAATGACTTCGCTATCTGAGGCGAGGGGTGCACGGGAATTCTACAGCCACAGAGAATGTTGGCACGGGGCGTCTAGCTTGTCTTCATACTAGGGATTGTCATACTTTGTCTTTTTCTTCTTCATGGGTCCCAAACACTCTCCCTATGTTTAAATTTTGACAAGTTGTAACTTGGAGTCAATTGACAAAATTGGATTTTTTTTTTCTTTCGTGTAACTTCTTAACTTCTTCGTGGCGGAAGGTAAATTATTAGACATTTCTACCTAAAAATGGTTAAAAGAAAAAAGAAGATAGAGATGAGAGGAGGGGTAATTTTTGTAAATATTTGATGTTTTTATAAAAATATAATTTCACAAACTGGTAAGAAAAAACCCTGTTTTTACTAAGAGATCATTGCTTTTCAATATTATATTTTAGTTAGTTTGAAGGGATATATATATATATATATATAATGGAAGGTGGAAGTAAAGCCACTTAATTTGATTCCATTTGGCCAAATTGGGTCCTTCAGATTTGGAGTTTAGTGAAGTTTCAAAGCAGACACTGTTTTCGCAGCAGCCACCAAAGTACCCAAGTTTAGACTTTACCAATTATAATATGTTTTCTTTATTTCTCTCTCAATTTTCACATACTTTTCAACCTCATTCTTACATTATGTCTAAATAATTACTCATAATTGGATCAACCACATTGATAATAATATTGGAAGAGTTTAATACTCATAATTGGATCAACCACATTAATAATAATATTGGAAGAGTTTAATACTCATAATTGGATCAACCACATTAATAATAATATTGGAAGAGTTTAATACTCATAATTGGATCAACCACATTAATAATAATATTGGAAGAGTTTAATACTCATAATTGGATCAACCACATTAATAATAATATTGGAAGAGTTTAATAGGCTATAACTTTGAGTCAAACCTTTAAATAATTTCCACGTGATAATTAAATAGACGCTTTGGCTTGACTATTCAATATACGCCAACAACCTTCACAATTCCATCCAAATATCTTATAATATATATATATAACATCATCCTTTCTCCTCTCTCCATAACTTCCCCTTTTCTCTCTTTCTTTCTTACAAGATTATACCGTTGCCATGGGAAATTGTACAAGCAACAAATATTTGGCAGAGACAATGCCGATGAGTGAGGAGGAGGAGGTGGTGGAGATGGTGAAGAGGAAGCTGAATGCCGATGACGGTGCTTCTAGATCTTCGAGAGGGCCGACCACGGAGGTGAAGATTAGGATGAAAAAGAGAGAGCTGGAGAAGTTATTGAGCAAAGTGGAAGTGGAGGAGCTGCCAGTGACGGAGCTGTTATTGCAGTTGATTGAGGTTGGGGATGAGTCGGAGAGTACTCATCGGCGATCATGGCGGCCATCTTTGCAAAGCATTCCTGAACTGAGCTGAATTGAATAACAAGTGTCGAAGAATATTGTAAAATTGTAGATAAGAGAGTTGAGTTGGAATATCATTATGTTTCCTCGGAATTCTTTGGAGCCAACTACGACCTTACAAACTCTTTATTTTTTTTACGACGTCTCACCGTGTAGAACTCTAATTTTGTAGAAATCGTAGTTGGTAAGTTTATTTCGTGTATTCCAACTCTAAGAAACTTTTTCGAAATAATCTTTTTTGGTATGACTCCAACACGAGTAATTTGGCCTTATCCAACCTCTTGAAAGAACAAAATTTTTTTTTAGTAGAGCAATGTGAGGGATCACCATATGACCCAACCATTGGGTTCGGTATACATGACTTGGAGAGATTATCTATCGTATTTAAAATAATATATTAAAATATACCTATTTCATTCAAATCATATTTAATCAATTTGAATGTGATATTTTAAATATATATATAATTTATTTTAATATTTAATATATTAAATATAATAAATATATTTCTCCTATTTAAATATTAATTTGAACATTTAAATGTTTTTAAACTAAATTATCCGGGGGAAACTTATGGATCTACCTGTTATAAGTTCCAATAACATAATGTTCATTAACTATACTATTTAATCTATTATTTTTCATCCATTAACTATAGGTCTCTCCACTATACATATGTAGTCTAACTCTTATGCACGGTAAAACAAGTTGTATCTATAGATGTAATCATTACAAGCAAGTCAGTCTTTCACAAGTTGTTCGTAATTACAATTGGGTCAACAGTCTGTTTTATACTTGCAATTACCTATTTCACCTTAAATAACATTGATTCTCTAATGAATAATTTATTTATGATTCAACTATAAACTAAGTCTCCCTCGAGCCAATGAATGAGAGAGATTAACCTCATTGTTCAAGTCTCGAAATCAGCTCTTAAGGGAGCTACTTAATTACTTTCCTTATATGAGAAAAGTAAATTTCATCCCATAAAAGTATGTACTCAACTCTCTATTTTATCAAGTTCCCAAAACAGTGACATATTGAATCGACTATAAAAGTCATTCTCATCCATACAAATCAAAGACAAACCCTCGTTGCAACGACCCTAAATTTCTACATACTTAGAGTTGCTTCTAACGTCTCATGCTCCTCTCTTAAATGCGGAATATAACTCTTAATTACTCATCATAAATAGTGAAAAATTTAAAAACCTTAAGAACATTTCAAACTGCTAGAAAACACCGCCGGACTTACGTGTTTCAGAACATATAACGCTGAAATTTAAAATTAAAATAAAAACAATTACAAATGAAATAATTTCAAAACACTGCTGGACTTATGGGGAGGACGACCTTGCTGCAAAGAGGCAGCCGAGCTTTTAAGTAGGGGAGAGCCCGAGTCAATAGGCCTCTCACCTCGTAAAGGTGCTCCAAGGTATGAGCACACGCGTATTCCTTGAAGCATCACCTTGTGCCTAAGGTAGATGACTCCACAAGAATTGTCGAGATCAGTACCTGCTCGAGAATTGAGCATCATCTAGAAGTGACGTAGAGAAGTGAAGCTGCAACATGACCTCAGAAGTGTCAAGGCAGCGTTGCCACATGAAGATGGCTAGTTAAAAGTTGGCGGAAGTGTAGCGCCAACACGGAGCTGTGTTATAAGCTTTCAGACATCCAGTTAAGAGTTGACTGAAGTGTAGCGTCAACACGAGGCTGTGTTACAAGCTTTTAGACATCACTACTATAAGGGTTGGTGCCATGCTGAGTAAATGTCGTGGTTGACTTGCGAGCCTTACCCCGAGGGGTGCACCGTTATGTGCGACTTAGGGAATACGATGAGTGTGGCCAGAGTGGCCAAAGTTTGGGCACGCTCCCCTTAACCAAGGCGAGAGTATTCCAAAGCTAGTTAGTTGTCGTGGTTTGTCTGGTGAGTCCCGAGTCAAGTCCGCAGAAGGGCGACGGAGGCCCAAGAGAGGATAGCCCACAACCATAGTGCAGTTGTTTTGTGGTACTTGTGTTGTGAGTCTTTGAGACCGAGAGAAGGTCCGTCAGTGGGATAGCTCATAAGTAGTACGCATTTTCCGTATCCGTTCTAAAGCACGTATTTCCCTTGTAGTGATTCCTTATCTTATCATTTGGTATTAGAGCTTCAGACTCAAGATCGGATATATGTTTCCTTTGCGTTTTTTTTTAATTTGATTTTTATTTATTTTCATCTTTTTAGTTTTTAATCGACCCAAAATTTAAAATTCAAGATTGACTCTACTCTATTGAAATTTTTGAGAGGTGAGAATGAGAGCTTCATTTGTGTAAATGAATGCAAACAGAGTGGCCTAAATTTCTTGAATGTATACACGTGAGAGAGTGCTGTGAGTTCCTCTGTATTTCCATAACTTATTTTTTGCAGCAAAGTTTCACAAATAGATTTGAGGACGAATCCTCTTGAAGAAGTGGAGAATGATATGAACCAAGAAACATCAATCATACAATATACTTCAATGAAGATGTGAAGAAAATGTCGTTGAAATTATCAAAAGATATTTCAATTTCATGCCACATTCAAGAAGAATGAAATTTCATTGTTATAAATTTTGGGTGGATTATAATTTAGAACAATTTAGAGTTATTGTATTTTATTAATATATTTTAATACTTTTTATTTCATTTAGGTTACAGTTACATAATGGTTAATTATGGTCATAAAGTATGAATGTTACAACTTTTGGTATGCCTTTAATAGTTTCATTTTGAGGCTATATAAAGCCATGTATGTTGTAATTGTAAGAGACTTGGAATTGTGGTGGGGAATGCCCCAATTCGTTGGCATTGTGTGGGGAATGCTCCAATTCGTTGATCGAGAATCGAATTTGCGACACCGGCGCGATATCGAAATGTGACTCCTCAGGAGAGGATTTTTCACGCGCATGCGAAAAAACTCCTCAGGAGAGGATTCTTCCTACTACTTCATACTTGCAGAATATGTAGCCCGTTAACATAAATCATTCCTACCGGTAGAATGTGCTTGAAATAACCTATGGATTAACAAATTCCTCTAAACTTAATTTCTTTGTACTATTAGGCTTATTTTCTTGTTTGTAATCTTCATGTGGTTCCTGCATGTATTGATTGAACAAACACAATGAAAAATAAAGATAGTTTCTTGTATTATGTTTTTATTCCGTGGATCTAACTCACAAAACTACATTCAACCTTTTAACTCACAACAACCACATCTACCTCACAGAACTCACCAATCTACGTTCAAAGAAAAAATCTACAGCTAGGAAAATACACACTTAAAAGTAAAGTACATTACTTAATGAAGGACCAAAGGACCGAACTCACAAAAGTTCATTAGTGTGTACTAAATATAAATGAAAAACTGCATTATGTAGTAGTAGTTCGATCCTTCGATCTAGGTCACAGACGAACTACATTCAAAAAGAAATTAAAGCAGAAATAAAAGGAAGACACAGAGATGAATCACTTAGAATAATTCATCAACGAAATTCTTTACAAAGTGAGCCAACAAAGAAGATAAAAGGAAAAAAAAACAACTAACTTGCTCTATCTTGGATTGTTCAATTTGCAATGAGGTAGGAAAATAGGGTTTTTCATAGACAAGGCATCAACTGTAAACTGCAAGTCTCCTCTCAATGCCACCATCTTGAGATCTGATGCAAATCAGACAAAAATTTTGAAGCACGAAAGAAAGAATGATGGATCTTGAGGGGGAAATTCAAACTTTTTTAAAAAATTATATTTAGGGCTTGTTGACCATTTTCCTACCTTGAAATTCCTTCTCCCTAATCAATTAAAAATCTGGAAAGTTCCTTAAAAATTGAAAAAAATAGCTTTTCGGTCATTTTTATGCTTACTTTTTCATTTCCCATTCTTTTCCAAATGCCTTAAATCCCTAAAATTACTTGTTAGGATATTGAAATGACTTTGTTAAGACGCTTATACTTACTTGAATGTCTTCATTCCTTTCCTTCGATCTTTTGGGTCTTAAATGAGCGGCTTAAACTTATTTGAATTTCTTTTGCTCTTACTTCACGTGTTACACACAATGTCTATTACTTCTCTTAGCAAGTTTAAATGCTATGAATACAATATTTTCATTCATTTTTTTTTCTATATTATGTCCAAATATCAAACCATTCCCTTACCATTTAAAAAGAGTGAAGTGTTAGAGTTCATACATAAGTTATCTCAAAGTTATGCCTCCAAAGTTGATTGATTAAATAGCTACAAGGGTTTGAACATTGATGGGAAAAGTGTACGTTGGTGGGCCATTGAATATTAAATCAGAAAAAAAGCGATGAGCTTGTTGTGTCGGATGGTATCTATCCCAAAACAAATGCTTGTCTCTGTTGTTACAATAAGATACTTTTGGAATGCAAGCCAGTTCAGCATTCAGTCTACCAGAACCACAACACGCTGCTTTAACTTCACTAAATCCTGCAACCCAAAAATGAAGTCAAAGAAGATAAGTTCTTTTAAGCCTCCAAGCATTAAAACGAAGAATGAGATAGAGAATATGGCATACCAAAAGAAGAGGGTTTGTGAATGGAGGTAAGCATGATCGAGAAGCCATCGAAGTATGCAAAATGAAAGGCTAATAACTCATCCTTGAGTCTCTTAAGCAGCGATATGAGATGTTGATTGTACACAAATGCCATCCAATTCATTTCCGAATTACATGCTTCTTTCATGCTTTTGTATCTCATTGCTGGAGTGCATCCAATTACCCCCACACCAATTACCACCAATTTACGTGCTCCCTTTTCGTACAATTGCTGCCAAATATACATGAAAATCTTAGATTATTAGTGTAATTTTGTGTATATGAAAGGATGATGTTCAAATATAAACCGTTTGTAATATATGGATAAGTTTTGGTGTCGTGTACTGATAATGTTATTAATAAGGTATAAGGTCTACAATAACTTAAAATATATTGTTTAATTTTGGAAAAAGTTCTTACCCAAGTTTCTAGAAAGAAGAACCTTGAATTGAACAAAAGACACGTCTCTCCTTCAAGAGTATCGTAAATTTTCTCTCTTTGTTTTTTCTAGATGTTTCCACAACTCATAGTTTTGTATTCGATTCATAGCAAGAAAGATGTTGTGGTAGAAAAGATTAAAGACCCACAAAACTATACTCGAAGGTAAGTTTGTTTTACGTTTAAATTTTGTTTAATTATATGTAAATCAAAATGGATCATTGTTTTGAATCCTTATTTAGAACTTTAATTTATCACAATGTGATTTTTTGTAGAAATTTTGTATCATATTTAATGGGTTTTGAATATAAAGCTCGAAAGCTGAAGAACTAATCAAGTGTGTTCTCTTTGCTCAATTGTGCATCAATAAATTAAGAACAGAATAACACACAATATTATAAACCATACCTTTAATTGCATCTCGAAATGGCGACACATTAGGTCCACATATTGGCGAGGAGTGTAGGTTTTGCGAAGGTTGGATGATCCAAAGTACTCAAAGATGTCATTGCTTCCAATTTCTATCAAATATAGAGACTTGGATGCATGTGTCTTTGCTTCATTCACTCCCAAATTTTTCACCAATGCTTCATAAACAGAGTTGTAGAACCCCACTTGTTTAGTCAGTGATATTGATGTAACCTACAATAATTAGTACTAGCGTTAGAATGAAAACCTAGAGGATGCAATCAATTTGAATGACTCGATCAAAATTGTAATTTAAGTTTAAAATATTTTATTGTCACTTACAAAGATGCGATTTGATTGAGGAATGATTGTGGCTCCTCCAGAAGCAAAGTTGACGCCCGTGTTGAACTTGTATGTATGCTTCCTATTCTCAATAATCGAAAGATAGGACGCCGCTCTAGCTAACCCCACCTTTTCAGCTACTCCATGTGATAAACAATCCATCAATTAATTAATATATGAAAAATCACAAGAGTTCATTAAAAAATTGTAATTAACGCTTAAAAACAATGTGAAAGTTTAAATATTTTTAAATTTTAAAAAATTTCATTAATACTTTATCATTTTTTTAAAAAAAGATTTAAAAATACTCTCACCGCTGGTACCTAATTTTAAATTTTTTTTGAAATTTTAATTAATATAAAAATATTATTGAGAGTTTTAAAAATCTAGCAAATTTTAAAAATATTTTTATTATTTTAGTCGATCTCTAAAGAACTAAAAAATTTATGACATACGCCAACACCCAACCTACTATAAGTTGGTTGAAGGCTCCCTTGCTGCATTCAATGTCTCATCAATTTTGTTCGGTTTTCTTGTAAGAAGGTTGGTGAATGAAACAAAGACTCATATTTAATTACGCTAAACTCCATTTATTTTCCATATCTAACATATTTATTGAGATAATGTACCTAAAGTTGTTTTTCAAGTCCACTGACGTGGAATCTCACAATCCACATTCTTTCTCCAATCGATGTGGGACCTCTACGAAATCCACTCCCTTTGGGGCTCAGCGTCCTTACTGGCTCCCCTTCGAGGAACAGCCTCCTCGCTGGCACATCGCCCGGTGTCTAGCTCTGATACCATTTGTAGCGATTCAAGCCTACCGTGAGGAGATATTCTCCTCTTTGAACTTTCCCTCAAAGTTTTTAAAACGCGTATGCTAGGGAGAGTTTTCTACACTCTTATAACAAATATTTTGTTCTCCATATTTTAAACTTGTTATTTTTCCATTTCCCAAAATAAATATCCCATTTTAGTTAAAGATTAATAAATAAAAAAAATGCATGGTAGCAATTACAGAACAACAAAAACAAAACATACCGAGAAAATCTGAAGGATTCTTGCCGTTACAGAACCTTCCGGTGGGGTTCCGGTTGGGAAAGTCGATGCCATTAGGATAAAAGTCGGCTTTGGGAGCAGAAAAATTAAGATAATTATTGTTGCCAACGTCCAGTAAAGAGTCTCCAAACACATACATGGCCGGAACCAAAGCGGCCTCCAAAAATGTCAAATAGTTACTGAACAAAGTCAAGAAGAAGAAGAAGAAGTTTGAAGCCATTGCTAGAAACACTTCAATATTCTCTCTATATTTTTCAGTTTTATATATAAATACAGCACACTTTGAAAGCCCACTTGGGAAATGGGATTTATTTCTTTCACCAATGATCTTTATTACCCGTGTTTCCCGTTTCCCCGTCAATTAACTGCCCTAAATTGTCCAATTTAACCGGATGTTTAAGCGAATTACTATAAGTACCTCGTTTATTCACTCCAGAATAAACAAATATAAAAACTTTACTGAATTAAATGTCTTATACTCAAACCTATTTATATTTAAAGGTAAATATAACTCATCCTGTACTAATCTATACTGTTATCAAATGCAAATATAACTCACTCTAATACTAACCTATATTATTAAATTTCAAATGCGAATCTATTTTATGCATGTGTCACGGTCTCAGGGTTGCGGTGCCTCCGTCAGCTTTACCGGGGTGACTTGCCTTTATCTGAAAAATGTAGTAGCACGAGGCTTGAATTGGACTCCTTACACAAAATTAAATTTCAGAGAGCAGCATTAAAAGGGAGGTCACTTGTATGGTTCGAAGCTGGTTGGAGAACACACTTTCTGACGACTCAAGAACAGAATTTTGGCTAATCCAACTTGGTTCGGATACACTCGGACCCTTTTCTCCTAGTTTCAATTCTTCGGAAGCGTTTGAGGGGGCTAGTATGGCAACCTTTACCTAGTTTAAATTTTTGGAGTCAAGTTTAAAGTATTTATGCATAATTAAACTTAGTTTGTTTAAATTATTAGGAATAAGTTTAAATTATTTTATGCAAAATTAGGTGAGCCAATTCCCACAGTAGAATTCTAATTTATGATGTTGGACTCCTTAACCAAAATTAAATTTGAGAGAGCAGCATTAAACTAGTATCAAGGGGTCGTAGTAGTTTCGGCTCAGGCCAAGCAAGTAAGTGACTTTACTATCGGATTGATTAAAATTGTATGTTGTATGATGATACTTACCCGTGAATATGTGAACGATTATGAAACGATATGTGTATGATATGATATGTTTACGATAAAAATATGTTAAGATATGATATGCTTGATGACATGATCGCGATATGATATGTGAATATTATGATATATATTATAATATATATAATTGATGATACGACGTATATTTTAATACAATGAATGATATGATATGTGCATGAAATGATATGACACGTTAGAAGACACGACATGTTTTATGATATGACATATGCTCAACATGAATGATATATGATATGAATGCATGCAATGTAATGAATTGACATAACACACAACCTCGATATACGCATGAAAAGTTATGATAAAATAATATGATATAAAGGAAAACGCTAGAGGGGTTGTTATACATGATAATGAAAGGAAAAATATTAAAACCTCATGCATCATTGTGTGTTCATGCATCGGGGGAAACCACTTTTTCTTTTACGATGATACGAATGCGTACACTACGAGGTAGACAAATTATCTTTATATTTATTATAATGATGCAACAATCGCTATTCCTAAAAGATGTCCGGCATCAACAACTCCCATAGAATGCTCGCCCGACAAGAAAGAGGACCAGGAGGTGTGCAAACCGATTGGTGGGTCCATACTAGCATATATGGACCTTGTGTAGAAAAGTAAATACACATACAATTAACCCGCTTAGTATAGTCGCCAAGGAATATAGATTGATATGATAGGTTTATCAATGCGTTTCCAACTAAGTATTTCTTAAGATACTCAAGCCACGTCCTACTTCTATTTCAGGTAAAGGCAAAACACATTTATAAGGCTGACGCGACGTCGCAATTTGATACTATGACACATGCGTAGAGTAGTTGTATTTATTTTCTTAGACTTAGGTTAGAATATGGTGTTTTTTTTGTTGTGTGGTTTTAAAGATGTTTTCGAACACGTAAGTCCATAGCAGTGTTCCACCCCCTTCGGCACCCAGCATCCTCGCTGGCACTCGTTCTCTTCTCCAATCAATGTGGTCCATTGTCTAGTTCTGACATCAACTCTGGTACGCCCAATGTCTAGCTCTGACATTAACTCTAGTGGTCGAAACCCACCGCTAGCAGATATTATTTTCATTGGGTTTTCCCTTTTGGGCTTCCCCTCAAGGTTTTTAAAACATGTCTGTTAGGTAGAGGTTTAAAGTTATAAAATTTATTTATACTTTACTTGTTTTCTTACGTCCCATTTGTTCCTGAATAGCTTCTTTCAAAAGGGCTTCCGCTTCAGGGGTGAATGTCTTGGTGAAAGATATTATTTTTTGAAACTAAGGTTTATTCGTTTTTACGTAAGTACGTAAGTCAACGAGAAATTTTCTTACTTGTTCAATTTCTAATGAATCAAGATAACCATTCGTTCCGGTATAGATAGTCATTATCTGTTCTTCTACCGTGAGAGGGGTTGATTGGGATTGTTTGAGCCACTCACGTAATCGTTGACCTCTTACCAATTGATTCTGAGTAGCTTTATCGAGATCAGAAGCGAATTGCGCAAAGGCCACACCTTTATAAAGAATATTTTATTCTCCTCCACAATCGATATGGCATCTCACCTTTACCCTTAAAATTTTAAATACAAAATGATTTACAACAACATGGCTTATAAAATAAATACATTTACAACCAAAAGTTAAGAGTCAGGGTCACAGGGCCCTCCATAGGCGAACAACCCAGCACACTCCCACTATGGTTCTACTGTTCACCTGAAAAATAAAGTGTAGCAAGAGTGAGTATAAAAATACTTATTAAACAACTTATTTGTAGAGTCTCGTTGGACTTATCTCATATAACATATTCTTAACTATATGCTCAGATATGGATTAATGTTAAAGACAACTAATAACCTGGCTCTAGTATGTGCTAGTCCTACGAGGCTTATATGCACACAAACCCTAAACACTTCTACAAAGCCACAAACCCTAAACACTTCTACATTAAAAGTGTATACCTAACCTCTTCGAGTTACATACTGTAGCACTTAGGATGGTCTTAGCTCTATATTTTCCATTTCATGAAGTATATCCTTAGCCTTGCGATAAGTGCGCATGAGTCAACTTGACCTTGTAATGGGTGCTCGGGTAAACACTTCTACATTAAAGGTGTATACCTAACCTCTTCGAGTTACATACTGTAGCACTTAAGATGGTCTTAGCTCTATATTTTCCATTTCATGAAGTATATCCTTAGCCTTGCGATAAGTGTGCATGAGTCAACTTGACCTTGTAATGGGTGCTCGGGTAAGCATCATGTATATGAGGTAAGTCGTGCTCTATAAACAGACAAGTACATTGAATGTCTATACCTCATACATGTCTGTCTACTAGGTGCTCCCCAATAGAATACCTTCTACGACTCTTGGAATCCCCTTGTGGGTGACAACCAAACTCTGTGTACCAAGTAGGCCCTAACCGTACTACTTGATTAAGGGTTGCACCCCAATCATCCCTACTTGATACCTTAACAACCCGAAGTGCCTATGGGATCCAAATGTAGATTCGAGTTACTAAGAGAAAACTAAATATAATAGCTCATAATCATTCATATATACAAAGACACTCTAGAGCACATAGCGAGTAAGCAATATATTAATTGGGCTTATGTTGATCTCTAAACTCTAATACATGCTTTTATATGCAATACATACATATAATAATATCCAACATGCTCAACCAAAAGATTAATAATCATACGAGACAGGCAGGAGTCCTCTTGTAAGCATAGGACTAATCAAAGTTCTTATAAATAGACCTACATTGATGATTCTTAATCATTAACTCAATGTTCTAATCGGCTCCTACAAGTATTGCTTGAGAAATCGTTCATGTGGTTAATTACTTAAAAGATCGTGTTTGGGTGCACTTTCCACGACCTTTTGGAAGCTGGAATTTTCTAAAATTTCGTAGACAAGTCCTACATTTGGAGTCCTTTGTTCGACATTTGAGGATTTACCAATCTATTGGCACGACTAAGTTTAGGGCATGGCTCTGATACCATATTAGACGAACACGACTCCCCACAATGGTATGATATTGTCCACTTTGAGTATAAGCTCTCATGGCTTTGCTTTGGGCTTCTCCAAAAGGCCTCAAACCAATGGAGAGTGTATTCCTTGATTATAAACCCACGACCATTCCCTAAATTAACCGATGTGGGACACTTTCATCCAACAGAATCAATGAATAGGAGTCAAAATAAGTGACATGGCGAACCGACCAAGTCAACATTGTCTACCTCGGGACACCAATTGGCACACGCTCGTGATGAAGTTTCAACTTCTGTAAATGGCTTCTTTCTATTCAATACAATGGCGATCTCCACTTAGTTCTTTCATGGAGGATGGAGTCATATACAACGTGGTAGCTTCTAATACTCAGAAACCAGTAAGTTATAAAACAAGAAAGTAAGCTACTTGATAACAGACTTGCCCAGAATTCTGGGTTGTTTCTTGCTCTTCATGAGAATCATTCTATTTTAGCTCTAGGTTCTTTTGGGACAGATTTCAATTTGAATTCTAAACCAAGTTGAGTTCGAATGGCAACTTGATTTTCACACGTTGTATAAGTTTGTATAAGTTTGGACTACGAAATATGTAATCTCTTTTTATAAATTCGTTAATTGAGAAGATTAGTATTTCACGGGATGATCATATGCGATTTGATCTTAATCCTGATTGTCTTATGAACTCATACGTGTGAAGGCTTGTCCTTTGATTTGTATGGGTGAGAATGTCTTTTGTAGCCTATTCAATGTGCCTACCATTTTAGAGACTTAACCAAATAGAGCGCTAAGAACATAATTTTACGAGATGAAATTCATTACTTCCCATATCGAGTAAATGGATGAGTAGCTCCCTTGAGTGCTGATTTTAGGACTTAAACAATGGGGTCTTCCCCTCTCATTGGCCGAAGAAGCACTTCATTTATGGTTGGGTCATAAATAAATTGTTCATTAGAGAATCAGTAGTACTAAAGGTGTAAGATGTAATTAAAGAAGTAAAACGAACTTTTGACCCAGTTGTAATTACAAACAACTCGTGAAAGATCAACTTATTTATAATGATTATATCAATGGACACAACTTGTCCTATAGTACATAGAGTGTTAATCTAGGTCTATAGTGGCTAAGGAATGAAAATTGGTTAATTAATTAATTTTATATCATAACTTATAATCGGTAGGTTCATACCATTGTTTAAATATAGTTTTTCTATTTAATATATCTAATAATTGAGTAATCCAAATTAAATGTATTTTTATTTTTATATTTAATTTATTAAATATTAATTTGAACCTAAAACTGTAATTAATTTAAAGTGTTCCAATAATATTTAATATATTATAGATAGTAAATGTAAATATATATATATATAATATTTATTTATTATATTTTATACGGTTAAAATTTCAATAAGATTTAAATTAGTTAAATATATATTAGAAATATTTTATGACATTTAAATATGATTTAAACAATAAATTATATCTTAATTTATTAGATATTCAAATATATTATTGGTCAGAAATTCGCTAAATTACCTGTTAATAGGACTTTGAGTTGAGAAAAAAGAAATCCATAAATTTTTTTGTGGGGGAATAACTCTCCTTCAATAGCTCCAAAATTTTCTTTCAAGAGACTTTCATAAGTCTTACTTTGTGTTCAAGTTATGACAAGAAAGATCTTGCCGAAGAACTTGTATGTGATGAAATACACTAAAGGGACTTACAAGATACAATTTTTACAAAGGTAAACTTCAATCTCTTTTTTTTTTTTTAATTTTTAATAAAATCAAAACGGCTATCAATATTAATATTGAGGTAGAAGGATGAAAAGTTATGGACGAAGAATTTTGAGAAAAAATTAATAGACATTAAAATTTTTACAATTCTTTGGTCCTTTTGAAAATTGGTCAAAGGTGTGTCCTTCTCCTTTGCTTTGCTTTCCTCTCCTTCTAATGAGACTATAAGTTGATATTACAACACGAGCTTCTCTAGTGGGTTTATGTATGCGTACATGAACAATGTGGAGAGAAGTATTATTTATCAAACCTTACTAAAAAAAGAAAGTAAAATCCACTCTTTGTACCGTCACGAAAAGTAGGTCACACCATGAATTACAATGCATCAGATTGTAATCCTCAACTCCTTGTGCGGTCACTTCCTTTGTATTTTTAAATACTAAAACTATATTTAATATTTGTTTATAGGTGGCATTAGTTAAAAAGATCATGTAAGCGAGACAAGATAGCTTTTCTACATATAAGTTGTAGACTCCATGTTGGAGTAGGACATAAGCATTTTATCTCAAAATTTTGATGGGAGGTTTTTTTTTTTTTTAATGAACGTTTAATTCGACAAAAAAGTATTACAATCGACTTTTTATTTTATTTAGAATTAAGTAAAATTAAAGTTTAAGCAAACTTACGTGGAAGAAATATGGAAAATGCTTTGATGAGTCTTTAATCCACTTTCTCCAACTCCTCTGTTGATTGAATTCTCTTCATAAAGTCTTCCTTGCTAATACTTAGTAAGTAGTCCTACTGTTGGGGTTGGAAAATGCAATCACACGCAATCATGGTTCATGGTGAGACTTATCTTTTTGTGATTGTTCTTTGGGCTTTACTTTCTCTCTCAGAGTAGGGTTGAATGTATAGTACTTCTCTACACACGATTCACACATGCACACATGAACCCACTAGGCAAGCCCACATATCCTCTAGGCTTGACTAAGGGTTAACATATGCTCACATTGTTGGAACCCAATCGAGAGAAAGGATCGAGTATTATATCATGGTGTACGTGTCCATACGAAACATACTTGGAAAGTATCCCATGCTTGTGACACACAACATGCATAAGGTCTTGTAGTTCAAAAACATAGTATATGGTTGATGCACAATTTTTTCCGAACATGTAAGTCCATGACAATGTTTCATGATAAAGTTTTAAATGTTTATTTCTGCATAAGAGAGTATGTTATGATGACGGTAGCGAGTTTAGGTTAGTAGAAATCAAGGGTCGTTGCAAATACGTATACATAAAATCACTTCCAACATTATCATACATGGCTCAAGAAGTCTCATAAGCATAAAATGAATATGACATATTCACATATCTGACATGCATCACATAATACTTATACCATAACATAATTATAGAAAACATCACATAATCATAGCATAACATATCATAATACTAGAAAATAATACATAAATGAGCGCATGTGTCATTCAAACTTACCCAAGTTATTCAACCAAGCCCAAAGGCATGCCAATAGTAATACAATCTATTTGGTTGGCCTAAGCTAAAGTCACTATATTTCCTTGGTGCTAGTCTGATCCTTCTCCTTGAAATTCAACTACATTTATGGAATTCTACAACGTCATATTTAGAATATCATCATGAAAATTGATTCACCTAATTGTTGCATTAACTAACTTAAACTTGGCCCAATTATTTTAAATTGACTAAACAGTTGCTACAATGACTTCAAACGCTCCGAAGCGGCTTCCAAAGGGTCCAAAATGGTAGGTAAGGGTCCAAAATAGTAAAACAGGGACCACAACAAGTGATTCGTGACTTTATTCCATGGTCTTGTTAGCAGGCGTCCCATCCATTTATGGGCTCTTGCCTTTTTCTGAAATATATCATTTAAAAATAATATAGTAAGTAGATGACTCAAGAAAAAAAAATGTTAGTCAAATTCCTCGACTTGATTTAACTTAAGTTGGATTGGTTAGCTCCATTTGATTATTTTGGACTATTCTAAAAGCATTTTTGACTGAACTGATGCAAGAAAAAATAGTATAACTACTATTTTTGAAAATATATAATATTTAGTACTATTTAAGACTACTTGTAAGATAATTAAGTGATGTTGGATCACACGACTCTAAGCTTGATTTTCTGAATGGATGAAATATTATTACTCTTCGTGAAGTTGAATCTAGGAACATTCGGCCAAAGCAAGTTTAGGGGCACTAAGTTGAACCTAAAGTAGTAAGAGCTTACGGTTGGAACGCCTATGAGCTAATTTGGATGAATTAATTGATGCATGAAGAACATATAACCTCTGGCATAGTTGAAGGAAATGAACTCTTCATCCTTGTAGTATAAACTTTTGAAGACATACTATGTGCATGTGTGCTCGGTTTGTCTAAGTAGTTTGAACTCCAAGCTATACTTGATGGAATTTGATTATAACAATTATAGTCAAGTGACCATCAATATGACCCTATTTGGAACCCTCTATGAAAAACATTGCAGGTCTCCATATATTAGAACGAAGTGGGTGAACGTGAACTTTTAGGATTAATGATCCAGAGTAGATAGAAAAGTTATGTGAATGAAAAACATATAAACTAGAAGTTTGAAGTATGCAAAAAAAATTATTCTTGAAGGTAGTGTCAATGATAGGTGATATAAGGTTTGTGCATAAAGACAAGTTTAACTCAAGCTTCATTGAGCCCTTAAAAATTCTAGATCGGACTGTCTTGTCAACTGGTTTGTCACCATCCCTTTTTGTAGCCTATAATGTGTTTCGTATATCTATGCTTCTTAGGTATATGCCCAACTAGTCCCATGTGATCAACAATGAACCTTTGCATTTAGACGAGAGTCTAAGTTACGAAGAAAGTCTAAGTTACGAAGAAAGGTCCATACAAATTATAGCAAGAGAAATAAACGACCTCACGTACCCAAGACATAATATTTTGTCAAGGTGCTTTGGTAAAAACTATTGGTTGAAGATGCAATATCTAAATGGAAGGATAAAATAATGGAGAAGCAACTCGAGTTATTTCAATATTAAAATATTTTTTAGGATGATTTTTTTATATTTTTTATATAGATTTGTATATAATCCAACCCTAAACGTGTTGGAATTCTTGTAACCAACAAATTAACCCCTCCACATTTTAGAATACCTCTGTGTCGTTCCCTTTAGAATAGTCTCATCACTACTAGAATTGCCGTCTAAAGAACCACACTACCAATAATGGTTTCCTTTTCCTCTTTGATCGTCCTTTGAGAATTTGGTTAGATACCCCATACCCCCTCAATTCTCCAAACAATGAGGCATCTCAGACCATCATCCACACACTGCCCTAGATGAAGGCCCCCGTACGAACCACCCATGTGCAGACCAGGGCCGACACACATGCCCGCAGCCTACATGAGCATGGTCCTTTAAGCCGCCTCCAAGCATCTTCTTCCAGTCAGCTCCACCTACCTGATTCCCTCCAGCTGACTCCTCTTACGCTTAGCTCGCATGGCTTAGAAGCTCAAATCCGCTCGACTGGGCTGTTTTGCTTTGTTTGACCTGTTTTGGACCATTCTTGAGGCGTTTTTACCAAATTAATGTTGGCAAATGTTACCCTAGCTGGTGACATAGGATTATTTATCAATATTTAGGATTGATTTTATGGCAATTAAGCTATATTAGGCCATGAATAGTTTCTAAGATCAATTGCACGATTGATTTGAACGGCATAGATAAAATTAAACTTCGTTAAGAATAAGCTTAGGTGACAGTCAACTTTTAGAAGCTTAGGAACATCATATTGAGCTAAAACTATAACGGAAGGAAGCTTAGTTGTGAACTCAAAACACGAACATGTTTGTTGATGGGCATCGTGTTTCTTTTTGTTTGTTGATTTTTGGTAGCATAAGCATAAGCATGTACTTATACAAAGTTAGGCATAGAGGTGTTAATGAGTTTACCTAGTAGGCTCATGTGCATGTGCATGTGCATGGATCGTATATGGAGAAATACTATGGATTTAATCTTATTAGATGAAGAAAGTAGAGCCTAAAGAACAATAATAAATTTAAGTCTCAACAATCATAATACATGTTGAGTGAATGCATTTATTGGCTTCAATATAGAGTCACCATTACTTTTAAATACTCATACTTCTATTAACATTTTTCCAAGTAAAGGCAAAGGTAGAGGTGTAAACCCAACTCGAGAATCTAACCCGAATTATAAGGGTTGGATTGGATCTCAAGTTTGGATTGGGTTCATTTTTTGAACTCGATCCAGTTTGGATTGGATTCGGGTTCCAAAAGAAATTGATTGGATCTCCCCACCCAACCCGACCTGAAAATATAAAAAAATTGAAGTTAAAATCCAAGCCCACCAACTATTTGTATTTCCAAATTGAAGCAAGCAAGCAACTATTCAATTTCCAAATTGATTCCACCAACAGCAACTATTGGATTTCCAAATCTAACGGGCAGTTTGCATTATGCCAGTAGTGCAGCTGTACAGTACTGAGTACTCTCTCTCTATGCGTCTCGGCTTCTCCTTCTCTCACTCTCAGTGTGCTCGGTCTCGTCTCTGGATTGCTCAAGTCTCAGATTCTGAGTTAGTAATTCGTAAGCATTTTTTGAAGTTTAAAAATATTTATGTGGGGTTGTTAAATGGTCATCTAAAATGTGTAAGTGTTATAAATGAGAATGAGTCTATTTTATGTGGGTGTTGTTAAAGGTAAAAAACTGAGTTTGTGTGTTGTGGGTCGATAATATCATTGTATGCTCAAGATCGATTAGGCAAATGCTTAATAGTTGGTAGATTTAGCCACCTAATCATAATATTTTGTTCCTTGATTGTTTCAAATTTGTTTTATTTTATATTTATTTTACATTGGTCATCCTTGCATTGAATCATGATATTGTTTATTTTAAGTATGTGAATTTTGATGCATATTGTGGTAATTGTTTATATTGGGTTGAATGTGTGAATCATATTAGTTTTATTTTACTTTTTATAGATGAAAAACAATAATTCTAGTGGATGTGCAAATAGGTCTAGTAATTATAATGCATCCAAACCACCATTACTGGCACAAACTGAATTTAGGAAGAAGAAACCTAGTAAATCAACGTGTGAGATTGTAATAGCCCAAAAAAAAAATAAAAAAAATAAAAAAACTAATAAAAATTACTATTTCGTTAAAAAAAAAAAAAAGTCATCCATTTCCCAGTAATCTCTCCCCAACCCATGGCACAATATCACAGAAAAAAATAAACAGAAAATGTTAGATTTCAGAAAAAGTAAAATCACTCTCCAACCATATGCGGATTTATTTGGAGAGATTTTGATCTGTTATTACGGTAAAATCCTATCTCAGATTACCTTTTTCCTTTTTGGTTCATAGTTATGGTTATAAGAAATTAATTTAGGATCAAATCCTCCTCCCTTCATGCGATATTTTATAGAGATCCTGTAATAATCCGAACTTATCTCCCCATATCCCGTTAATTAGATTTTTGTTAGCCTCCTAAGTTAGATTTTTGTTAGCCTCCTAAGTTATAGGAAATAAGGTTAGAATCAATAAAATTTTAGTTGGCAAATCTATAAATGTGTAAGATTGTAGCCAAACAATAAATTAATATTGGCCAATAATATATGTTTATAGAATTAAAATAAATAAAGAGGAATTTTTTTTTTGATGAATAGGATGATAAAGCAGTAAACAGGAAAGAAACTCCATAAATGAATACAGAGGGGAAGAGGGAAAGATCGGTTGAATAGAATGATAAAATTGTAAATAGGCAAGAAACTCCATCAAATGTTGCCAGTAACAATATCTTCCGTGAAACAGTAAGAATAGAAAATAAATACTTAATGAAAATAGAATTATATATATATCCAAGACTCTACTCATATAAAGTCTCTAATGCTCACGTGAAGTCTAACACCTAGATCGTTATAAAATTTAGACCTAAGCTAATCAGGTAAGTGGCCTTACTATCGACATGGTTATATTTGATGTTGACACGTGCCTGTGGTTCTGCACGTGTCATATATACTGATATGTGTGAATTATCTGTTAATCAATATGCTTATATTATGTTATCTTATGTTATAATATATGAATTGTATGATAATAATTATGGTATGATGTGTTCAAGGATAGGTTTGAGATAGGATACGAGAAGGATGCACAAAATGAAATGTAACGATAGGAATAAGAGACGTTTATGAAACGTTAGGGTTAGGTTACATACCAGAGTGCTATGGATAGGAGAGATTGATGAAAGGATATGGTTAGGATATGGGTAGAAAGGGATAGGTTTGTGATAGACTGATAGAACGATAGCGTTAGGATATGTTCATGTGATGACATGACTAAGGTATGTTCATGTAACGATATGACTGTGATAGGTATAAGAACGTTAAGACTATGATAAGTTAGGAAACAATATGACCACGAAGTGCTTACAATATGACATGTTTATGATACGATATATTGTGATGTGATATGTTATGTTTAGATTGTTTTATGTGACCATTGAGATAATTGTTGTATGAATTGCATATTACGAAATGACATGTTAAAAGCATGGAGCGTTTTGTTATGCTTTCTAAATTGTATGTATACAGTATGTTATGAATGACATGATATCACGATAAATGAAATGAACTGTAACCCCGATATGAATGATGTACGATATGTGAAATGATATGAGAAAGGATATGATACGAATGAAAGATGATAGCGGGGTTATATTCATTAATGATAAAAGTAGAAACATGGGGACCTCATGCATTATGTGTGTTCATGCATTTGGGGGATACCCTATTCCATCACGAGGGTACGGACACGTACATCCAATGGCAGGACAACGATCGTTATGCTTTGCATAGCGCTGCCGTGACGGTTACTAGTTCTAACGGGTCCCGACATAAGGGGCTCCCAGAGTATGCCTACCGAGTAATGAAAGTGGCCCAACGGTGTGCGAACTAGCTGGTGAGCCCATACTCGCACGTATGGGCTATGTGTAGAGTATATGGTACACGTCCAAAGTTTACCCGTTAGGACAGCACCGTAGGAAAAACGAAACGAAACGAAAGATAGGTCCCATCATTTTATTGCATGTGATTGTTGCATTTAACCCCAATAGTGGGGTCACTTACTGTTCGCACACCGTTGGACCACTTTCATTACCCGGTAGGCATACTCAAGCCATGTGCTACTACATTTTTCAGGTTAAGGCAAGGCATTCCTGTACGGCTGACGACGACATCGCAACTCGAGACCATGGCACATGCATAGGATAGTGGTATTTATTTTCTTAGACTTAGGCTAGAATAGGATGTTTTCAACTTAAATGTTTATTTATTTTATTTACTCTATTGTTGTGTCGTTTTAAAGATGTTTTTGAAACACATAAGTCCATGGCTGTGTTTTCAAGATAAAGGTTATGTTTTATGGAATTTAAATGAAGTCTTCCGCATGCAATGTTTATGATATGTATACAGTAGCGACCTTAAATTAAGTAGAAAATTTTGGGTCGTTACAGAGATCATTTTACAAGATTAGAGAACAATAACAAAAGGTGTAAGTATAACTATTGTAGTAAAGAATATGTTTGTGATACTAATTTTTGTGGAACTAGCATGTTATGAAAGCATTTAAAAAATCAGTGTTGAAAGTACCTATATGAAGTGAAAGACAAATGACAAACTACGGTAAGTTTTCAACCTTCAATAGATGGAAAGGGTGGTAGTAATATTGTTACTTCCTTATTTAGTCAAACAGCATATAGAGCAACATATGCCAAGATGATAATTATGGACAAGTTGTGATTTAAATTCATAGAGAATGAGGGTTTCGTATTGTTTTGTAGTATTGCATGTCCTAAGTTTGACCTTCTGTCAAGAGTAACCATTGCTAGAGATATATTACTGTATCGGGAAGAAAAAAAGAAGTTAAAACTTTTTACAACACACTTTATTGATTCATAATGGAATTTGCATAAAAGAATTCTCAACTTTTGTCAAGTTGCTAATGGAGAGATTATTTGCAAGATTACTGAGAGTTGTTTATTGGAATGAGGGATTGATAAGGTTTTCTCTATCACACTTGATAATGGAAGTTCCAATGATATAACTATTTCGTATATTATGAGAAGGCTTAAAAGTTGGAATTCACTCGTCGAAGGAGAAATATTACACATGAGTATTGTGCCCACATAATTAACTTGACTGTGAATGAAGGGCTTAAAAAAATGCATTTCTCCATTTCTAGTGTTCGCAATGCGGTGAGGTATGTTAGATATCTCTCAAGAGATTGACAAAATTTAAAGATTGTGTTGATTAAGAAAAAATTGAATGTAAAGCTCTTGTTTGTCCGGATGTGGCAACTCGATGGAATTCCACTTATTTGATGCTTGATCATATCTTGAAATTTGAAAAAAACCTCCAAAGTATTAAAGGAAAAAGAATTAGATTAGGTTGAGTATTGTTAAGAATATTTAGTACTAAATTATAGTTTACCGTACTTTCTTAGCATAGATATCTTTCTATTTATGGTTCTTTCCATTTATTACTCTTTTCATATCCTTATAATTTATTTGATTATAAATAGAGAACTTTCACCTATTTAGGTGCGGTGGTTTCAGCAAATATTCTTGTGGTATTAGAGCCCTTTTGGTTTAGCAACTCCGATCCTTTATTTTCAATGGCTTCTGAATCTTTTAATCATCTTCTTCTCTACCACCACTGTTGGCTTTGACGCGCAGGATCAATCTCCATGGCTGCCCCAAGCAGAGTCGATTGATTACTTTTCGGCTCCACCCTTTTGACCTCCAAATCACCCTTCGCCATACTCTGTACATATAACCTCACCTTTCCAAAACAATCGATTTTCCCTTAGCCGACATAGCCTCTTTCATTTTCTTTCCAATCTTCCCTTCATCCTTCACAGAAACCCTAACCTCAGAATCCTCATCAGCGTTCTCATCGAAAATATACAGAATCTCGAGAAGTCTATTGACCTTCTGCAGAGATTTACCTTCAGAATCTGGGCGCCGCACTGGCTTCTTTGCCAACCAAGTCGCCGCCGCCTCTTCGCCAAAATTGGCTCCTTCGCCCACTGTGGTGACTCTTCAGGCTTCAACATTGTCTTCGTCCCTTGCTCCGGGGGGCGTGGCTCCCTCTCCGTCCAATGGACTTCACCACTTGCTTCTTGAAAATAAACGCTCGCTCTAATATTAATTTGTAGAAATAAAACTCGCTCTGGCTCGCTCTGATACCAATTTGTTAGAGTAACACTCACGAAATTGTGAAGGAGATGTCGAGAGAGGAGAGACAAGGAGACAAGGAATTCTGAAAAACCCTTTTCTATTATACTTACTTAAAATGAGACAACTTCTCTTTGCTTGCTCTACTTGCTCTTCTTGCTCTACTTTTTACAATGAGAAAACAACTCATTTATTGGTTTTCTAAACGCTAAAATTGGCTATCCCATATGCCATCATTTTCTAATCCACTATTGCTGAAACAGTTTTCACTATTCATGAAATAGTTATTGGCTTTTCAATTTTCCTTTTGGTCTTTTCTTTCAACAGTTTCAAAACTTACTAAAATTAACAAAAAAAAAATTAAAAATACCTTTTTCATTCAAGTTTATTCCCAACAAAACTCCCCATAAACTTAAATGCTATATTCAATGATTCCACTTGCGCTGTTTTCGTTTTCTCGAGCTCAGTCGTGGTTTCTTCAATTTCCTCTCCTTGTCCTCGAGCGGCAAACTGAGCTTGTCCTTTTCTGATGAGACTTCATTTGGATCTTCTCGAGAACAGTCCATTTGAGACACCAACTCCTTATTTCTCCCGTTCTCAGCCACGCTTGACTCAGACGTCATAGCTTCGTTCAGTTTACTCAATTCCCTTCGCAAGTCCACAACGACATTTTCAACTTCCATTTTTGCTTCCTCCATTTCGGCTTTATCACGAGTGAGTATCTCAATCGTGTGTCGTAAATTCAATGCCTCCTATTGGACTCGATTCAGGTTCACGTCGAGTGAGTCTCTCTGTTGAGTCAGCATCTCTATATCTTTCTCCTCCCTCACTAGCTCGTCCACTAGAGCATCAATCTCCATTAACAAGCCATTCTCTTTCTCCATACCTTCTTCAACTTTCTTCACAAGTTCAGAGATTACTTTCCCATTCTCTTCCTTCTCTTGTTTGAGATAGGAAGAACTCTCACTCAGCTCAGCAATTTCCTTCTCTAACCTTTCAACCCTTATTTCTAACTCTTTCTTTTCTTCTTTCATTTTCTCTTCCATTTTCTCTTCCATTCTCATCCTCTTTCTTCTTTCTTCCTCAAATTTCCTTTCCGGCCATTGGAGTTCTCTCTCTTCGAGCTCGAGCTCTCTGTTATCCGGTTGTTCATCTTTCTTCGATTTTCTCGTCTCCGTTATCAGGATTTCGCCACATCCACTGCGCATCACCTCATTTCTAATAGTTTTCATCGCCTCACGACTATCACCGTTGTCTTTCGCGCCACCGTGTCCTTTTGTGTTCAGCTCCTCATTTTGGGCCATCAAGAGAATGCCTCCGTTTGTTGCGTCATCCAAGGCTAGGTTGATCGTTTCTTCCACCTTTTCCTTAGCTCGACAATCTCTTGCATAATGACCCATTCTGCCACAATTGTAACGTCTATCGGAGTTACAATTATTTGCATAGTGGCCATATTTTTTACATTTGTAACATTGGACGTTGGAATTATATCCTTGACCGCATCCTTGATTGCGTCCTCTTCTATGCCAATTTGCTTGGCTCGACTGTCTCTTCTCCTTATAATTTTCTTCATAACTGTTGCCTTGACCACCTCGACCATTTCCGCGACTTCCTCGACCTCTACCTTGAACATTTTGAGTGTAGAGTACCTTTTCATCCTTTATTGATGCCTTAGTCTGAAGCGCTTGATCGAGTGTCTCCTCCTTCTTTTTCTTACGTTGTTCATGTGCCTCGAGAGAACCGACGAGCTCATCGACTGTGAACTTCGCTAGGTCCTTTAACTCTTCTATGGCACATACAACATTCTCGAAGTTGTCGGTTAACGACCTCAAGATCTTCTCCACAACCCGCGTCTCGAGTAATATTTCTCCGTTTCGATTTAGTTTATTTGCCACGGTGTGTACGTGCATAATGTAGTCAAATACTTTTTCTGACTCCTTCATCTTCATGCTCTCCAACTCGCCACGCAGAGTTTGGAGATGCACCTGCTTGACTCGATCGGTTCCTTTGAACACCTTTTCTAAAGTGTCCCACGCTTATTTTGAAGTAGTTGCCCTTGCAATCTTCTCAAAGCCCGACTCGTCAATGGCTCGGAATAGCATGTATAATGTTGCATTATCCTTTGATCGTAATTCTTTTTACGCCTTGCTTTGCGCTGTCGTATAACCCGTAGTATCCTTCGGTTCTTCGAAACCTTCTTCGACCACCTCCCATGCGTTTTGAGAACCGAGAAGAGCTTTCATTTAGATGCTCCAATTCTTGTAGTTCGTCTTCGTTAATCGTGGTAGCGGCATTTGTCCCATCATGTTCGTCATCGGCTCTGATACCAATTTGTTGAAAATAAACGCTCACTCTGATATTAATTTGTAGAAATAAAAATCGTTCTGGCTCGCTTTGATACCAATTTGTTAGAATAACACTCACGAAACTGTGAAGGAGATGTCGAGAGGGGAGAGACAAGGAGACAAGGTGTAACACCCCAAAAATGAAGGAAAGCCACCTATGCAAGACCCAAAGGATCCAAGGAAGGAAATTATGAGGATTAAGCAAGGAAAGGGGTCTTGGTAAGTCATTTCTATACTCTAAGAAGTAATCGTAAGGACTTAAGATCTTTGGAGAAGGATTGAGAATGAAAG